>VWZE01013289.1:59011-98262 GCA_013396675.1 Eubucco bourcierii
GACCTGTGCTAGTGGGAGGTGTCCCTGCCTATGGCAGGGGGTTGGAACTGGATGATCCTTGAGGTCCCTTCCAACCTTAACATTCTATCATTCTATGATTCTATAAACTTTTTGGTAAAAGGTGACCATACAAGGACTGTAAAAAAGTACAAAACGGACACTTAACATGTGGTCAAGTTTTTTTGCCTTTAAATGCATGAATGAAAAATTAGTCATGTATAAACCAAAAGAGGTCCATTTAAATGAACCATAATTACCCCAAATAAATCACTGGTGGGATTTGATTGTAATAATGAAGGTGCTATCACTTAAATCCAATGCTGAATTTCACCTTCAGAGCTGTTCAACTCTCTCTCAGTTTGTTTCATCTCTTAATTGTGTAAACACATGCCAACTATATGAGCTGTCTCTACAAATTTACACATACTATTTATTGATAGATCATACAGAGGTTTTCTGAAGCACACAGTTATCAGGTTTTCTATTAGAATCTGAACGTCTGTAATATCTGAGCCTGTAAATAGAGATCTAATTTGGTTTAGATCAGTTTTTCAGAAAACTCTTATTATCAAAGTGACTTTAAGTGTGGTTTACATTAAGAAACGAGTATTTTTCCAATTAGAAAGTCTTAAATATCACAAGCACTAATAAAACCCAGCATCAGTAGCATAAGAGAGTAAAATTTGATTTTAATTAAAATCCAAGCTAAAACAGTTTACATTATACCAAGACTGGAGGAGATTTACAGCCTACAGAAACACTGAATTATTGCTATTTATCCTTGTCCTAATGATGTCATATTTCAGTGCTAAAATAGTAGACTTTAATAGTCTTCCACAAGATGAAAAAGAAATCAAGATAAGAAATGAAGTGGCTACCAAAACAATGCTGGATAAAAGCAATTTTATATGCTGGTTGTCATAAAATCTTCCCAGGATCAATTGTGTAAGGTTGGCACTTTGAATGCAATTTTATCTTACAAAGAGAGGAATAATGGAAAATGTCAAAATATTACTGAACAACTTACAAACTAAGTTTCAGGACAGATGTGCCCCAGTTTGTTTATTTTGCCATTAGTCAAATGTGTAACACTGTCACAATAGAATGAACAAACACCTGAACTCTGGAGGTTGATCTAAAATGGTAAGATCATCATGCCCTCACTTTGAGGCCCAAAACATACAAAATCCCAATTTTCAACCATTGGGAAAGAACCTCCAAAATGTACATATAATTGTAATGACATATCCATTCAGGGAACCTAAAAATCTTCCTGACACGCTCATATTACAAAGATAAAAAATAAGTACCAGGATTAGATTTTTGGGGGGGTTGTTTTGTTTTTCTTTGTTTTTAATCCATAAAATTATTTTTAATTAATCCCACTTCGCCCTACAAGCAAATTAAATTAATCCCACGGACAGAGAAAAACAGCGTTAAAGCTCACACTGCAAGGCCACATGTTAGCAATTTAGTTTGGAGAGACAGAGCAACGTGGGAAAAAACTACATGCTCCTAGGTAACTCTGTGCCAAAAAAAAAACCCAAAACCCTGAAGTGTGCGACACACCAAAATTTGTCTACAATTTGCCTACAGAAATATCAGACACTAACATTAGACCTTAGAGTAGCCTTCCAGTATCTGAAGGGGGCCTACAGGAAGGCTGGGGAGGGATTATTTACAAGGTCCTGCAATGACAAGACAAGGGGCAATGGGTTTAAACTGGCAGAGGGAAGATTTAGACTGGATGTCAGGAGGAAGTTCTTTGCAGTGAGGGTGGTGAGGCACTGGAACAGGTTGCCCAGGGAGGTTGTGGCTGCTCCCTCCCTGGAGGTGTTCAAGGCCAGGCTGGATGAGGCCTGGAGGGGAGGTGTCCCTGCCTATGGCAGGGGGTTGGAACTAGATGATCCTTGAGGTTCCTTCCAACCCTACTATTCTATGATTCTATGATTTCTACACTTTCTCTAGAAGCTAGCAACACATTTGCAAAGACATCACAGTAATACATCAAGTAGATAAATACTGAGAGTAAAAAAAAAAAAAAAATCTTTACCACAAGAAGTTCTTGAGCAATCTAGCATTGCCAAAGTGTTCAAAAGATGTGACAAAATATACACAAAAACACAGGCTGACTGAGTTTAAGAGCCAGCAGAATGTTTTGATCAGAATTCAACAGAGGGGAATTCTTAGAGAAGTAAACAGAAGATACACCTATTTGTTTTCACTCCTGTGCACAGAAGTATAACAGCACTTTTATTTTTATTATTTTTGCATGTGCACACAAAAAATATTTGCAGTAAATTTAGCACTGATGAAAGATGCCAGATTGATAGCCCTAGGGACCGAGTTCCTCTGTATACACAGAACGGATATAGCACAGAGCGAGAAAGTTTGTACCCCTGCCAAAATGCCTTACAATACACTGCTTATGCAATGATCTTCACACTACAGAACCCTTTGCCCCTCCACTAAAAATATAGAAATTATTGTTGATGGTGTTCATTATAAGGGAAAATAAGATGTGAACGTTTAGCATCAGTAGGGACAGAATTCATGACATTGGCTCATTTAAAAGCATTTTGCTTTGTGCTGAATGGTTCTTTTGTAAGCTGTGAACTTTTGTGTTTGTAAGGCTGCAAAGTTAAACTGCACTTGGTGTGAAAATGCTTTCTTGTTAAATGGCATGTTATAACAACAGAAAATTTGCAAAGCAGGAGTGGTTTAGCACAAGTCTCTTTGAAATAAGTTTGTATTAACATAACCATAAAGTCAGTGCTCAGAAAGAATCTCTAAGGAGAACTTGAGAGTTTCACTTAATTGGTACGTGAGCACTGACTCTCCAGTGACCACACCACTTTTGATCTAGACCACTTTAAATGGACAGTATTTTCTTATTAATCAGGTTTTAGCACCAGACTGTCATATGGAGCAGGCAGGTTTCCAAGAACTTTGGTTTCTTATTTTCCTTAGTACTAATAAGTTGGCCAAACAGAAGAAAAAACATTTCACTCACTCCCCTTCATCCCAAATCCAAGACTCCACTGTCAACTGTCTGCACATTAAAAGCCATAAATTAAGGTTTATAGAGCTCTACATACAAAACTGCTGACCTCTTTTTAAAGACCTATTTTCACTTGGAAGAAAGATGTCCAATACAACCAAGGTTGCAAATTTACTGGATCTCAAACCAGATTGTACAGGATTAAAATGCAGCTTCAGTCTGCAGTGCTTCCTCTATGCATATATGGGTTTGTAAGTAGGGACAGTGATGATAAGGAAACAGGAAAAAAGAGCTATGCTGTTCTTTAATTGTAAATACAATTCTTTCTAGAGACTATTTTCCTTGGTGCTTTTCAAGAAATCTCTTACTCTTTTTATTACTTTTCTTGGTCACCACCCAAAGTATTACAATAAAACTACTGAAGTATGCTGAATGTTCAGTATATGCAGCCTGGATTCTTTCTGTGCAAGATGAGAATTCTACTGAATTTGTACTTAAGTATGGTTAATAAGAGCTTAAAAAACTGAGATCAGTTTTCCCCCTTACTGAGAAATGCTGGTCAATATTTACTATGGCTATGAGATTACTATATATCTATATAGTATATATCTATACACTGTATTAGTATAGAGCAAAATAATACTAAAAAACTAATGCTTTAATATTAACTTAAAACACAAGTTTGACATGAAGAAAAAAAAAAGATAAATGCAAAATACTGAGATGCAAAGTATGTCTTAACTTTTATTTTTTGACCCATAAAACTATATAGAGCTCATTTGGCTCAATCCTAGGCTGAAATCCAATCAAACAGGTAAGCCTTTTGATTCCTGCACCGATGTATTAAAAAAACCCACCCAACCCCAATAATCAGGAGGAAACAATAGCTTTATACCACTCAACAATGCACTTAAATTACAAAGACATAAGGCTCTATGACTTTAAGACCGTAAATATTTGCATGTGGCAACAGCTGGAGTAAGCTAGAAAATACATGCCACAATTCTCCATTAACCTAAAAATAACCGTTCAAATGTCCTTGGGATACATTTTTAATGCATTAAACAACTTTCTGCACTGCAATTTCAACACACAAAAAAACCCCATAAAAAACTTACCATTTTCTTAAGGTTTCAACAGTTTCTTGAGGATAATGACCAGGCCAGAAAGAGGTAAATCTTTGTGCATGCAAGATTCAGTATGTTTCTGGTAGTTCTAGGGGAAAAAGAAAAAAAAAAAGTTTATCCTGTAGAGATCTACGGTTAAATGCAGGGCTATGCTAAACTAAAATAAATAAAAATATGAAAAAAAAAAAAAGGTATACTGTATAAAAAATGTTAGGACATTTTAACTTTACTTTGAAAACACTCCTCTGAGTAATCTTGAATAGTCTTAACAGTCTATTCAAAAGTGACCCTAGCCGTCTTGAATACTGTGACTGGCAATAAAAAATCCCAAATCCCTTAACTGACTTTAAATGGAATACAACAGATGGTGATATAGTAGCTATACCTAATTTTTGTGGCCATAGGTATCAATAAACTGAAAAGGAATGCTAAATAGAGCATTACTAAACACTTGCTCTAAGAAAACCAAGTTCTGCTGCGTCTTCTGAAAGTCCTGTGAATTACTGAATTATCAGACTAATTAGTAAGAGAGCAAAAAAGCTATTAAAAACATAAAGTCCAGTTTAAAAATGGATTGAGGTCTATCCCATCATCCAGCTGAACAATCTGTCCTTAAGGCACAGGGAAGGCTATTACAGCGCTCAAAATAAAAGAGTACTTATAAATAAATTTCAGATATGAAGAACTACTGCATTTGGCATGCCTTTTGCAATCTTTCCTAAATTGAGCCCAGTCCCTCTTGATGCCACATGCAGACCCATGACACAGAAAATCACAAACCCCAATTTTTCTCTCCTAGTTTCTGTTAATAGAGACATGTTGAACAAAATCACTTTGTTTAGTAAGCAGGCATGCGTTAATTTCTCACTTTACAAAAATAACAAGAAGACATAATTATGCAATTTACACAAAATCATAGCCCATTTTTGACCTGATAATTTGAAGAGCTCTATACTCTGATTGACACATCTCTCCTGCCTTGTGCACAAACTGGTCAGGGAGCTGGGAAACGCGCCTGGGAGGACTCTCCTCCTTTTACCAGAACTCCATCACACCGTGGCCACTCACCTGCCACTGACAGGTTTTAGCACAGTATCCCTTAAGGCTGAATTCCAGTTTTGCAGAACTTGAATACTTTTCGAAGATGATCTTAAAATTATTTTTCGTTAAGGCACTGTGGAAACTGTTGAAAGGACAACGTCGCTGCCACTGAATTACTGGTTTTACTTAAAACGTAATTGCAAGGTGGTACCGGGCAGAAAGATGCGGACGAAGATGTCAGAGATCTGCCGGAGCAAGATCCTGCACCTGCTGAGCGCGGCAGGACGATGCAAAGAACCAAGTCCCGAAGTGACTGTTTATAGCTGCAGACGCGGAGATCAAAGACTCGGGTGAAACACCCAGGCAAACCTCAAACTAAATACGTAGCTCCTGGGACTTCCACCATCAAACTACAGACGTTGCTCCACTGGAGCCCCGCAGAGCGTTTCTTACTGGCAGAAGCCTTTCCTTCCCAAACAGCCAACCGTCGCCACAGGTTTTCCCCCTCTGGCTTGCGCCGGGGCACCGCTCCGGGTGAAGGAGCCGCAGCGCCGGTATCCGCCACCCCGGATTGGGCGGGCAGCCAGCTCAGCCCGCCCGGTGCTGGCCTCCGCGCGTGTTCGTTCGCTTCATAGCGAAGCTTCACCATCGCCGTCACCGATGGGCAGGCGGGAAGGTGCCGTCACCGCCGTCTCGCCAAGGCAAGGCAAGGCGGTGGGGACGGCACCTTCTCGTCGACCGCTCGGCGGTCCTCCACACGCCCCGTAGCCTCCAGTCGCGGCAGCGACTGAGCGGAAGGCAGCGGCGTTGCGCGGTACCGGGGGAAACATCTTCTTTTCCCCTTCCCCTCCTGCGGATAGGGCCTACCTCAGCTCCGCTGCGGCTCAGGCGGCCGGGACCCGCCACCCGGCATGGCGTGAAGGTGAGGAGAGTGGTCCTGTCGCGCCGCAGGCTCCTGGCAGTGCGGGGCTAGCACCATAGAGAAGACGGCGGGACGAGAGACCTCCGACGATAGAGCGGAAGATCGCTAGAGAGGCCGGGAACAGGCGGAAGTGACGCTCCCGTTGCCGCGGCGATCGCGCACCCCGTGCTTGCTAGCGTGGGGCCGGTGGCGGCGGCGTGGTGATGCTTGCAGGCCGGGCCCTGCCGGGCGCTGCGGGCTGCCGCCGCCTTCTGGCGACGGCTCTAGCGGCGGGGCTGCGGCCTTTGCTGTGCGGGCTGCCGCCGTGCTGGGAGACGGCGAGGCGGGCGGCGGGGCAATGGCCGAGCCCAGGCCTACAGGTGCCGGAGGCGGCGGAGGCGGAACGGCTAGTACAGCAGATGCATGGGACAGCGCTGCCGCTCCGCCGCTTCATCACCTGCTCGCAGCTGGCACGTACCGTGCAGCGCTGCCTGCTGGGCGAAGCCAGTCCCGGCCCCCAGCCCGTCCTTGTCGAGTGCGCACCAGGTAAGTTGCTGTGAGGTTCTGGCCGGTCTCCACCCGCCTTACCCTTCCCTCCGGGGCTTCGCTATCCCGCCGGGACACGGCGCTGTTCTGTGTGCCCCAGTGACCTTGCTGGGTCAGTGTGAGGTGCTGTCCTCAGTACCAGTGCCTACGGGCCTGTTCTCCCGGGGCTGTCGATGCGTGTTGATGTTGAGCAAAGAAGGCGAGGCCCTGCCTTTCCCGGGATTTTGGGCGGGGGCGGCAACTGTGCTGCCTGCTGGCGCTGCCTAGGCCCTCTGGGACGGGGTACATGGCCCTGGTCACCTCTGCGGGCGAGTGTTGGCAGGGGCCCTCTGGCTGTCGCAGCACTGCGATACTCCCTGGAGCGGGTGGCGGGGATGGTTAGTTTATACTGAACTTTGTAAAGAATGTTTGATTCTGGAGACTTAAGTCACTGGTGTTAGAACTTGGCCATGAAGTTGAGATGTAAATTTCTGTCCAGGTAGTATTTTTGGTTTTGTAGGCGAACTTTGTCAGTGAAAGCATGCTTGAGACTGTGGACTATCACACAGATAGCCCTCTGCAGTTAATGTGGTTTTGTTTTTAAACTTCTGTAGAGATGTTTTAACTGTAGAAGTAATATGGGTACAGTTTCAAAATGTGTTTTAGTTGGCAGAAGAAAAACTAGTAGAAATATATACTTCAGTATTTAATGCAGTGTTTAGTGTAATTCACTGAACAATCTCAAGACAGGCTGTGTGTAAATCTTTTTTCTAACTCATTTTGAAGTGTGTTTAAACAAACACAAGATACCACCTGTTGAAGATGGTGTGTCCCAATTGTTGGATTGGGAAAATCACTAAAGGAAATCACTTAGAAAAGATGGACTTAAAAATATTTTTAAATGCAATTTTTTTTTTCTCTTCCCCATTCAGGTCCTGGAATCTTGACTCGAACTCTGCTCAATGCAGGTGTTAGGGTGGTAGCTCTAGAAAGTAACTCAGCTTTTCTTCCAAATTTGCAGGTACACTTCTGATTTGGTAGCACATTTTTGAAACTTAATTAAGAGGTAAATAAAAAAATCACTTAGAATTGTGTAATTACCAGTCATTGTTCCTTGTAACATCTGAAGTAATGTTTAACGAGAGTAAGTATTGTTTTGTTTTACATTGTACATCCAGCAACAGACTATTTTATAATCAATTGGTTTGACATTCTTTGTATGTAGGAATTCAAAGTCATAATCTTCCTCTGAATAATTTCATGCATCAATAGGAGGCTAATACTAGTCAGATTCATTGCAATTATGCATGTTTAAGTAAAAAGTCTGTATGTAGCTTTAAAAAAAATCTCTAAAAATAGTTTTGGTTATTCTGATTATCTCATGGCATTATTTAATCTATTGTCCTGAAATTGCAATTGACTGGTAACATTAAAATAAATATGTTGTGCTTTCCTGTTCCCCTTGGTGTTGCATGGTTTCAGAGGCGGTCAGACACAGAGCTGTAGAAGCTGCTCTAGAAGGATTATGTTACAGTGCTGTAAAACAGAGGTTTGAAACCAAAGACTCCCACCTAACTTAAAATGTGTATGAAAGGCATTTTCTTTATATATATATATATATAGATATGAACAATTTCCATTGTAAATTATTAACTGCATTGGATTGCTTAGTTGAGTATAGCTTTTTTTTTGCAAAACATTTGCAGAACATCTTAGTAATGTAAGATGTAAAGCTTAGTAATGTAAGCTTTAAAGCTCTAGTTGAACAGCATAAATATGTCAAAATGTCCTGCATGATGAAGGAAGCTATTCTTTTTAACAACTGTGAGAAGCAGCCCTGAAACTTGACTCTTGTTGACCAAGTAACAATTGTAGGTAGTGCTTGAACGTTTGGGTTTTTTTTTTGATTGGGTGTTCTGAAGCATGAGTTGCAACATCCAGATTTTCAACTGAAACTAATTCTGTTCAGTCCCTAGAGAATAGCCTGGATGGACAATTAAAGGTAATTTATGGTGACTTCTGCAGACTGGATCCTTTGGGCACTGGAATAGTGAAACCACCTGCTTTGTGTTCTGACAAGCTTTTTGAAACCATGGGTGTAGCAGCAGTTCCTTGGAGGGCAGGTATATGTATATGATCACACATTATGAATCTGTTCAAAGGGGGCATAAGCAAAGTCTTTGGGATTTGTTTTAGAAAGATGTTCTATTTAATATATATGCTGGATTAATGGATACTGTTTCCTACATTTCAGCTTTGTTTAGGTTCTTCAAAAAACCTTTGTGGCAGTATGACATTTCATGTATTTGCTCGCCTATATTAAAGGTTTAGTCGAATGCAAACTGGGCTTAGCTTTGACTGAAACTGGAGTCCTATTTGTTCTTGAGCAGCTTAAGCTGATGGACATCTTAACTGTTTGTAGATTATACATTCTTATTAATGCTGATGTCTAGTATGTATTGCAGAATTTTAAATATACTTTTACATGCTATTGAAACAGATGTACCTGTGAAAATTTTTGGAATCCTACCACACGTAAAGGAAAGGAACACACTTTGGAGGCTCCTTTTTGGCCTTTACGAATGCAATTCCATATACAGATATGGAAGAATAGAACTCAACTTCTTTATAAGTGAAAAAGAGTACAAGGTATGTGTAAGATTTTAAAGGTAGTAAAGAATAAAATAGTGCTTCACAGAACACAAAAACATTTATATTGCATAGTTAACATTTTTGCCAGAAAATTTCTTCTGATGGACTTTATAAGTCTCATCTGTTTCTTAATTGTTTCCTTTAATAGCACTGTCAAGAAACATTCTGTTGTCTTAAAAATGTGAAGACTGGTCCGTGAGAAGGATGCAGCAGACCAATTGCTTTCCATTGTAGCTTGTGAAGTGCTTAAATTCTGTAATTACTTTTGCAACATAATTGTTTACAAGTTGCAGGCAATAGGCCACAAAGACTGAATTCAAAACACCTTGCAAAGAGGATTCAGAGTTACTAAATATACTGAGATGCACTACTTGCCCTTTTGAACCATTTTTGTATGCAACACTGAAAAATCTGTGAGGTTCATACAGGGACACAAACCTTTAATTACTTGAAGCAAACAAAGAGTTCTGGATGTGCTTACAGAACCTGTGTTGTGTCTACACCCTACTGAAAAGGAAAAAAAGTCTTTAAGTATATAATTCTGTGAAATAACAGGTCAGACAACACTGAAATATCCACTTAAATGGATTTTTTTTAATAGCCTTTTTTTTTTTTTTAGTAAATATGCTGCAGCCTATTTATTTAATGTAGTCACTTTTCAAAAATTAAGTTTACTATTTTTATTGTGAACCCTGTTAAATGAGGGTTGTGTACCTAAGTAAAAGCAATTGGAACTTTATTTTAGTGGGCACTGTTGGTTCCTTTTGGTTTAGTTTGGGTTTCTTTGATCAAGCATATGATGAGGCTCTTTGAGAGTTAAATTTTCCTGCTACAATATGTCAGGGATGCCATCCAGAGGGACCTGGCTAACCTCATGAAATTCAACAAAGCCAAGTGCAAGGTTCTGCACAATCCCAAGCACAAATACAGGCTGGGTGGTGAATGGCTGGAGAGCAGCCCTGAGGAAAAGGACCTGAGGGTCTGGGTTGATGAAAAGCTCAACATGAGGCTGCAGTGTGTGCGCGCAGCCCAGACAGCAACCGAGTCCTGGGCTACATAAAGAGCAGTATGGGCAGCAGGGCAAGGGAGGTGATTCTGCCACTTTACTCTGCTCTCCAGACCCCATCTGGAGTACTGTGTGCAGTTCTGGAAACCCCAGCACAGGAAGGACATGGAACTGTTGAAGCGGGTCCAAATGAGGGCCACAAAGACGATCAGAGGGCTGCAGCAGCTCTCCTATGAGGACAGAGAGAGTTGGGGCTCTTCAGCCTGGAGAAGAGAAGGCTTCGAGGACACCTGATAGTAGCCTTCCAGTATCTGAAGGGTGCCTACAGGAAGGCTGGGGAGGGATTATTTACAAGGTCATGCAACGACAGGACAAGGATTTAAACTGGCAGAGGGGAGATTTAGACTGGATGTTAGGAAGAAGTTCTTTCCAGTGAAGGTGGTGAGACACTGGAGCAGATTGCCCAGGGAGGTTGTGGCTGCTCCTTCCCTGGAGGTGTTCAAGGCCAGGTTGGATGAGGTCTTGAGTGAGCTGTACTAGTGGGAGGTGTCCCTGCCTATGGCAGGGAATTGGAACTGGATGATCTTTGAGGTCCCTTCCAACCTTACCATTCTATGATTCTAATATACTTCTTTCTCTTCCCTAATTGAGAGTTGTCACAAGTTTATTTTCTTGCCCTGTGTTGTCTGCTCTGTAATATTGATCAGGATGATTGTGCAAGCTGCTCGATATTCAGTGAGATCACCTGGTGTTTTGCTTACTTTGCTTGTGTGTCTTATTGGGAAATATTATCAGTGTGAGCTGATAACTGCATGTGTTTTGGCTTTTATACAAAATAATGGTCCTATCTTCTTCTGTGTGAAACTTCTCTGCTTTAAAAGGGATCAGAAAGTATAAGCTAGAAATTCTGACACAGTTCAGTTATCCAAATAACCACCATAAAGAACTGCTTAGACTGCCATAACATTTTCTAATTGTGTTCTGCCAATATGTACTGAAATAGCACAATGTATTTGAGGCCTAATGTAACTTTACCTTGGAATTTTAGACTTAACTATGAATTTCCTAAGACTTATTATATTTATATGTCTATATAAAAAGATTTTATTAGATGAAGAAAAAATATTTTTGCAACAAAAATGCCCTTTCTTTGCCATTTTGTTAGACATTAACAGGAAAGCCTGGGGATGCAAAGGCTTACCAAGCACTTACTGTGCTTTGGCAAGTAGGATGTGAAATTCAACTACTGCACATGGTAAGTTTTTTTGTACCAGCTGTCATGGTTTAATGTTGTGGACATGTTTTTAAATAAGGATTTATATGATCTTACTACAGTAAGATAATTGGAAGCTAATTTGACATTTAAATTAGTTGGAGACTATTGAAAACTTCCTCTAGGAATCTACCTTCATAGCTTAAATGTTTTTGCTAATACTTGTTGAAGATGGTCATTTGACTAATGCAGAAGAAATAAGTGCAGAGGTGGTCCATGCCTTTTGTTTACTTAGTCTTCAATAATTCTATTAAGTCTTGGTCTAACCAGTCCTCAGAGTCAGAGGCCCATGAATTGTGAAACCTTTCCATTTGTGGACACTGAAATCGTGAGGGATCAGCTGAACATTCACAAGTCCATGGGGCCTAATTGAATTCATCCCAAAATACTGAAGGAGCTAGCAAATGTTATGGCAGGACCTCTCTCGATCATCTGCAAAAGGTCTGGTGAGTCTGGGGAGGTCCCTGCTGACTGGAAGCTGGCCAGGGTTATTCCAATCTACAGAAAGAGTGTGAAGGAAGACCCAGGGCAGTAGAGAAGTATTAGTCACAGAGTAAAGCCCTGTCTATCCAATCTGATATCCTTCTATGATAAAGTCACCCACCTAGTGGATAAAGGTAAGTTGGTGGAGGTAGTTCTTCTGGATTTTAGTAAGACACTTGATACTGTGGCTCACAATACCCTCTGGACAAACTGTCCATCTGTGGGATGAGTGGATTCATGGTGCATTGAGTGAAGAACCAGCTGAAGGGTAGGGCTCAAGGGATTGTAGTGAGTGGGGCTATACCTGACTGGTGACTGTTCACCACTGGTGTTTCTCAGGGTTCAATTCTAGGGACATTTCCAGTATATTTATCAACTATATGGATGCAGAAGTTTAATGCACCATTAGCAGGCTTACCAGACTGGGAGGTGCTGCTGATTCTCTTGAGGGACAAGATGCCTTGCAGAGTGATCTAGATAGACTGGAGCATTGGGCTATGACTAATGAGATGAAGTTTAACAAGTTCAAATGCTGGGTTCTGAATCTAGGACAGAGTAATACTGGGCACAAGTATAGATTGGAAAAGGAGTGGCTGAAGAGCAGCCCTGCAGAACGGGATCCAGGGGTGCAAATAGACAGCAGGCTCAGTATGAGCCAACATTGTGCCCTGGCAGCCAAGAAGGCAGACCACATCTAGGGCACATCAAACATGGCCAGCTGGTTAAGAGAGGTGATTATCCTGCTGCATTCAGCATTGGTGTGGCCTCACCTGGAGTATTGTGTGCAGTTCTGGGCCTCACAATTTAAGATGAATGTCTTGAATGTATCCAGAGAACAGCAACAAAGGTGGTGAAAGGGATGGAAGGAATGTCCTGTGGCTGAGCACTTTGGGTATGGAGGAAAGGAGGCAGAGAGGTGACATCATTGCTTTCTGAGGAGGAGGTTCTGATCTCTTTTCCCTGGAATCCAGTGATAGGACATGTGGGAATGGTTCAGAGTTGTGCCAGGGGAGGTTTAGATAGGCCATCAGGAAGCATTTTTTAACCAGCTGCTCAAACATTGGAACAGGTTTTGCAGAGGGTTGATTAATGCCCTGAGCCTATAAGTGTTTAAGAGGCATTTGGACAATGTCCTTAATAATGCAGTTTGATTTTCGGTCAGTCCTGAATATGTTCTATTTTATTCTAACAAAGCACTTTTAAGTCTTCTAATACATTTGCTCCCTCCCATAGGAACCTTGGTCATCATTTGTAACTAATTTGAAAAATGGGGGACTGGGAGTACCAAAAACCACGGTAAGATTGTGTGCCCTTTTCTCCTTTTGCAGATGGAGCTAAACCACTTTTAGTTAAAGGTTGAAGTAACTTTATAACAGCATTTACACATGTATTTTTAAATAAGCATTCAAATTAAAACTTACAGGCAGTATGTAGATGCATCAAAAGTGGGATGAAAAATTGCTATGTGTTTAGAAGCTGAAATAAACTTTGTTGTCTGTGATGGAGAAAGATTAAGTCTTTTTCAAAAGAAGTTACTGACAAGGTCATGTCTACTTGCTTGAACAAAACAAATGTTACCATAATAAACAGCACAATCAGTATACTGCTGCTTTTGATTTAAAATGGTTATTCATGTGTCCAGTGTAGATTCTGTGTGCTAGTTAATTGCTGAAAAGTGCAAGTCCCAAAGCTTGAATTTGAGAAGTGGAAAAATACCTTGTATAAAGTTCCTTTCTTTAGAGGAGCAATGATGTTCCTTTGTATAATATATTTCTATTTAGTATCAATAATATAAAAACAGGTTTACTTATTTAACTTTCCCCAGAAAATTGCTATGGTAGTATACTGAATTTTGTTTAAAATATTGATGTGCAATACAAATGATTGTAAGAGAATGGAAGTGTCTGGTGTGCCTTCCACTCTTAAGTGTCTTGCTGTAAAGTCACATAGAGAGGCATATCAGGTGCATTATGTAAGATGCATTGCCACAGCCTTAAGAGTGCAAGATCTTTTGGATGATATATCCGTTACTGCTAATACAGCAGTACATTTATTTCATCTAAAGACTCTACTGCCTCCCAGCTTCATAAAAGCCTCAAGTTGCAACACTGTTACACTAAAATAATTCTACATTTATATATACAAAAGACAGATACTCAAAAGTGATCTACTCAAAGGTGATCTGATGCAATACTTTGCATAGCATAGGGATACTACAGGCCATATAATCTCTTGAAAACTCACATCAAGATTGTGTTGTCTGTTTCAAATAAGAAAGTTCAGTCTTAAACAAAACAAAGTAATAGCCTGGTTGTTTTAGTTCCTGTTGCCTTTCCTGTTTGGGGCATGGGGGAGGTACAGCATCTCTGTTCTAGAACAAACTTACAAAGTCTCAGTTTCCAGTGAAGTAATTTTGTTAAGATTTGCAGAACATTTTTAGATGACTTTTCATTGATTTGGTTTGTTTTTCTTGCAGTGGCTACCAAATGACCATTTATGTTTGATACGGTTGACTCCTCGGCGAAATCTGTTCACAGGAGGCTTGAAGCCCACAAATTCACCAACCTTTATTTTCATGGTGAAACAGTGTCTTGCTAAACCTAAGTCTAGACTTATTGATAAATTAAGGTAAGTAAGAAAGAATTAACACTCTTCAGAGAAAATATTAGAATAAATTCTCAAAACAGGACTTATTTGTAGCTGAAATACAGTTTGCCTTTTAAAAATTATCTACATGTAGAACAGAGGATTTCATTTTTGCACCCCACAACGTAGTAATTTGGGCACTGTTTGTGGCTTGTATTCATAGATGTTTGCCAGGAAGGTCAACAAATATTTAGAAAGTAGATGTGCAGTAACTGTCTATGACTCCAAAGGAGGTGAGGTCATATATCTGCAAGAAGTTTTCACTGACTTTACAGACATAATAATTAAGTGAAGGGTTTTGCAGGTAGAGGAATTAAAAGCTGGAAAAGAGTTTTGGTTTATCACAGACATCAAAGTAATGCAAATGAAAACAGCTGAAGGTTATTGAAGGTGGAGTGGAGATGTTCTCAAATGACTTTCTGTTATCTAATTAAAAAATCAGACTTCAGACTTATTTACAAATTATGCAAGTAATTATTCTTTTTGGTATTTCATTGGAGCTTTATGACTAACAGATTTCTATTTCCCATAAATGGGAAGTGTTTACAGTCTGGAAAGCATTGACTTCAACTTTTAAATGAAAATAATTAATATATTTCTCATTTGCTGCTAGTTTATGGAAGTTGATTTTCAGAAAAGAGGGGGGAAAAAAAAAACAAACAAAAAAGCCCCAGTTAATAAATTCCAGTAGCACACTTAGCAATTTAGTGCAAAGAGCCTTAATAGATTTCTTTCTTAAAACTCACTGGTATACCTAAACTCCACTTGATCCTTTGGTTAGAAAGTGGAGCTAACCTTGAAGGATTCTAATGTGTATCCTCTGTGTATTTATACATGCTTTTCTTGTCTGAGTAATAGTTAATATATATGCACATTTATAAAAGGTCTAGTTTTCATAGCAATGATGGAAATATACATAGAAGAAAATGCCTATAAAATATGTCACCAGCTCTGGATATACTGAATAATCGTCCTGAAAATGACCTCGGCTTTCATGTCTCAGGCATTGAAGCACAACCCCTTTTTATGTTGTAGTGCCTGTTAGTGACTTGTGTAGTTAGGGTGGAGAACAGAAGGGAGGGGACCCACCCTCTAATGAGGAGGCTTATGTGGTTCAGTATTGTCTGTATCTGCTGATGGCATTATTTGGTATTTGTGTATCTTATTAGCAGAGCAGAGGTTTCTTCTTGTTTGTAGCATGGATTGCAAATAGGTTGTGTTGTAGGAAGGTGTTAACTTCCAGAAGCTGGAAAAGAGTAAAATGGACCTTCAGGTACTGTTTCTTGCTCTTGAATTTTTCACAGAAGGAAATGCTTTCTTAGGATTTTTTGTTTGTCTGTTTGTTTCAGTTCATGGAGCTTGGATGTGGGTGATAAATTGCTGAGTGAGCTAGAAATTCCAAAAAATGCTAGAACACGTGACTTGTACCCAGAGGACTACAGGCGTCTTTTTGAGGCTTTGCAAACCGCTGGTATGTTTACTGAAACCTGGTTCCATGATGAAGTCGTGGAAAGTAGAAGGAACGTATAAAGCTGCTGTCATTTGGAAGAGCGCCTTTGTTTCTGGAAAATCACTTTGATAAGTAAAGACTTGGAAATGCTGTTAGCCAGATGATTTCCCGTCTAAATGGGAAATTAAATTTAGCGATTAACAAGAGCCCTTCTACACAGATGAAAGTAATGGATTCAGTTACTTGATCACAATCTTCTCTTGATTGGACAAACTTTGCATCTTTTCCAGGAGCTTACTATGAACCCTGCTGCTTTTAGATTTATCACTTAAATGGAACTTTTTGTTACACTGCTGTATTTTTATATTCAAAAAAAATTATACCAAATATCGTTATTCGTGTGGTTTGTATTTTAGTGCTGTGACTTGAATGCCTTTTTACAATCACTGCATGGGTTATATTGTCTCCTGATCTGAAAACATTGCAGTCTAAAGTCAATACTAATAAATCAACAGTGGTGCGTTAGCAGAAGATAAGGTAATGACAGCATGATAAAATAGCAACTCATAGAGCATTGTTGTGGTGGTCTGGGTTGTTTTTTTTTTTGTTTTTTTTTTTTTTTTTTTTTTTTTTTTATTTTGTTTTTTTTAACTTGAGTATTGCTGTATCTCAGGGTGAAAAAAGTTGTAAGAATTCTTTTGAAAATTTGAAGACAACACTGGGCAGCCTGTTCTACCTTACAATACATGAACAACTATAGGCATAGCTTTATCTTATTTTAGGTCTAGACCCAAAGTCACCAGAACATTCAGTATTGTATAAAGAGGTTTTTGGGGAGAAAATTTTACTTCTGACCTTTGTCAATATGTATTTGTTTAATGTGTATTATATGTACAGAATAACTCAATTAAAAAACATAATGCTATTAAAATTCTTTTTTTAACTATAATACTCTATAATACAGCCTGTTCTAGTTTATCTTCCTGTCTTACTGTGTACCTGTTCTGTTGTTGCCTGAAAGTCCTGGCAGGCTGTAATGGTTTTGTGTTCTATACTGTCTCCTTTGGCAGACCTGTGGCCAAAACCACACTATTTTTAGCAGAGTGTGAGTTAGTAAAATGCCTTTTTAGTAAAGGTCAGGCTATTTTCAGGCTTTGGAAAACATTGGAATTGTATTTCTTAGGCATAATGTGAGGTATAGATGTGACAAACATTGATCTCTGACAGTTCCTGCTGCTTAAGAGAAGTTGACTTCAAGCTAGCCTCTGCTAGCTAGGCAGCAGTGATCTAAGATGCTGGTAAGCCTCTGTGATGTTATTATGATGAAACTGCTGGAAAGGCTGAGGTTTGGTTTGCAGGTTCAGTGTGTTGCTGGTGTTCTGGTGTATGTTGTGAATGTTTGAAGTTTCCTTTTATTTCCATCTCTTACTGTTCCAGATAACTTGGATTATAAATTGATCCTGAATAGCAAACTTGTAATTGGACATTTTTTCAATCTCAGTAGATGGTGTCTTACTGGTCTACAAAAATGTATCATCTTCTGGGCTGTTTCTCACAACCTCCCTTTCCCCTCCCCGCCAAATCAAATACCTTGCTGTTCTTGCAGCGAGATGGTGTAAAACACACCAAAAGTATTCAGTGCGTAAAATACAAGACCATCACTTCTTTTACCCAAACTTCTTTAACTGTGCTGTTGATTACATATCAAACATGAACAGAAAAAGGAAACTTAACTGCTGTGTTATTTTTTTTGATGCTATTGGAAACCAGTATTTACTGGGCCAACGCAGAGACTCCCAAGATGACAGCAGAGGTCAGTGAAAGGAATATTGCGTAACTGGCAACTTGAAATGAGGACATTTAATACTAACTAGAACTCTTCCATAAAGCTTAAGTGTAAGCAGTATGTTTAGTCCCGATCACAAATGTGAAATGAAGAGAACAATGGCTGTCATTATAAAAAATATTTTAGTACTGATGGAAGAGATTGGAAAAAAGTGAAAATAACTGCTATATGTGAATAAATATGGGGAGTGAAATTGAAGTGGGTCTATGGATTTGATTGACGCTATTCATGCAGTAATTCCTACTGTTGTAGGTTTGCAGCTTCTGTAAGATAATGTTGAATGCATGTTTTCAGTGAAATTTAAAATTACATATAAAGGCTTCTCATGCATTTTTGTTGTGGTTTTAACCAACCCTGTGCTACTTTTTGTTCCTTTCCTTCACATATATGCATTTGTCATATTCCTCGATACACTGATGGAAAATTGAGCCAACATCTCTTTAGATATTTTTGATTAATGTAAATGCAAAGACAAAGCCTTCAACTAGGGAAACAGTATATAACTTCAGGTTAGTTCATTAACCATCAAAACTGCTATTCAGGGAGAAACAACAACTGTAAATTCATTCAAAGTTTAAAATGCTAGATCTTTTCAGAAGAGAAAATCTTTATGTTGAGATGAAAAAGTTTACAGGAACTGCTTTTTTAATATGGTGGGTTTCCCACTTCTGAAAGTGCACTGAGTTACTGTGTCAGATACAGTAAGTAGAAAAAGTATTTAAAAATTACCACCAAGATTTGAGAATGTTGAACAATTCAGTTGTTTTTTACCATAGTGTGTTATGCCGCTACTGATACATAAGATAGAAAGTATAAAAGGCTTTAAAAATGGCATTAATTAGCTGCAAGGTTTGGGGCAGATTTATTTCTTCCTGTTTGTGATTTTGGGTGAGATTACTGTTGCACCACACATATAACATAGTTATTAGATGGGCTAGAGCATAACATATTCCTTTCTTTTTTTCTAGACTCTGGGATTGTGGTTCCTTTTTTCTTTTGTTTTCCCCCACAAGACTGATTTAATTAATGAACCTCTAAAACATGAGCCACACATGATACATCTATCAAATAGAACTCTTAAGCATGTCTCCCACTCCCGAAATACTGTTTCTTAGAAAGCTGCCCAGAAAATGGCTTTTGGTATGTGTAATAGAGGGATATTAATTGATGTGAGATGATATTTATTTAAAAATTAATACTGTTTTTGGCATTTAGAAGTCTTGCCCCTCCAATCACTAATTTTACTAATGGTTCTTTGCAGGGTGATGGAAACATTATACAAATAATAACATAGGATTTAGAACAAATAACTAGCAACAATATAACATTAACTGAACTGGAAAAGAAGGTTCTTGCAGTCAGTATATGGCTTGCCCACTGGATGGACTCGGGAAGTTCCTTTCTGCTTATGGCAGAAGGCAACTGGTGAATTACAAGAGGCTCTAAATATTTATTCACAAAATGTTAGTCTCCCAATTGCCCAGGACTAACTACAGCTTCAAACAGTACCCAAACACTTGCAGAAGGTTCTGTTGGTGTCTTCTTAGCCACTGAGGCTTCTGATTCTTCCCAGGCTTCACAGGGTGCTGGGGAAAGGAGGCAGACAGTCTGACCTGGTCCTGATTTCTCTGGATGATCTGTGTACCTCCAGGACTTTCCGTCTTGGCAGAGGACTTTCAGGTGTAGGCAGGATGTCTTGTGATGTGCAGTCTTAGCACAGATGTCACGCTGGCTATGCAGGCCTATTGCATGGAGGCATTTGAAGCCTGTTCCTGGTAAACTCGAAGCAGGCAGTTTTTGGGTAGGTCAGGATGCACTAAGGCAGAACACTGCCAGAAGCAGAGAGCAATGGTGGCAGTAGCAAGCAGCCAGCAAACATGAATACAGTGGCAGAGAACATTGTGTTACCTGCTCATCTACCAATACAGTCTGAGACTAATGGGCCTTTGGACACAGAATAGCCAATCAGAGTGGCTGTTAGCCAGGCTCGACCATATTAGGTGAAGCCATGGGCTTGCTTTAACCCAAATTTGGGAAAAACATAGGCCTTGCATGAGGCAGACAAAAGCCAAGTGTATGTACCTTGTTTACCACAGGATGTAAACAGGAGCAAAACAAGTCTGGGCAAGCCAGGGTTCTTGGACTCAGTAGCTTCAGGTTCTTTGTCCTCTTTTCCACAGTTGCTTCTTCCCGTAGCAGAAGGAGGGAGAGCAGAAAATCATGCCCGGGCCAGCCAGGACATGTGTAAGCCTATTTTGGCTCATTCAGGCCTACCACAACAGCATGCCATATTAAAGCACTAACATACCAAGACTGTACACTGATTGGAACTTCAGAGATGCCGAGTCTTTTCCGATGGCCTGATCCTCATCATTTGTGCCATCCATCTGCCTGTAAAAGAAAATTATAGTGATAGAGTTACTTAAACTTTACTATATTATGAAAATCATAGTAAGTACAAACAGTAAGAAACTTGGTCTTTGTGATACCTAGTTAATGAGAAATTTTGCCACTTGGAATTAGGAGATTGGTCAAGTTGGATATTGTATTTAGTAGTTTGTTTGATCTAGTGAAGGGTTTTTAACCATGATTAACACAGTAGACGGTGTGATGACAGGTTGTTAAGATGGAATGTTGTATATACTGGCTACTAGGCTTGTTCAGCATTGGTCATTTTAATAATGACAGCTTAGTCTTGCAGGTAATAATGTTGATAGAAATATCAACATGAAACCTGAGATTGTGTGATGTAGCTTAAGATGTGTAAATGTGATAGGCAGAAGCTAAGTTTTCCTGAGAAATGTGTTGAATTACTAGTTGTGGCAGGCTAAACAACTGGGGCTGTAGATTGAGAACGCTAATCTAAACTTTGTAAGCCTTTAATTAGCAAAATGTACCTTTCTTCTATAAACATTGAGAAAATGGAAACACCAAGTGACTTCTCCAGAAAGGACAAGAAGTTGGTGGGAGGTGTTTATTCACTAAACTGTATCCATTGCAGCTTTCATTATGTATGTTGTTTTAAGACGTCACTGCTAAAAATAGACACTGGCTGTCCCCAGCTGATGGAACACAACACACAGTAAGCATACAAAGCCCAAGGGAAATTCAGAGTAATTAAGATACACCAAATGGAACAGTCAGTTACTCCTCATGCAAGCAAGACTTAAGATTTGATTTAGCTCATCCCAGTGATAAGACACCCCAGTATGCAAATAGCTAAGAAATTATGCTGACAAATTTCAGAAAGAAATTAATGTGTTTGAGGCAGGGAAGACTCAAATAAAACTACAGAATCATAGAATGGTTTGGGGTGGAAGGGGCCTTAAAGATACCTAGTTCCAACTCCCTTGCCATTGACAGAGTCATTAGGTTGCTGAAATCTCCATCCAACCTGACCTGAAACAATTCCAGGGAGGGGACATCCACAACTTCTCTGGACAACTTGTTCCATTGTCTCACCACCCTCACAGTGAAGAGCTTATCCCTTACATCTAATCTAAACATACCTTCTTTCAGTTTAAAGTCCTATCAGTAGAAAAAAAAAAAAAAGGAAAAAAAGAAACTTTTGGTAAAGTTCATAGTAGAAAAACCAACACGTAAAATCTGTGTTAATGTGAGTGAAATTTATTATGGATTTGTGCTTAATAATCTGCAGTGAGTTTTTTTATTCTAAAGTCACAGCAATGTTAAAGATCTCATCAGGAAGTTACTATGTGTTCATAAAAGATCTCTCTATGCTTACAAATTTTCAACTAGCTGATAGCTATTCTATGCTGTTAGTTACAGACTTTGTATTAATCCAAAATATAACATTTTATGTTTTGAGCTGTATTTTCCTCCCAGAAAAATTCAGGTTTGTGCCATAGTGGTGGGAATGGATATTGCATGTTTATGATTGAAAACCAGAATTTGGATTATTTAATTACTGTAGTTCTTTCTGTAAATTCATGCTGTAAACATGCTGTCTTGATATAGAAAAGCTATACTTCCACTGTGGTGTCTCATCTACTAGCAGTAAGGAAGTATGACTAATTCAGCAGCAACAGGCACAATTAAGTGGTAATTCCCATAAAAGTGCCTCTACTACATGCCTTGACAGCTGCTTCTGTCTGGAATGTGTCATGCATTTCAAATAGCTGTTGGGAAATCTGACCAGGCTAGGTCAGTGGATGACTTAGTCATATAAAAATCCCATAATAATAGCACAGATTAATTGAACTAAATATGGTCAAGGGATAAATGACAATTTACTGTAACTACATAACCATAATATTATGGGTTTTCAGAACATTCAGACTGATATTTAAAAAAACATCTGGATTGGCTGTTCAGTTGGTCACCATGGCTTAAATACTGTTGAATGGCCCTTATAGGCAGACCATTCTATAAACAATAGCTGCAGATATCAAGAATCAATTTTCCAGGCTCTCATAGATGTCAAAATATCCAGTGTCACATCAATTAAATAGTTTATGCTGTGTTTAAAAGCTTATCTGTACTAGAAGAGCCTCTGTTACTTCAAGTATATTGTTATACCATTTCACATGCAATGTCAGCCAGTTGTTCTTGGGCTTCTGTGTCTTACTTCATTACACTTCATGCTAAACTGTCTGTGTGTGGGGTGTGTGTGTAAATACTGTTACTCCATTGGACAGATTTTTGTACTTGGTGAGAGTTTGTTGCTTTGGACAAGTGAGAAAACCTGACTTGAAAAACTGAGAAAATAATGAAAGCTATACCTTGTATTGTACATTAATGTTAGCCCTTCCCTTAGTGTCTTTTTTACAGTTCATGCATTTTGTGTATTTGACCATTCATCTCTTAAGTTAATGCACCCAAGAGACAGATACTAACCTGTGTTATTACTGACTTTGCTTATGTTACAGGTTTTGAGCAATGCCTGCTTAGAAAATCAATAAACCAGTAGGTGAAGGAGAAAAGCATACCAGCCAAATACAGAGGTGTTTAATATTTTAGTAGCTAATTCTTGAGTATCGCACAGTATTAATGTAAATGGACACTTTAAAAAAATGTTAGAACTGAAGCTAAGCATAGTAATATGCGCGATTGCTGTCAGTTCTTTTGGTAATGAATTACCAAAAGCAGCATTTAAGTGAAAGACAAAGTAACATTTTTCCTGTGGTTCTTCCCAAGGCAGTACCTTGGTTCTTCTCAACAGCAGTGTTTTGAATTTGCGTATTGCGGTTTCAGAGTTCCCTGTTGCAACTTAGAGGAAAACAGTTGCATTCTGAAATAATCATTATTGAGAACAAAACTGAATAAGTTTGCAGAACTGTTAGGTCTCTGTTCTTCAACAGGATGACTTAACACTCCTTTCCAAAACATGAGCTCTGTCTCCCTCTGCAGGCAAAAGGAAAGCCAGACCAAGTCTACCTTTTAGCACATTTAGCCCCCATCACGTGCGTAATCTCATCAATGAATGAAAACGATATAAACCTGTATGGAAAGCATTTATTATCTCATAGTCTTTGAGCATCACCATTTCAGAGTGGTGCTCTTAGTTAATTGTGCAAGTATTTTGCTTCCCTCCCCCACCACCCCATCATTTATCATGTGCCTTCATTTGATGGCTCCGACAAAAAGCAGTCAAGTATGGGGTGCATTCCCAGTGATACACACATTTTATGCTAGCTCATAAGCAAAATGTGCTGTTTTGGGATGTTTTTGACAGAATCATTATCTCTTCCTTTGTAAACTAATCCTTTGATACTTTAATACTAATATTTTAATACTTTGATCATAAACTGAAACAGCAACAAATGGGTTTACATACAATGAAGGTCTTGCCCAAGTTCCAGCTCCTTCACGTTAGTTTCAGTGTCACATCAGTGAAGGAAAGTTGCTGACAAACCCTTGAGTGTCAATACAAATGAGCGTGATCTTCCTCTGCAGTACATCAAAGGATGCAGTGGACTTGCTGCATTCATGGTGTCAAGATGAAGGTGTCAGTCTCTTTTCAGTGGTGCCCAGTGATAGGACAAGGAACAATGGGTACAAACTAGAACATAGGAGGTTCCATCTCAATACAAGGAGACACTCCTTTATGGTGAGGGTGACAGAGCACTAGAATAGGCTGCCCAGAAAGGTTATGGAAGTCTCCTTCTCTGGACAGTTTTAAAACCCACCTGGATGCTTTCCTGTGCGAATTGCCCTAGGTGATCCTGCTTTGGCAGGGGGGTTGGACGTGATATCTGGAGGACCCTTCCAGCTCCTAACTTGCTGTGATTCTGTGGCCAGCCATCTGGCTGGAGGGGCCTTCTGGTTTATTGTGGCCCCATGGAGAACATGGCCCCAAGCTGGGGATAAGGAAGGCCACTCACCTTGTGCAGCAGAGGGCCCAGTGGAGTTCCCTTCATTACATCCTGCGAGTATGTAACCTTCACATACATACATACTGCGAGTATGTAACCTTCACATGTCCTTGTGCCACTTTTTTTTTTTTCCCTACTTCCTTGTTGAGACTGTGTCTGTATGGCAATGAAGCAGTAATGGTGCTAGACAAGTCTAATGAGACACCTGAGAAACTTCCTGTTGCTTTGCATTTCTTCTGAGGGCTGACAGCTGTGAGAGGAGTGTGCTTGAAGCATCTGCAGTGCTGCAATTAAGGTTTATGATTAGACATTTTCTCCTTGCCTCATTCCCTTTAGAAACAACCAAATTAACCCACAAAGTATATGAAAAAAACCCCAACATATCCCTAGAAACATCTATAGCCACTCCATTTGGCATCACTATGTGATGTGTTAATGAATACATGTTATAAATAGCACAAAACCATAGAATGTTTTGTGTTGGAAGGGTGCTTTAAATGTCTAGTCCAAGTCCCTAGCAGCGACCAGAGGTATATCAAGTAGATCAGGTTGCTCAGAGGCCTGTCCAACCTGACCTTGAATGTTTCAAGTGGCAGGGCCACCAGCTCTCTGGGCAACCTGTACCAGCGTTTTACGCCACCATCATTGTAAAAATATTCATCCTTCTGTCTAGTCTAAGTCAACCCTCTTACAATACAAACCCATTACACCTGTGCTGCAACAGGCCCTACTAAAAAGGCTGTCCTCATCGTTCTTATATACCCACTTTAAATATTGACAGAACTCAGCAAGGTCGCCCCAGAGTCTTCCCTTCTCCTGGCTAGACAACTCCAAGTCTCTCAGCCTTCAGTCACAAGAGAGGTGTTCCAGCCTTCTGATCATGTCTGTGGCCCTCCTCTGGTCCCACTCCAAGAAGTCCATGTCCTTCTTGTGCTCGCGACTAACCCCTCCTTCTGCAAAGGGCTACCTTCTGCCCAGCGGACTCTCAGTGCTGACAAGAGGCGTGCTTTCGGTCAGAGGTACACATTCAATGCGCCGCTCAACCCTTTAAGGGCCCGGAGTTAACATGGCGGCGTCAGCACCGCATCACGTGGCGGCGGGCTGGGCGGCCCCGCGCTCGTTCTGTGGTGGCGCGCGTGGGAAGATGGAAGCGGCAGCCTTGGCGCTGGAGCGGTTCTCCAGCCCAGGCAAAGGCAGCGGCCTCCGCTCCCGCCGGCATGTGCTGCCTGGCCAACTGCTCTACAGAGCCGAGCCCTTCGCCTACGTCGTCAGCAAGGCGCAGCTAGGCACTGTGTGCGAGCGTTGCCTACAAAGGTACTTGCGAGGGGTAGGGACGCGGTACCCATCTTTCTCGCAGGCCCCGCCCGGCCAGCGCCTCCCCTTCCGTTGAGGCGTGGCAGCGCCGTGGCGCAGGGTTTGGGTGGCAATAGAGAGGGGTCTTGTAGGATCTGGGTAGCCATGTGCTGTAGGGCTGGGTGGGCAGCTGCCGCCAGTTCTGCGGTGCGCCGCTTCCTGATGTTCTTTTTAGTGAGTGTATTTTTCAAGAGGCTTTTCTAATAGGGCGTCTCTTCCTGGGCGCGAGAAGTTTGGGCTGCCCGCTGCCGGCCGGTGGCGGGAGTTAGTGTCGGTGTCTCCGTGTTTCGCTGGGAGGACGGCGATTGGAGGCGGCAGTCTCCCTTCCGAGGACTTTATTAGCCCAGTGGGGCATAAGTGGCAAAATGCGGCGGCGGCGGTGGTGGGGCGAAGGGGTTGTGTTGAACACTGTGGTTGCCTCGGCCTCACCTGAAGCTGGCTGTTATGTTGAGGGTAAAGTTCTCACCCCTTACATCCCCACAGTCACTATCAGTATGGCCGTCACTCTGTAGCCTACTACTTAACCCTTTGACCTGAACGTTAATAGAGGTGACGACAGCACTTCCTCGTCAGTCCTGATCAAATGGGCAGCGTGAGGTGGTTGAGTTTCCTGTCTCCTGGACGAGTTTCTTCTATGCAAGCAAGTTTCGAGACGTGCACTGAAAAAAATGCCTCTCTTTCTCCGCAGAATTCTTACAGTGAAAACTGACAAACCCACAGTACCCGCCTGTGTTTGTTTAAACAAGCAACCATAACTGTTTTCTGCTCTATAGTAGTACCTGAAACATCTAAAGGGGGTAGATAATCCAAAGCTATTTTAATTACGAGACTAAAAAGAGTGTATGTTTTTTTTTTTTTTTTTTTTAAATTTTCCCTTTTGGAAGTATTTAATCTGGTGTTTAATTGAAGATTCTGAGTGGTTTTGCTTCATAATCTTTACAGGGCATCTCAACTTCTGTTTAAAGAAATGATAATGTGATCCTCATTTTCCCAGGGAAAAGTCCCTGAGTGTAAACTAGAACACAATATAAAAAACCAAGACCTTGAAGGTTTTTTTAGCTGATGTATCTGAAGTTTGGCTGCCGACAGAGTCCTTTGGCCTGGTGGCTGCTTGTACCTTTCAAGTTGTGAGAGGCTGCAAACTTCGGAAGACAGGCTGAGGCAGAAACAAGTGGAATGGAAATTAATCTAAAGTATTAGAAGTATAACCAGGGCAGGGTTAGTTGGAAATAATAGTGGTGTTATGGGCTTATAGATCATGGAAGTGTGTGTATTTTGAAAGTTTTTTGTTTTTTTTTTTTTTTTTTTTTTAAACAGTGATACGTTAGTAAGGAAGTGAAACTTCCTAGTTTAGCTTCTGTTGCAAAATGTACTGTGGCAACACAGAGTTTGTAGATCTAGACTGACCCTTTTTAGTCATCTAATGAAAGGCAATGACTTCTCATTCAACAGACTTTGTTAAATTAGCAAGTGATACCTATATATAGAGGTCTCTTTTCTTTCTATGTGTTGAAATTAAAAAGTTGTTGAACTGCTGAATTGAGATGTAGAACTGAACTGTTTTGTGAATATGCAATGCGATCTTAGAACAAAGCCAAAAAAACCTCCAGTGCTGAAAGTTCTATTGTCTTCTGTTGTTCCTGTTTTTCGCTTTGATCTTTAGGTGGCAGTACAGGAACACACAAAAAGTCGTGACATGGATTTAGTGTTTCATCAGTCTTATTATATCTATAATTAAGGTTTCAGGCTTTATATTGTAAAGTGTAATTCTGTATTTTGTTTCCTATCTTGTAATACTAAGTGTTGTTGGATGCAGTTTTTTGCTTTGTGAGAAGTGCTGGATGAAGCAGAAGATGGCTAACGATGTCCAGAATATCTTATTTTTGGACTGCGTGATGAGAGGCAGTATGATCTCACTGGGATTTGTGGTCTGAGGCTTACTATAGTGCTCACTTCCTCTGTGACTTTGGATGTGTCTTTACAGTGAAGATGTGAGGTACCTGATCAGGGTAAGGATGACTGTTTGGGACAGGGTTTGCTGGTTAGATTCAGAGAAAAAAAAATCTCTCTTGAGTGCCATAGTTCTGCTTAGTCTTGTCTCAAAATGAATATTATTGTTGATGGAAAATATATTTTAAAAATTACCTATAATAATGTATATTATATAGCATTACTGTAATTATATATATGTGTGTGTGTGTATATATATATAAAAAAAAAAGTCTATGTAGTTGGTGCTAACCAGTAGGAGGACTAACATCCCCTCTTTACCTTGTTGGGCCATTGGTACTACTTAAGTACTTAAATTTTGGTTACTTTTATTTGGGTTGATGTTGCTTGTAGACCAGATAGCTCTCCTTTAGTGATTTCTTCTTACTTCAAAGATAGTTCTCTCTTGTCTAATGAATAGATTTGTATTGGTTTTCCACAGTCACAGAGTAGTAGGGGTTGGCAGTGACATCTGAAGTTCTTCTAGTCCAGCCCTTCTGCTAGAACAGCGTCACCTAGAGTAAGTCACTCAGGAACACATGCAGGTGGGTTTTGAATGCCTTCAGAGATAGAGACTCCACAACTTCTCTGGGAAGCTTGTTCCAGTGCTCTTCCACCCTCAAAATGAAGAAATTTTTTTGTTTGTTTATGCATAACCTCCTGTGTTTCAGTTTACGTCAGTTACCTCTTCTCACTGGACACTAATGAGAACAGTCTGTTTCCATCCTCCTGACACTCACTTTCTAGACATTTACAACCATTTATGAGGTTCCCCCCTCAGTCTTCTCCAGGCTAAAGAGGCTCAGCTCTCTCGGCCTTTCCTCACACAGCCTTTTTATAGAAGGTGGGGCTAAAATATTCTTGCTATAGCAATTTCTTTATGACTGTTTTGAATTTCATCCCATTAGCAATTAAAAAAAATACTGTTCTGAAGTAGGATAGGTTGTAAAGATCTGCTTGGAAATGTTGATGAAGCAAAATGTTTTGGTGGAAGCAATTTCTTGAGAAAACCTGACATTGTGTTGCGTGGTGGTGCTTCTTGGCAAAAGGATATTTATAGTGTTAGGGTCAGTGCCTTGCTGAGAACAATACTGTTTGTGCTTTTATGGAAGTCTGGCAATATTTCTATGGCAAACATCTTCCAACAGCTTACTGGGGAAAGCAATAGAACAGATTCTTTCTTTATCATTAGTTAAAATTTTCTGTATGGTTTCTTCTATGCTAAAGATCCCCTATCTTTAACATGGAGCCAGTGGCAGTACAGCTTCTGTTCAGGTTTATGTAGCAGGATTGAGGGAATAAAGCAAGATGCTTTGTTTACAAACAGGGGATTTTGTTGTATTTTCCATTTTGCTGGACAGAGGTGAAGATGGTGAATAAAGCTAATTGCCAGTGATCCCCAGAGCCTTCCATCACCTCTCTCTTTTCTGGAAAACTGATTATTAAAATTTATTTCACCCTCCTCCCCCCCATTCTTTACTGGTTATTCAAACTGTAGAATTACCTTTCTTCCAGTCTTCTGTCTGTCTGTCTGTCTCTGTCCATCTTTCTTTAGCCTTTCCTCAGTTATGTTCAGTGGATCCTCTTTATTCATGTCTGTGATGCTGTTGTGGAGGCAGGGATTATAGAAATAGAATTATTTTATTTTCCTGAAAATCCCACCCCCAAACTATATACAAAATTAGTTTAGGTTTATTTACAGATTCTAATTCAATCAGGAATTCTTTAAAGGATGTTACGGACAAATTCAGAGATTTAGGAAGTCAGAAAATGGGAAAGGCTAAGCTACAAACACAGCTTTTACCCCACTATCAATCAGGCTGAACAGAGAACTAATGGAACAACAGGCTTTACACATGAAGGTGAGACAGGTATTCAGCAATGATCCCTTGCTGGATTTCTCTGCAGATCAGCTGCCTTCTGACACTGCAAGCAATATCCAATAGTCTGGATCTATGTGGCAGAAGTCCAAAACTGCCAAAGTCAGAAATATCTCAAGACACGGCTTACACAAGACAGGGATTTGTGGAAGCGATGCTGTCTCAGCAGCGTCTGGTAAGAGCCAAATGGCTAGGGTCTTCCCCAGTTTGGAATAGCAGCCAGGAAATCAGCTGCAGTATGGTCTGAGAGTAGCTGGGTCTGGGTGTCGCCGGCAGCTATCTCAAATGGACCCCAGGACTTGGCAAGCTTGCAAGTCTGCACAGAATGATGCAAAGTGAGGAGAACCATCCAAAACCAGAGAAGGTGCAAAACCTGAGAGTGGTGCACAAAGGTAGGAGCTGCCCAGAAGTGGGGACAGTCCAAAATGGGAACTCGGTCACGGCAAGGATGGGAAGGAATTTGAAGTGCTCCAGAACAGATGCTCTCGGATAACTCGGGCAGTTTAGAAAAGTAGGCTGTCCTTGTAGATTTTATTCATTCAGGTGATTAACATTATGATTTCTGATTATAATCTTTATTGTCTTGCTAGGGTCAGAAACCAGGCTTGTCATTAGTATAGTCAAGTGAGTGTGATGACTGAGTTTGTTTGTTCGTTTGTTTTTAATTTTCTTTTAAAAAGTAGAATACTGCAAGTACTGGAATGTTGAGTTGCCTATATGTTTAGAGTTCACAAAATCACAGAAGATCATCTAGTCTAACTCCTCTGCCAGAACAGGATCACCTATGCCAGATCCCACAGGAATGCCTCTGGGTGGATCTTGAATATCTCCAGAGAAGAAGACTCCACAACCCTCCCCAGCAGCCTGTTCCAGTGTTCTGTCACACTCACAGTGCAGAAACTCTTTCTCATGTTTACACACCTCAGCTTTCACACATTGCACCTTGGCCAGTCATTGGGCATCATTGAGAAGAACCTGACTCCTTCCTCTTGGCACTCACCTTTACATATTTACAAACATTAATGAGGTCACCCTTCAGGCTTCTTCAAGCTAAAGAGCCGCAGCTCCCTCAGTCTCTCCCTATAAGAGAGATGTTCCATTCCCTTAACCATCTTCTTGGCTCTGTGGTGGACTCTTTCAAGCAGCTCCATGCCTCTCTTGAACTGTGGGCTCCAGAAGTGGACACAGTACTCCAGATGCAGCCTCACCAGGGCAGAGTAGAGGGGCAAGAGAACCTCTCTTGACCTACTAGCCATAGCCCTTATAATACACCCTAGAATGATATTGGCCCTCCTGGCCACCAAAGCACACTGCTGACTTATAGTCAACTTTCCATCCACCAAGACCCCCCAGATCCTTTCCCCCTTCCCTGCTCTCTAGCAGATCATTCCCCAACCTATACTGATCCATGGGGTTGTTCTTTCCCAGGTGCAAGACTCTACACTTGCCCTTGTTGAATTGCATTAAATTTCTGCCTGCCCAACTCTCCAGCCTGTCTAAGTCTAACTGAATGTCAGCCACTCCACCCAGTTCGGTGTCATCAGCTAACTTGCTGACAGTGCACTCAGTGCTCTCATCCAGATCGTTGAAGAATATATTGAATAGTACTGACCCCTGTGGGACTCCACTAACTACAGGTCTCCAACGAGACTCCATCCCATTGACCACTACTCTCTGGCTTCTTTCCTTCAACCAGATCCAAATCCACCTCACTGCCTGATCATCCATACCATACTGCCTCAGTTTAGCGAGAAGAATGCTGTGGGAGACAGTGTCAAATGCTTTACTGACATCAAGATAAACCACCCACTGCTCTACCATCATCTATCCACCTGGTTATGTCTTCATAAAAGGCTTTCTGGTTGGTCAAGCATGACTTCCCTTTGGTAAAACCGTGTTGGCTGCTCCTGATGATCCCCTTGTCCTTGATACGCCTAAGGACAGTGCCAAGGATAAGTTGCTCCATTACCTTTCTGGGGATGGAGGTGAGGCTGACTGGTCTACTGTTGACTGGGTCCTCCTTCTTACTCTTTTTGAAGACTGGAGTGACATTTGCCCTCCTCCAGTCTCCAGGCACCTCTCCTTTTGAGCGTGACTTACCAAAGATGATGGAGAGTGGTCTGGGCAATGATCTCTGCCAGCTCCGTCATCATCTGCGGGTGCATGCCACAAAGACCCATGGATTTATGGATGTTCAGATTACTTAACTGTTCCCTAATCCAGTCCTCATCAACCAAAGAAAAATCGTCCTTTGTAATGTCTTTCACTGGTGCCTTGGAGTCTGAGAAGTCTCTGGTGTAGGAGACAAGCCATTTAGTAACTCCTCCTTTTTTGTATCCTTTGTCACCAGAGCACCCACTTCATTCAGCAGTGGGCCTATGTTGCCTATAGTGTTAACTTTTCCTGCAATGTATTTGAAGAAGCCCTTTTTGTTGTCCTTGACATCTTTTTCAAGGTTTAATTCCAAGGAGGCCTTAGCCTTCCTAGTTGCCTCCCTGCATCCTGTGACAAGTGCCCTATACTCCTCCCAAGTGCCAAATCCCTCCTTTCATGATCTTTAGACTTTCTTCTTCCAAATGAGTTTGCTTAGCTGTTTCCCATTTAACCATGTAGGTCTCCTGCCTCCTTTTCTTGGTTTCCTATTAATTGGAATGCTCTGATCTTGAGCTTGGAAGAAGTTGTCTTGGAGTATTACATGGGCCCTTTTGCTTTCTAGTATCCTGTCCCATGAGATCTCCCCTAACAATTGCTTGAAAAGGCCAAAGTTGGCCCTGACGAAGTCCAAGATTGTGGTCCTGCTTGGTATTCTGTTTTAACACAAAAGATCCTGAACTCCACCATCTCATGATTGCTGCATCTAAGGCTGCCCTCAGTCTTCACTGTTCTGCTCTTAATGTTACGTAAGATTATAGATTATATCAGAATAAGTCATAAAATACTGGTGTTCTCAACTTTATATGCAAAAGATTAAAGAAAAATATTGTTTGACTTCTTTTTCTGCCATTAATTTGTACTATTTTTAATATTGCTGTTTTTAAGTTTATTTATTAAAATTTGCTTTTATGTAGTTTGTTAGATAAGAAGTTCTGTTAAAAGCCAGTTACTTCTCTATTTAACAAAATAATCCTAAATCACTATTGCTTTTAATGTAGAACAATTTAACATTGCAGAATTTACTTGCTCATGCTGATTTATCAGGCTGTCTGTTTTGTCTGGTGATGTTCAGTTTACTCAGCTTGTTGAATCTTTGCATGGCTTTAAAGGATGTTCTTTGTTTCATAAGTGAATGCAGAAGTGGTATCTCTGCTATGGAAGGCTGCCGTTAATGCTTTCTAGTGACAACCAGACTTTACCACTGTTAGTAGCAGAAGAAATAGAAAAGGGAGAGACATTGTTAAATATAAATTCTCTCAGGTCAAGTGTTTATTGCCATGTCTGTCACTTATTGAAAATGAAGATTTAAGTTAAGCCATGCTTTAAAGGTCCCTAAAGGTCTTACTGTGGTGTGATTTTGTGTTTACAATTTCCATGCTTATACTGCTATGTAATTTGAAAGGTATATCAAAATTGTCTTGTCAAGCTGTGACTGGCTATTTAAGTTGTAATCATCTTGTAAATTCTTTTGAATTTAAGCTTTACAGCGTATCTGCAATCCTGATCTGATACTATATTTCTTTCTCCTCATAGTGCAGTCCATAATATTAATGTTTTAAAATATTAATACATTCTGCATGAATATGCTTTGCATGTGGTAAATTGTCAAGCCATGTAAATAAGTTTATGAATTGGATTATCTTTAGTATAATTTTCTTAGGGTGAATTGTAATTGTGCAAGTACAAAATTAAAGTTAGCACTATCAGGGAAAACATAAGTGATTAAAATACGGGTAGCTGTGTAATTTGTAATGATACAATTAGTTTAAAATACCTCCTGGGAAGTTTCTAATTTTGCGTAATTTGCTGGAAGTTTTACACTGTGTTAGGGAATTTATTCTTCAAATTCTTTAAGAATTGCTAATGATATTGTGTCCATAGGCATTGGAATTCATTAATTGTTAGTGGTTGCTTCTACTGTGGCTGTACTGAAAAGCCATTATGTACCTCTGTCTGTGATGACGCTGTCTTCCCATGAAGAATGTATTCTCTCCTTCAGAACACCTGTTTTTAATTATTCACAATTATATAGGTGAGGCTTACCGAATCTTTTGCATGTCTCTCCACCCCATCTGTTCATGTCTTGAAAAGGGATATAGGTCTGTAAGACAGCCTACCTGATGTGTTAGCTAGGACATGCTGAAAGGGCAGGATTCTTACTTTTCCCTTGAGTCCTTGCTCTCCTTCCTGCACGCTCCTTCTGCTCTCCTTTTACATATCTGCTGTTTATCTGAGCTATGTTATATTGGTGCAAAGAGATAAACTGTCCTTTGGTGGTATCTGCAGGAGAAACAGTGCTTTTAAGAACTTAACACTGACTGTCTTGTTATCGTGAAGGAGGGCTTTTTCCACCTCGTAGCCCTGGGCCCTACATGGTAGTATTTCAGCTGTGTTCTGCAGACGTTTTCAGTTGTTTTTTAGCACAGAGAAAATACTTCCTCTTTGTCTGCTGTCTTGGTTACATAGCAGTATCTTGACTTTTCTGACTTTATTTTTGTTACTGATTTCAGTAATTTCAGGATTTGTGCTTAATTCCTGCAATTGTAACTGACAGCATGCCTCAGCAGCTGAATGGGAGATTTTAGAGGCCAAGGTAAAGTTTTGAGTTCCTCCCAAGGGCATTCCAGTGATTGTAGGGTTGTTGCTAGGTGGCATATTTGGTCGAACACCAGTAATTTCTATGCTGACTTAAGCTGCAATCCCCTGTTTGTCATCTTGGCTACTAGCTTCCTTCATCTCAGAGTTATTAGATTGATAAAACTTTGGTGTTACTCTTGTTTGGGGGAGTATTGATACGGAACTGTACCTTGTGTAGCTCACTTGATGTCTGCAGTGCATTGACACCAAGTACTCTAACTATTAAAAGTTTGTCTGTATTTCTGAAGAAGAAAAAACAAACTCAAAATTTAAAAAGAAAAATTGAATTAGCACAGAAAACCCCTTCAGAGATTTATGTTCATAAGTTTCTATATTATTTTGGCAATTGATACTGGCTACTCAGCTGTTCAAAATTCTATCCACTTATGTTAGAACTGTCTTATGTTGCTGTACAACAGATGCAAGAGCTGTGGAAAGAATTTCTTGAAGTGCTGTATGAGTCTCAACGTGTGATGATGAATTTATCTGAATTTATCTGAATTTTTTGGTGCAGGGGAGAAAAGAAAATATGTATGACATCAGATATAAAACAGCAATAAAATTTATCTTTCATAAAATCTATTACAGAATTATACAGGTTTGGCTTTTCTTATTACTATTTTTATATTTCTACAAAACCCATAGTTGTGGTTTTATTCCCCCAAATAAACAGAATACTGTTCCTTAAATTAAGAGTATACCTTTCTGTGGCTGAGACACTAGGTGAATTGTGCTGATGAGCACTAGAAAACGTGACAGGTCAGACATAATAATAGCATGAGAGTTATAAAGCATTTTCCATTTCCACAGTCATTTTGTTTGGATAACACTGTTTTATGTGATTAGTGCCTTAATGTGTGGTCTGAAAAGCCAAAACTACTTAAAATGGATTTTTAATAAAACTTCATAAAGAGTGTCGACAAGATGACCATTTTATAAAAAACAATTAGAGCCCTCTAAATACTTGGGAAATTTGGGATGGGATTGGTTTTTGGGGCTTACCTTTGTACTGAAAAGTGTGCTGACTCAAGAGTCCTGTTAAAAATACAACACAGGCTGAATTCACTTGTGTAAAGTTAATGCCTCTTGTAGGATCTAGTATTAAAAATAAATAAATATGTGGAAGGTGATGTGAATGCACTGAAATGTGTTCAACCAACTTCTCATTGATTAGAGAGTTACTGGGTTTATCAAGACTTGAACATCATGCAAATAAAGCTATCTTATTCAGTGTTTCAGGAAAAGTTTATCCTCCTGTTTCCATTTGGTGTCTTCACAGAAATTCCCTTTGCAATAATACATGCCACTTGTGTTTCTATCTGATGAGCTATTGCAAGATTTCTCACTTTAAAGGGCTGGTTGTTGTCCTCCCTTTTACCACCAGACAAAGCCTTCTCAGACAGTCTTTGAACAAAAGTTGGGACAGGGAGTCAATCAAAGCAAGGAATGGCAGCACTTGCCTCCTTTTTCACTTCTCTTGCTTGTGTAAAACTGATGGGTGTATTTTAGTGCATGTCTGAGGAACACAGCAGATGAAGGATGACCTTGTAGTCCAGTTAGGTAATAGGAGGATTTAAAGCCCTTGTTGCTGTCTTTATCTGTGAAATTGAATGAAGTTTATTGGATTTACATGTGTACTTAGAAGTTGTTGATAGCATGAAAAATAGAAAATATTTGAAGTGTATGTTTGTATATCACCTTAAGGACAATTGTTGACCTTAGCTCACTTGAACATCTTAAAAGGAGGTTATAGGCAGCAGAAAATGTATCTGCTATAAATGTAATAGTATCACTAGGAAAAAGTCCAACACCAACAGGTTTATATATAATTAGTATTAACATGACTTTTAAAATTTTCTAAAAGATGGCCTAATTCTACCAGATATGAAACCTTTGCTGTGTGAAATTTCATGGCCTGTGCAAGTTGCCAGATCAAAATATTATGGTGGTAGATCATATAATGGTTCCTTCCAGCTGCAAAAGCTGTGAAAATTTCATGTCCTTGGGCCCATTAAAAAAGTGGACATGTGGAAGAAAACCAACAACTTAACTGATACACCCTCAGCAAGTTTACAGATGACACCAAGCTGTGTGGCACAGTCGACTTGCTAGAGGGCAGGGATGCCATCCAGAGGGACCTGGACTGGCTGGAGAGGTGGGCCCAGGCCAACCTCATGAAGTTCAACAAGGCCAGGTGTAAGGTCCTGCACCTGGGTAGGCACAATCCCAAACACTAATCCAGGCTGGGTGGTGAATGGCTGGAGAGCAGCCCTGAGGAAAGGGACCTTGGAGTCTGGGTTGATGAAAAGCTCAACATGAGCCTGCAGTGTGCACATGCAGCTCAGACAGCAACCGAGTCCTGGGCTGCATCAAGAGCAGCATGACCAGCAGGGCAAGGGAGGGGATTCTGCCCCTTTACTCTGCTCTTGTCAGACCCCACCTGGAGTACTGTGTGCAGTTCTGGAACCCTCAGCACAGGAAGGACATGGAAGTGTTGGAGCGGGTTCCAAAGGAGGGCCACAAAGATGATCAGCAGCTCTGCTGTGAGGACAGGCTGAGGGAGTTGGGGCTCTTCAGCCTGGAGAAGAGAAGGCTTTGAGGAGACCTTTTAGTAGCCTTCCAGTATCTGAAGGGGGCCTACAGGAAGGCTGGGGAGGGACTATTGACAAGGTCTTGCAATACCAGGACAAGGGGCAATGGGTTTAAACTGGCAGAGGGGAGATTTAGACTGGGTGTTAGGAAGAAGTTCTTTCCAGTGAGGGTGGTGAGGCACTGGAACAGGTTGCCCAGGGAGGTTGTGGCTGCTCCCTCCCTGGAGGTGTTCAAGACCAGGTTGGAGGAGGCCTTGAGTGAGCTGTACTGGTGGGAGGTGTCCCTGCCTATGGCAGGGGGTTGGAACTGGATGATCCTTGAGGTCTCTTCCAACCTTACCATTCTATGATACCATAGAAGAACAGCAAAAAGGACCAGTGGAACCTGAAATGCAACAGACTAAAGAAAACATGGGTGTGAAAATTGTTTACCTGAGATGAGTTCAGGAGACACAACCTAGAGAGCTACTCTAAGTAGATGGGATATTAAATATTTCGGGGAAAAAATATTATAAAGGAAGAACATGTTAGTTTTTTTAAGTACTCATTTTCTGTGGGTGATACTACGACCACCAAAGCAAGACGATTTAGCAGATGGAAGTTAAATGACCAAACTGTCTGTGATATGAAACATGATTTCTGATTTTTTTATGTAGTTTTGAAAACCTCTGATTCTAAAATATGAGATGTGCAGACCTTGTTTTCCCTGGAAAGTTAGAAGGCTGTGTGTGACCTCTCAGTGTGACTGATGGGAACATTTAAAAGAATGAATGGGAAGCAGAAAATATAGGTCTGGGAAGAGAACTACTTTCTTTACCAGGTTTGCATTTCCTGAAGTTGAGAAATGTCTTAAGGACAGGATAAAAGTGTTTTAAATGAACAGGATTTCTTAACAGAAAAGAACTCTTAAGAACTTCTGTGCAAACCTGTGTGGAGGAAACTGAATTTTGGGCTGTGCAGCACAAAGCTGTATCGTTGGCTGAGAGAGCTGTGGGATGGAAACACCAATGCTAGATACCTAGCTGGAAAGCCTGAGGTTGTTTTCTTGGTGTCATTGGAGTGGTTATTCTGCCTGATAGTAGAAGAACATATAAGCATTACAGCCTGTACTAATGAATGTGTATGTTGCGATTCTGAATATAGTTTTTCAAAGCTGGTTTTAGCATCTTGTTACTGAGTTATAGAAGGAATTGGATTATTAAAGGATGCATTCTGCCTTTGAATAGGTAGCTTTCAGCAATGTCAGGGTTTTGTGTAGTCAGAATAGAGTGATGTTTTTGCTTTCTGTTGGGGGAGCTGGTGTAGGACTCTGGTCATTTTTGCAACATTCCTTCCCTTACTAAGTTGCTTTGAGGCAGATGAAATAATGTACAGAACTCCCAAGTGCTTCAGAAATAATTATGGAGCCAAGTTCCTTGTCCTCTAGAGATTGCCTTGGGAGCTGTGATTTTGGGAATATGTCTGTTCAGAGCAACTGTACTGTAGACTTAATAATTTAAAATTTTCTTACCTTCTTCTTTAACCTTCCCCTGTGGAGTCTTATAAGCTATAACTCTCTACAACATACTGTTACAACCCTTGTGGTTGGGGCTGCTTGTGAAGTATGTGCTTGGTACTCATTCTCACATGTTTGTATAGGCTTTAATTATAAAATTAATTTCTACTAAAAAGTACTGTACTCATAGCTTTTTAAATGGAATTATTATGCTTGCTGTTCTGCTTAATAGCACATAATGGTTCAGTATCAGTTTTAAAAACTGAGTTTATTGGGACATCTCAGTGTCAATTCATTTTACAGCCAGAAGGTAATGATACACATATTCATTTTATTTTCCAAATACGAAGTCACCTGCACTGTGTTTACCTCTCTCCCTTTCACTGTAAATTCCCTGAAGCATGAAATAGCTTGCCAGTTGTCACTTCTGCTTAGAAGTTAATGAATAATTATCTGTCTACTGCAGATAATAACTTAGCTACAAACTGTAATGCACGCATGAACTCATTGTGTAGAATTTTTGCCTTAATTCAGTGTTTAACCAGTGGCTGAGGGTTTAGTAATGTCAGCCCAAGCTGTACTTTCCCCTGTGTCTCTGAGCACCTGATTCTATGAGCAGAGAGGATTTTAGAAACCTTTCTTTGCTTTGAAATGCTTCCAATTTTGCCACAAACTTTTAGTAGCTTTCAGTAGAGCAGATGTTTTGGCTTTATCTTGCAATGAGTCCTTACTATCCTTCTGACTGGGGGAAATAAATGACCTTGTACCTATGAAGTGAAATCTGTCCTTGATGTGCATATGGCTTATTTACTGTTGCTGGAAATGCGAGTTCACAATCATAGAATCATAGAATGGTAAGGTTGGAA
>VWZE01013291.1:0-45281 GCA_013396675.1 Eubucco bourcierii
CATTCTATGATTCTATGATTCTATGATTCTATAACCTCCAAGCCCTGCAGCATGCTACAGCCTCCACGATGGGGTTGTAGTCCTGCAATATTGTCTAACACCCCCTGCACCCACAGCAACCTCTGCACACTGAACCATTCGTGGGTGCCTAGGATAGGTCAGCCCTTAAGTCAGATGTGGCTAAACATTGCTGCCTAGATCTTAACTACTCCTGGTACTTGGTGCTAGCTGTAGACTGAGTCATCACTTGAGGAGTGTGACCTTGATCTTCAGAACACTGTCAACTCTGTGTCAAAGCATGGAATATATGAGGACTAGCATCTAACCTATTCTGAAATAATATAGGGAAATGCAAATGGAAAACAGGCTTCATGCAAGCACATTGCTATAACCGTGGTGGCTAATATAGTGACTTGTTATGATCTTTCAGTACTTTTAGCAGCCCCTGCTGTAACAGGACAAGAGGTAATTGTTTTAAACTAAAAGAGAGAGGACTTAGACTAGATAGAAAGAAGAAACTTTTCAGTGAGTGCTGAAACGCCAGCACAGGTTGCCCAGAGAGGTGGTAGATGGCTCGTCCCTGGAAACAAACCAGGTCAGGTTGGTTGGGACTTTGAGCATCCTGATCTGGTTAAAGATGTCCCTGATGGCTGCAAGGAGGTTGAACTAAATGACCTTTCAAGGTCTCTTCCAATCCAAAGCATTCTAGGAGTCTATAATTATATTATACTGATTGTGTATTTAAATCACCATACAAGGTGAGTGACAGACAGTGTTCTAAAAAGGTGCAAAACCTTGGCACTAATCTTTCTCTTCTGATCACAGAATGTTAGAAGTTGGAAGGGACCTCTGGAGATCAAGTACAACTGCTCTGCAAAAGTAGGATCACCTTGAGCACATCACACAGGGGCACATCCAGATGGGTCCTGAACATCTCCAGAGAGGGAGACTCCACCACCTCCCCAGGCAGTCTGATCAGGACTCCAGCACTCTCACAGCAAAGAATTTCTCCTCATGTTGAGGCAGAACCTCCTGGCCTCCAGCTTGTGTGCACTACCCCTTGTCCTATCACAGGACACGACTGAAAAGAGCCTGACCCCCTCTTCCCCCGCTTCAGATATTTGCAAACATTGTTCAGATCCCCTCACAGCCTTCTCTTCTTCAGACCAGACAGTCCCAGGTATCTTAACCTCTCCTCAACTGACAGATTTATCAGTCCCTGATGCTTGTTTGCATGCCCTAACACCTTGTTGCATCAGGGTCCTGACTCTAGGACTACATGGTATGGATCATGTGTGAGGTGTAAAGCCTCCCTATTATTCATGCCTTTAGCCTTTCATGGACATGCAGAGGAAAAGGACATGAATGTTATGTGTAGATTCATATGTTTAGCCAAGTATGAATCTAGCTCACGATGAAAGTGTGCTTCATGGGCATTGACTCCCTGACCTGATAACTAATGTAGCAGGGATAAAGCTGTAACACTGATTGCAGTAACTGCTAGCTTCTCACTTCTTGTAGAAAGGAAGGCATTTTGCTTGTATATGGGCAGTTTCATACGGACCTAAATCAGTATGACATGTAATTTGGCAACTTGATGTATTCCACTGCAGAAAGACCCAAATTGACCTGGAGCTACCAGAATCATGAGACAAGGCATAAGACTAGCTTCAGCATGAGCAAGTACTGGAAGTAGAAATAATGGGACTGACATGACACTCCAGTGAGTAAGCCTCGCTGAGCAGCCATTCCAGTGCAACAAAAAAACTTCCACGCCACAACTGACAGACTTTGATAGTGCTGTACACCTCTGGTGTAGCAGGTATAGACAACACAAGCCAGAGCGAGTGCCAAGTTGAACGCATGAGAGTACGAGTTGCCATGCTGGACTGGTGTGGCTTGGATGGGGTTTATTTTCTTCATAACAGCTTGTGTGGTGCTTCATGTGTTTTGGACTGATGTTCATACCAGTGCTGATAACACACTGTTTTAGCTGTGCTCAGCAGAGATTTCACAGCATCACAGACTTTTCTGTTTCTAATGAGTTAAGCTGGGGATGCACAAGGAATTGAGAGGGGACACAGCCAGCACAGATGACCCCGACTGAGCCAAGGACTATTCCATAGGAAATCATGCTCGGCAACAGAAATTGGGGGTGGGGGGAGTTCGCCAGAGCTGCTGTTCCTTAGGGACTGGCTGGTCACCAGTCAGCTGGTGGTGAGATGTTGGGGTTTCTGGCCTCACTAAGGCAGAGTAGAGGAGGAGAACCTCCCTTGACCTGTTAGCCACACACTTAATGTACCCCAGGAGACTGCTGGCCTTCTTGGCAATGAGTGTATCACCTGTTTTACCTGCATTTGTCTTTGTTGGGTTTTATTTGTTTGTTTTTATTTACTAAACTGTCTTTATCTCCACCTAGAGATTTTTTTAATTGCCCTTCCAATTCTCTCCCCTATCCCAGCAAGAGAATGAGTGGCTCTGTGAGGCTTGGCTGCATACTAGGGTTAACCTACAATAAATGTCCAGCCTATTCTATACAGAATTGTATTTTTAAACATGAAGAGATTATAACAGAAATTTCTAAATCATGCTTCTCTATGTACTCTTAAGAAGAAAACCTCTCTGAGAAGGCAGGTAATGTTTACATACCTAACAGCAAACACCATGTGCTCAAAATACTGGGAGCTAAGTGTTACAGTAGACATGTGTATTAACCCACAAGTAATCCAAGCTTCCAGGCTGTTTATTTTTTGGTTTTGGGAAGAGGCTTTTCTAACCAGTATAACTTTATAGCTGTGGGTATTTGAATTTTGTCTTCATTCATACCATAGAAGTGTATTTATTTTTTAAAAAGCTCTTTCCCTTTTCCTATTGTGTAAAGAAGAGATAATAGTTCCCATCTGGAGAGAACAGGTTTTGTGCAGTAGTTGTTTGGTTTTTGTGGGAGTAAAGTATGAATAAGTGGAAAGATAGAAATACAGGTTGTCGTGGTTTTAAAGAGCAGACAGATAAAACACAGGTATGACTGCTTATAGGCTTGTGCTTGTATTCTTTAGGGAAAAAAAAGGGAAATATTTCATTTTTTTAATTGAAATTTATGTCACAAAAGAAATTAAATCTTATCTTTCAGTATCTGCTTTATTACTTAAATACTCTCAAAACTCCGTTTTCTAACTCTGAAGTGCTCCTGTGTTATGAAGAAAAAGAAAATCCCCAGATTCTTCCAGTTAGAGACTCCTCAGAGTAGGAGCTGAAAGAAGTCTAGTCAGGTCATCCAGCATGCCCCTGAAGCTGCCAGGACAGGGACAAGAAGGGTGAAGTTATACTACAATTGATCTGGGGCTGCAGCCAGCCTGATACAGTTTTGAATGGCTTTGAAGCTGCTTTAGACGACGTGTTAGACCAAGCTATGCTCCCGTGTCAGGGAGACATAAATAACTTCCTGCTTTCTCAGCTGAATAGTGAAGGGTTTTATTAAAGGAAAGAGGGAAAAGTACAGCTTTATGAAAAAATTACAATTGCTACTCTCCAAAGTATAGAGTATATATATTCAACTCTTTATTAGATGTACGGTATTAACACGTCGATGTCCAGCTTGCCATCCTATTGTGCTTTACAGACAGAGTGAAAAATAGTATCTGCACAAATAAATTACTGTCTGAAGAGACAAGATGGAAGGAAAACCAGGATAAAGGAAGTATTATTATTCCCTTGCCACAAAGGCCCATGATGTGAGGAGCCCTGTGTCATGCTGCAAGTTTCCTTACTGCCAGAGGATGGCACCTGAGGGTCCTAGGTCTACCTGCTGACCACCGTACACCTCTGACTGCTGAGGGACTTCAATCTCCACTATGGCAGTCTTCCTTGGCACACCATGTGTGCCCTGACCCATAAGAAACACTGCCGTTTTGAACAGATAAAACATGATCCAAACTAGGAAAAAGTAATGTCTTCTATGTTTGGCTTTATAGTTTAGGTGTTTCTGGTACACCCATGAAATTAGCTTAATGTTAAGCAGTAAAGGAATTGATGCATTTATTGTTGAATATAGTTAGCTTTTCCTGGACTGTGAGATTGTTAAATGAAGACTGAGCTGGTAAAAGAGGCATTGTGTATTCTCATCTGTAAGATCTAACCATGAGTAGCAGAAACTAAATTTTCTTTTCCCAAAGTGCTAACAGAGGTAGCTTTCAGTGATTAACCAGATGTAACTGAAGCAGTGCTAGCTAAATTTTTGGTGAGAGCTTTCCACACTAGTCCAGTAAGTGGATTCTATCATATTCAGCTTAGTTCAAAGAGTCATAATAACATTTTAGTAATCAGCCATTTCAAAGTTTATTAGAAAAATAAGTCCTGCTGTGGAGATCATGACAGTCTGCTGGAAGAGACATCTCAATAAGGTACAAGGAAGCAAGTTGAATCTAGTCCAAGAACCTTGTCAGAACTTGGCATGACATGGAGGAGGAGCCTGATGGTACTGGGCAGGGAAAATGTGAACATCATTTAAGTATCCATGTAATTATGAATTTTACTTTTGCTACTCCAAGATAGCTGAACTCTCAGCCTTTTCTACTGTCCCCAAGTACCCCAAAGTTGTTGAGGAAGTCTTCCCTACCCTGAATTTATAGGAATGTGTTTTGCATTATACAGACATATTAATCTTCTGTATATCACAATTACTGAGCAAACAGCCTGTGAATCACAAGCCATGTGAGGACTGCAGGGAATGGTTGCCCGTTTGGCACTGCCTGCCCTGAGTGTGCCAGCCCTCTGTTCCAGCTAGGCATAACAGCCTAATGACATCCACAGGTCTAAGTGGTGATCAGGGGACACTCCAAACCCACCAGAGCCATCTTGTGGCATTTGGAATAGAAGATGGTCTTACAGATGGAACTGAAATTTTCTACTGCTCCTTTCCAAAACATGGCATATTTTGTGGTGGTTTTCATTAATTTCATGCAGAGACTTTGCTCCTGAGGTTTTTTTTTTTTGAGTTTTTGTTTGTCTGGTTGGTTGGTTTGTTTTTTTGGTGTTGGGTTTTTTTTTTGTATTGTATTTGTTTTCTCCTAGAAAATGAGATCAGGTCATGGTTAAAACCAGCAAAGGATTTTTATATGAAGTGGTAGATAAGACACTGAGAGATCACATACGCACTCAGGTTTCTGTATTTGGCTTCCCATATTTCTTTGCCTTTAACCAAGACTGAGGTAGGTTTGAAGGCTGAAGTACTTTCTCAAATCAACAGGACATTCTTAAGAACTCAGCACACTGCTGATAATTTTGAAAAGACTTCCTATGCCAATCTTTCTGAGCAAACTCGTGTTCATTCTCTAGCACTAGCTACTCAGTACCTCAAAATCTCAGAATCCCTTTTCTTTCCTCACTATTTGTGAAAAACAAGGTTTTACTCTGATGCAAACAAGGTGACTTAGAAGTTTCCAGGTTTGGGTTTGGATAGCATTTTGCTGAGTTGTAGGCACCAAATAGTAGAAACAGTGCAACGATAGATTTATGTGTTGGCACTTGATTTAGACCATGGTAAGCAATCATTTGAACCAAAAGTATCTTGTCACTGGAAAAAAAAAGTCCAAGGTAAAGTTTGAAGGTGCAGGAATAAAACTAAGGCCTTACTGTACTTAGGGTATTTGATTTGTTCCCTCTTACTGCTAGCACTTCAGCCTCTGCCACAGCAATCTGACATGCTTGCGAGTGTTCTCTGACAAAGCAAAATTACATTAGCCTCTGTTCTCACCTGCTGTGAACCACATCTTATCTGCAAGCATCTTCTGTCATGTGTCTTACTTGTAAACTGCTGGTAAGATTGCTCAGCTGTGCATCTAAGTATTCGTATCCAAAAAAATAGTGTTTGTAATGTGTTCAGATTTGCTTAAATAGTAGATAAGCCCCTTGCACTCAGTACACCTTGAGACCTGCGTTCAGTTTTGTGGTCTTCACAAGAAAGACATAGAGATGCTGCAGTGGGTCCAGAGAAGGGCAAGAAAGCTGGGGAAGGGTCTGGAGAACAGGTCTTGTGAGGAGCAGCTGAGGTAACAGGAGTTTCTTTAGTGCTGTTAAAAGGAGGCTGAGGAAAGACATTCCGGCTCTCTACAACTCCCTGAAAGAAGGTTGTGGTGAGATGGGGATTGGTGTTTTCTGCCTTATTCTGTCAAGTGATAGAATAAGAAGAAATGGCCTCAAATTGTTTTGGGTGAGGTTTAGATTGGATATTAGGAAAACATTGTTTCCTGAAATAGTGGTCAGTCTTTGAAACAGGCTATCCAGGGAGGTGGTTGAGTCACTGTCCCTAGAGGTTTTCAAAGAACATGTAGACATGGCATCTTGGGACATGATTTAATGGCACCATGGTGGTGGGATGATGGCTAGACATGATCCTAAATATCCTTTCCAGCCAAAATAATTCTGCGATTCTATTTCTAACGTGAGACCTCAATATGACACATCAAACAATATGACCTACTATATTGTAAAGGCTTCCTTTTCTGTATTCTTGCATTAGCAGAATGTACTCAAAGACTTCTTACATGCATTAGAGAAGTGTTAACAGCTTAGCACATTACTGTGTTATACAACATTTAATTTATACTTGGAGGAACCATTTTGAAGAAACAGAAGTAGCAACAGTGGGCATTGCTTTTGGCAATACCAGGAGAAAGACTGAGGATGGAAAGTGGTGGCAATAGAATTCAGAAGTTACACCATTCAAAGTTAAGTGAGAACACTTTTTTTTTTCTTTTCATCTTCTTTGTTTTATCTGTTCTGTGGATAGATACTTGTTGGTTGACTGCTTTTTAGTGTATATTTGCACTCGTTAAAAGGCTTAACATCATAGACATTTTTGTGTTCTGACCACATGTAGTGTTTGGATCACTCTCACACACATACATGCATAAGGAGTAGCTTTAATTCCAATGTGACAAAGAGAACCTAAGTGCCAATGGCATCTGTACTTCAATTAGAAAGAAGAAGCTTCTGCTCATAATTGTTTCTATTAAGAACTGTACATATTTCTCATTTAGGGCACCAAGACTTACTTGGGGAAGGAAGCGTCCCTTTTAAGTAGTTTGTAAACTGCTTGTTCTGTTGCTTAAATTCACTTCTAGCACTATTAGTTTATGAGGAAATGGAGTTTAGTTTTTATGATTGTTTTGCTTCTTAATGAACATTTAAAACTTGTTTTAAGATTTCTGTAGTAAATTATGTTTTGTGCCATGTAAACAAAGTTGTAAAGAGTCATGGATTACACATCTGATGGTAGCAATGTAAAGCTAATATTGGCAAATGAGAGAATGGGAAACCAGTTGCTTTCTTTCTAGCATGCAATCAGTGTGAGAGTCTCTACTATGGGCAATTACCTTAACTGCCTGCCTAAAGCAGCAGCAAGTTACATGATCAGTCCAGTGAACAAGCGTATACACTCCCCAATACTTGATAAAGAAATGCAGTCTGCACGAATAGCTATTATAATCCCAGTGCACTGCTTTTAAAATTGAGAAGCAAAAAAAATCCTACTAAGATAACCCAGTCCGAAACCAAAGGATGAAATAATACTTCAGTCATCACAGAACTGCCCAGGTTAGAAGGCATTTCAGAAGCTGATCTCATCCAGCTTTTTTTAGGAAAGGGAGCCTCACTGAAATTCTCAAATCATAGAATTGTTTTAGTTGGAAAAGGCTTTTAGGACTGAATCAAACCATTCTCTAACTCTACCAAGTTTGCTGCTAGACATTGTCTTTCAGCACCACATCTCGGCATCTTTGAAACACCTCCAGGGATGTGGATTCAACCACCTTCTTGGGGACCCTATTCCAGTTGTTGAGGACCCTTTCAGTCAAGAAGTTTCTTTTCCTATCCAACCTAAACATCCTCTGGTGCAACTTGATGCCATTTCTTCCAATCCTATAACTTGTTACTAAGGTGAAGAAACCAAACCCCACTTCACTCTAGTCTCTTCATGGGAAGTTGTAGAGAGTCAAGAAGGTCTCTCCTCAGCATTCTTTTCTGCAGACTAACTCATCTGCTCCGCACAGTATCACTAGGCTCTTCACCAGTTTCTTTGTCCTTCTCTGGATCCGTCGTGGTGCATCAATTCTGTCTTGTAGTGAGGGCCCCAAAACTGAACCCAGGACTCAAGGTTTGGCCTTACCAGTGCTGTGTACAGAGGCACCCTGTACAGTTGCATCTTGAAAACAAGAACTCATATACTGAATTCCTATTGTAGTGAGTTTAGCATGGAGTGATAGGGTTGCTCAGAATCAAATGTAAAAGCTTTCTTCTGCTGACGAAACATCTCAGACATTTTCATATTGTTTTTATTTAACTGATTTGGCTTTCTTCTTGATGAAATAGGTAGGAAAAAATAAAATGTCATACTTAATCTCTAATACAGGAAATCTCCTTCTAGTTGTGGTATTTCTAGCAAAATGAAATCATGAGCATTCCTAATCCTTTGTTTCAGTCTGTGCTGTTTAGTAATCTGTGAGGGAAAGAAGCCAAATAAACAGCTGGCATGTTTTAGCGGTTACTACAAGCTTCTCTCTTGGCTGTCTCTGCCGAATAGAAGGGATTGCCTGGTGAATTTAAACGCAGGGCTGAGTGCCACACATTCTCATTTTGCACTTCAGCTGTTATGTTGAGCAGTTCTGGCACAAAGGAACTCTGCAAGCGATGTGGTTGCTCGGTGGGAGAGAATGAACCTTCTCCAGGGCTTACAGCAAACTGAAGTGAACTCCTAATAAAGCCTGTCACAAACCTCTGCAATCCTGTTTTAGTACAGAGCCTGGTTTTGGGGTTTTTTTTTTTGTTGTTTTTTTTTTTCTAGTCATATTCACTGAATGAAATGTGCCAACATATTTATGTTTAAAAAAAAAAAAAGTCACATCCCTCAATACTTCAAAAAGGCAAAGGCATTGTGTATTTTTTGGGTGATGATGATGAAATAAGTATAAGGTGTTGATTGGTGGTGAAGATGCAATATGAGATGTGGTAGTGAAGAAGTTTTATTTTTTCACTTCCGGGAATGACTCTTCCCCCAAGGAAAAAAAAAAAGACTTACTTAATATTCATGAATTAGTATGTATTGTAGTTGCACAGTGTAGCAATATGCAAGCTGTTACTGATTATTTTAATTCTCTTTTCCATAATTTCTATTTTAATGTTACCACTTCTGGTTTACAGAAATTGAGAAGATCAATATTATTTTATTGCCTCAGTGTGATTTTTAAAAACATCATCAATGTTGAATTAATTAACAGCAATGAATTGCACATGATTAATTTCCATCATCCTATTCCTACTGGAGTGTATTTTATCTCCTTTTATTTCTGTTCTCCTGTCATAGCGAACTTGTTGCATCATCACTCAAGGGGTAGCTAAGTATTGAGGTATGTAATGCTGTGAAACCAACAGGTTCCCTTGGACAAGCAAGATGCTACTGTGAATTTGTAATTATTTGTATTAGTGGATACAAATTTACACAATTTGCTTAACTGACTTCAATATAAAGTTCAGTGTATGCTTGCAGATTTGTATCACAGCTAGCGTGAAGAGGTTCCATGTCTCACTGTGGCTTCTAGTTTGTACTGTAAAACAGAATTATAGAATCATTTTGATTGGAAAAGACATTTAAAATCATGGAGTACAATCATTCTATAACTCTGTGACGAGCTGTGAGGTTTAACAAAGCCTGAGTATGGCATTTCATACAGAAATTTGGGTTTAAAATCCTGGTGGTAATGCAGCGGAAAATGCTGTGATTCTTTATCTCAATTTTTGTTTTGGTTTTTTTTTTTCCCTGGTCCTTATATTATTAGTGATTTCCTCTTTTTAGATGTTTAGAGGTCAACATAATGACTTGAATTCTGTGGCCCATTAACTACTTCTACTGTGAACTTTCAACCCTGTCCTTTTGTCTTACTAATTTAAGTCATACACTTAAATATGTGGTTTTCTAGATTACTTTGGCATATTGTGAATCTAGTGTAACTGTACCTTTATATGTATCCTGTGTTCAGTTTGTGCTATGTGAATCCTGATTAAAAACTTAATAGTACATCAACTTAATTGCAGTTAAACTTCAAAATAATGCAGATCAATGTTTAAGTGTATATGCATGAAATACTTTTCTATGTAAAGATTTGAAATACATAGATAATTTTAAAATTTGATCACTTAATTATCTAAATCCACTTGAAGTATTAGAACTCTTATTCCTGTGTCTCTGTACATGACGTTTTAATCTATGAAGCTTTACCTTTAGATATATGGTGAGAAAACAATGGGTTCTGCAGCCAGTGCTCAGTCTGCTTTATTTCAAAGCAGCCCGTTCCTTGTGCCTTAATCCACACTATTCTAACCTCTGTTACCCAGAAATCTCCTTTTATCCATCTCTCAACCCCTAGTGAACTCTGGTAAGAGTGGTAAGTCATCTGCCTTTTCCACTTATGGAAAAGAAATTAGTTCCCAACTTAGTTAAAATGTATAAATCCAAATCCAGTATCTTTTTGAATGCTGGGATACAGGCCATCCAATGCTAGGATTGTACATTCCTTTTCACTGACTGATTCCTTTTTACTTATTCTGGTGTCACTCTTCATTTCATTAATTTTTCATTTTCTGCCTCCAGGAAACTTCTCTCTGATTCTGGCATGTTTCCCTCTTTCTCCCTAGTGAACATACTTGAAACAAAGAAATCTTTTAGCTTTGCAGCACTCAGTGCCTCATCTGTCATCAGCTCGCCTCCATCTATCACACCAAGAGACTACAGTCTCCCTCAAAATCCTCCCAGTCCTTATCTGTTTGTAAAACCTTTTGTTTGTCCTTCCGCCATTGACTCAAATTGTTTTAAATTTTTCCTTTCTGCTGTGGCGTTTATTGTTTTTACCCTTTTAACAGATGTCTCAATTATAGCAGTAACAGTATTTGAGTGCTGCTTGTAAGCACAGTCTGGAGAGGTAGAAGAAAACACAGTCAACAGCTGCAGAATGCTTTAGGATTACATCCTCCTGTAGGTTTTACACAAAACATTCCTTGACTTTTCTGCCATAGTAGACCACTTGCCTTTTTAAACAAAGAAGCCAGAGTATACATGATCCAGCTTTCACTGTGATAGCAGGAGCAGGAGCTCCACCACTCTGAATTGCCTCAGCTACGCTGAAGTTCAGTTTAAACAGTTTCCACTGGTTTGCATCAGCTGAGCTTATTGTTTGTCATGATCTTTTAGGCAACCAGTGAAACTGAAAACATTATGTTAGTTGAATAAGGCTCAGGTTCCCAACAGTAATTGTTAGCTACTGAAGGTAACTAATGAGAGAGATATATCCTGACTGAACAGTGGCCAGTCATTTTACATTGCTTCTGCAAGAGTGTCCAATGATTTCTTGAACACAAATAACTCTTAAATTTCACATAAAGAACTTAGTATCAGTCATCTCAATTTTGCTACTACATACTGATGCAATATACTAAGAAGTGCACCAAGTAGTACCGGAATGTGAGGGATGGACCAGATGCTGATATACTTTGTGTAGTAGAATTAACATATAAATTGTCAGTCTGAGGTTAGAAATGTAGCCTCAACACAAGATGATTAGAGAACCAGATCATCTGTCTTGCAAGTAGAGGCTGAGAGACCCAGGGCTCTTTAGCCCACAAAGGCTAATCAATACTTATCAATTGCTAAAGGGTGGAGGTCAAAAAGGTGTGGCTAAGCTCTTTTCCAGAGCAAGGGGCAATGAGCACAAACTAGAACACAAGAACTTTCACTTAAGTTTGAAAAACTTCACTTTGATAGTGGCAGGGCACTGGACCAGGCTTCCCACAGAGCCTGTTGAATCTACTTCTCTGGAGACTTTGAAAACCTCTGTGGATCTGTTCCTGTGTAACCTGATCGAGGTGAGCCTGCATTAGCAGGGAGTTGGGCTAGAATATCTCCGAAGGTCCATTTCAACCCCTACCATTCTGTGATTCTAATTCCAATAGATTCTAACGAGTCATATAAGGGCTTCAGCAGCCCTTGTGAGATTGAGTTTGCATTCTCCTCTCTGTAAATAATTCCTGAGATGAGTGCTGATGGAGGAGCTATCTTCTAAGTGATAGTTACACCTAACTATTTAGTAAACATTCTATTTGTCAATTTTAGACTCTGTGATATCTCGGTCTTGTCTTGTGGACAAAGATGTCAGTGCTTACCATCAACTAGCATAGACAAGTACATAAAAATACAGTCCTTACTGTAAAGAGCTATGACTGTACATGGTGAAAAGCAAGCAAAATAGAAGATATTCAAGGTCAACATGGCAAGCAGCAATCACAGTATACCTGCTACTTAATCTTTGTCAAGGTTTTGCTTGGGCATCACCACAAGTGAAAGGCTGAGGGAGCAATCAGATGTACAAATAGCTTTGCAAATGTTAATAGGAAACAATAATATTCAGATAAACCAGAGGAAATGTTAGAGGGTGTTAGAAAACTGAACAGTCACGTGGTGGAAACTGGCATTTTTGCTTCAGCTTTTCTTTCCAGACAAGAATATTCTGTATAACACTGGCTTCTAATTTCTTGTTGTCTTTTAAATCTTACATGTCTGAATGCTCATTAACACTGTTATGTAATATTGTTGTAGCTGATAGATCATCAGCCTAGACTTGAATTTTGCAATTTTAATCCAAAATGTTTGCTCAGATCCCTAAGCTATCAACCAAGTTGTTCTTAGATAACCCATTCTTTTGTTTAAGAATATATTGAGATATACTGGAATCTGATATATACTAAGATACAATTTGATACTTAACCGTAGTGTATATAGTTAATTTTCACCCCCAAACCATCCTGACAATTTCTAAGCCTACCTAAAATAATATTTAGAACATAATCTATTGTTTATGAAATGGACATTTGCCTAAAGACTGTCCATTTCCATGCTTTGTTCACAGATGGTTCCTGTCGGAGTTCCCTGCCCCCCCCCCCCNGAAGTTAAGGACTGAAGCTATATTTACAGTCTAGCACAATATACAAGCAGATATATACACTATATACAGGAATATTTACAGAAATATACAAGTTAAAGGTAATACAGAAACACAACTCCCCTCCCAGAAATCAGAGACCCCACGAGGGGCTTCTGACCAACTTTCCATCTTCTCCCCACCCCTCTACCTTACCTCAAGTTTTGCCATACGTGCAAGGTGAGTTTGGAGGATTGGCCAGGGGAGTTAGCAGAGAAGTGGTTAGTGAGGTGACTTAGCAAAGACAAGAAAAGCCAGAAGCTGCTAGAGAGCCCGAGATGCTGTGCCCCAGAGACTGTGCAAACCCAAGTGGCTTATCTTTGTTTTGTATTCTTTTCTTAAACATCTCAGCAAGCCTGTGAATGAAGTAGACATCACCACTGTTTTCCTTTCACTGCTTATAGTATAAATTTCTCTATTAAAATATTCAAATTAGCTCAAACCAGCACAATGCGGAATCACAAAATCACAGACCAATTACAGTTGGAGGAGATTTCTGGAAATACAGCCCAATGTACCCGCTTGAAGCAGGATAAACTAGAGCAAACTTCTCAGCTAGGCTTCTAATGTCTCCATAGATGAAGCTCCACACCTCTCTGGCCAAGTTCTTCCAGCATTTGATCACCCTCGCAGTAAAAAGCAAAAACAAATAAAAAAACCCAATTCTAATGCTAAATGGAGTTTCCTGTATTCTGCTCATCATTAGTTCTTACTGCCTCTTTTCCTGTTACTGTATCATAGAATCATAGAATCATAGAATGGTAAGGTTGGAAGGGACCTCAAGGATCATCTAGTTCCAACCCCCTGCCATAGGCAGGGACACCTCCCACTAGTACAGGTTACTCAAGGCCTCATCCAACCTGGCCTTGAACACCTCCAGGGAGGGAGCATCCACAACCTCCCTGGGCAACCTGTTCCAGTGCCTCACCACCCTTACTGTAAAGAACTTCCTCCTAACATCTAGTCTAAATCTCCCCTCTGCCAGTTTAAGCCCATTGCCCCTTGTCCTGTCATTGCAGGACCTTGTAAATAATCCTTCCCCAGCCTTCCTGTAGGCCCCCTTCAGATACTGGAAGGCTACTATCAGGTCCCCTCGAAGCCTTCTCTTCTCCAGGCTGAAGAGCCCCAACTCTCTCAGCCTGTCCTCATAGGAGAGCTGCTCCAGCCCTCTGATCATCTTTGTGGCCCTCCTCTGGACCCGCTCCAACACTTCCATGTCCTTCCTGTGCTGAGGGTTCCAGAACTGCACACAGTACTCCAGGTGGGGTCTGATGAGAGCAGAGTAAAGGGGCAGAATCACCTCCCTTGCTCTGCTGGCCACGCTTCTCTTGATGCAGCCTAGGACTCGGTTGGCTGTCTGGGCTGTATGTCACTGAAAAGTCTGATTCTCTCATCTTCACATGTCTCCAAACATTTATAGACACTGATAAGATCTTTCTGAGCCTTCTGTTCCCCAGACTAAACAATTTCAGCTCTCTCAGGTGCTCCTCACATGAAAGGTTCTTCAGTCCCTTCATCTTTGTGAACCTTTGCAGAACTTGATTAAATATGCCCATATCTTGTACTGCAGAGCCCAGAACTGGATTCAGCACTCTATATGTGGCCTTACTAGTGCTGTGTACAGAAGGATCACCTCAGAAGACCTGCTGGCAATGTTATTAGCCTTTTTTGCCACAAGTGTGCATTGTGGACTTGTCATCTACCTGACTTTTCTGATGCCCTGGTGCAAGAATTTGTCCTTCCCAGCTGACCAGGTCCTCCTTAGTCCCTTGCTAACCTCATTTCTGCAGTTCCAGTATCTTCCCCTTTTTGCGATTCCTGTTTCACATGAAAAATTTCCAGCTTAGGATTTCATATTATGTACTTTTCAAAGACTTGTCTTGTGTGACTCAGATTCAGTGATGGATTAACCCATATTCTAAGGGTATTCACATACAGGTTTAGTTTCTTACATCAAATTATTTGGGGTTTGGATTGTATAATTAATGGGTTTTGATTCATTGTTCCAACAAAATATTTTGCAATCTTAGTCCCTCATTGTATTTATGAAAGACTTAGCGCAGAGTGCAATTGCACATATCCCTTCCTGAAAGAGCTTAGTTGAAGATAAATACCTTGGCTGTTCTGAGTGTAGCACTTTGCTTTGTCCTCTCACACTTGGACTTTATTGCTGAGTTTCTAGGAAAAAAAAAATATTGGTTACCAACCCTTTTCAGGGGACTTAAATTATGAACCCCTTGAGTTTCTCAGCAGCAGAACAGGTGACATGATGTGTGTTACCATCTGACAATATTTTCATGCTTAGTTTTTTTTGTTGGTGGTGTTTAGGTTTTTTGTTTGTTTTTTTGTTTTCAAAAATCCCATGGTCTAGGTAGAAAATCCAGACTTTATGGTAATGATATTGCTGCTACTGTAGCAGCTGGTAATGTCTGGAGGACATATATTCCTTCTCTGGTTGGAGAACCGTCAGTACCAGAGCTTTCTCAAACTCTTGTGAATCAAATTCCTGTAGGAAGCAATTCTCCGTTTGGCCCAGTAGGGTTGGTGGATGAGAATCAGCTAATTTGGGATTAGGGAATTAACAGTGGCACACAAGGTCAGGAAGGACAGGTTTTGCTTGAACAGGAAGGCATTTGACATTCCAGAGAGTCCTCAGCAAGCTGATTTTTAGCCTGTAGGAAGTAAAATGCAATCCTTAGAGAGACTGACTGGATAACCATGCACTTCACAGAAAGCCCCTTGCTATGTGCAGATAACAGAAATCTTCTAGTACTAGTACCGTTATCACCAGCTTACCTAGGGACACCACCCAGAAGCTGTTGTGCACCTTCCCTAAGTGTTGGGTAAATCATGGGCCTGGACCAGCAGTAAGACACTCTCTGTTCAGGATCTCCATCACCCACTTCCACTGAGGTCTGCCCAGACACCAGACTGCCTGTTCCTCCCAATATGAAGCCACTATCACTTACCAGACATCTGCTACATCGCAGATAGATTTGCAGCTAAATTGGTTCTCCAGCTGCCCTGGTTGATGTTGTTGAAGACACAGACACTTGGGTTACTTGATCCAAGAGCCTACTCCAGCATTATTGAAACACCTAAATACATCAAACAGTGAGAAGCAGCAGATCGTATTTTCAGTTTGAGGAACTGGAGGAAAAGCTGTAGAGGGCCAAAAAAACCCTATAAGAGTACACTTCTTAAGTGTTGGTTAGGCAAGGGAAGATGGGGCAAAAATGGGATATACTCTTGAAACCAAATCTTTCCCCAGCTTCACATTGTTGCAGTTACTCCAAGGGTAATTCAAATGAGAAATTATTGTATAAATGATGTGTTAAAAATACTTATCCTTGTTTGTATCTGGGAGTAAGTAATGCTTATTTTCTTAACAAAAATTCAGTAGAACCATTTTCAGGACTTAATGATATCTGGACTTTACATCTATCCTTTTCTTCTCTCACCCCAGAAGACAAATGACTGTATATCCTTATTGTGGGTCAAGCTCTTAGCTTCTAATATGTAAAAAAGCAGCCTCAGATGACACTGAAAGAGTGATTGGGCCAAGAGTATGTTTGTAAGATAGAGCAGAGGCATCTGTTATCAGAGCTGAGGAGCATGTGGAGGATGGAGAAATGCTGGAGTGTGGCTGGATGACATCTCCAGTGAGGCACTCAGAGTTGGCAGGTGCTTGGGGCAACTGTCTCTTGCTCCATGCTAGGTGGTGAGCACAGCAGTGGTGCCTACTCACTGCTTTCACAGGTTCAGAGTCATACTTTTAGCATGACTGCTGGAGGAAGGCCAAACAGGAACAGATGGGTAGGGAAAGATGTGTGTGAATATAGATGGTGGAGATGGCATGAGCCTTCATGCAGAGGAGCCTAGGGTACATCTAAATAGTGTTTTAAAAAAACTTTTTTAGCAGTTGTATGGCTGAGAATCTGTCCATTTCCAGTGTAAAATGTCCTAACCCTTGCAGGCAGATAGGAAGTGTGCAAGAGAGAAGAATAGGTTTAACTGTTAGCTACTGAGCCTTACTACTGAACAAACAGAATTTCAGCAGCAGTTGGATGGCCTTGTCCTGCTTTTGATGGTAAAACCTGGAAAAGATTACTAAGCTAGAGAACAGCAAACAGAGAAGTGTAGGATATAAGTTTTGAAAGGAGAGAAGAAATTTAGAAGGAATGATGAAAAAGATGAGTTGAGAACAAAAGATTTTCAACTTTGAAGTAGGTAAGGTACAGTCTTGATACCAGCTGTGAATGCAGAGGAATGATCATAACAATCATAGAACTGTTTTAGTTGGAAGATACCTTTAAGATCAGTGAGTCTAATTGATGTATACCAAATCAAGCAATAAGCTGTGTCCCTCAGTACTACATCACTGAGGGACAGTGATGTTTCTAACACCTACACTGAGGGACAGTTTCTAAACACCTACAAGGATGGAGATTTAACCACCTCCCTGAGGAGCCTGTTCCAGACTTGGAGAACCCTTTCATTCAAGACGTTTCATCTAATATCCAACCAAAACCTTCACTGGGGCAACTTGAGGCCATTTCCTTTTGTCCTATCACTTTTTACTAGGGAGAAGAGACCAATCCCCCTTGCTCTCCCCAATGTACTTATGGTTTGGATTTGCATTACTTTTCTTTCTGACACACTGTCCATCAAAGCTGTACTCAAACTTGGCAATAAATAGGTAAGGATCTTTCAAAGATTAGAAGGAAGCAGAGAGTAAATGCACACATGGACTGCGAATGGCACAACAGGCCACTGTGAATTTGATGGGCCAGCTTCCGGGGCTTAAGGCGACCTGTGTCTCTACTGGGATAGGCTCTAGGGGTAGGTACCATCTCTTTAGTGTTGGTACTTAATCTGATGGCCACCAGGAAGGTAATCTTTCATGTTCTGGATAGTGACACATTTTAAAGGACATCATGAGCTTGAAACTGTGGATGGCCAGTGCTGCTCATACACAGTGACCCTGACTTGTGGTAATAGTAACTCTCTTCCTGCCTAGGCCTCGATGGGGCCTCTGTCTCTTCAAACCACAAATATATTATTGCCACACAGGAAAAGTCACAGGTAGCTGAAAGGGTGGACAGGACAGGTCTCTTCGTCTGTGGTTCAGTAGTAGTTCATGGCCCTGAATGTGCAAAATACAAGGAGGAGATACATCAAGTGTTACAAAGGCCTTTTATTTCCAAAGAAAATACATACCATTGGTGACGTTGCCTCATTCCTAGTCGTCGGGTGCCCTAAGGATGGCTGCAACATAGACACACATGGAATTTTCCCATCTAGGAAGTGGTCTTTATGTATCTGATATAACCAAGGAGGTCTCCCAGACGAGCATATGAACAAGAAACAAGAAAACACTAGTGCAGAAGGTAACTATGTTCGACCTTCACATAAGGATTTCCAGTTCAAAGGAGTGGAGTGAACAGGGAAGCCAAACAGTTGTAAAGCACCAGGTGCATTCTTCCCTTGTGTTGAAATGCCCTGACATCTCTTGTACCAGATCAGCTGTGCACATAGGTCAGGATGTTTGAGAAGCAAACATTTCTTTTTTTTTTTTTCCTTTTTTTTTTTTTTTTTAAATAAGACTTCAAATGTTTTGATGGTAGTTGAAATCTGCTTTTTCATAAACTATATTCACAGAAATACAGAATGGTGAGGTTTGGAAGGGACTTAGGAAAAACGCCTAGTTCAACCCCCATGCTAGAGTAGAATTACCTGGAATAAATCACACAGGAACATGTCCAGGTGGGTTTTGAATGCCTCCAGAGAAGGAGACTTCACAGCCTCTCTAGGAAGCCTGGTCCAATGCTCTGCTACTGTCAAAGGTAAAAAAATTATCCTTATGTTTGTGGAACCTCCTCTGTTCCAGTTTGTGTCCACTGCCACTTGTCCTGTCATTGGTCACCACTGAGAAATGCCTGTTTCTATCTGTCTGACATTCACTCTTTGTATATTTATAAGCGCTGGTGAATACTCTAAAATACTGTGGTTAACCTTTTTTTAAAGGTATCTTTTGAATTATGTTAGAGTTTTTTTGTAGTAGAGAAAAAAGAAAGTAACCTCTGGCCTGAGCCTGGGATTAATTATGTGGGTGCACTTTCATCATGAAAGTCCACATACTTGCTTGTGATTTTGGATAAGCTGTGGGACAATCTGTATTGTTGCCCAAATTAAGATCTTCTGGTTTAAATGTAACTTCTTAGCTATAAAATAACATGCATTTTTGATTGTGTAGACAGTGAGAACACAGGAAAGTGTTTCCACCAAAAAAAAAAAAAAAAATAGCAATAGCAATAACACCCTCTGTTCTGTCCTGGGTCTCTCTGGAATGTTGCTGCTCAAAACATGGAAGATAAAGGATGAAGGGAGATGCACTTGCTCTCTACAACTACCTGAAAAGTGGGTGTTGATCTCTTCTGCCTAGTAACTAGTGATAAGGTGAGAGGAAATGGCCTTAAGTTGAACCAGGGAAGGTTTAGATTGGATATTAGGGAAAACTTTACTGCAAGAGTGGTCAGACATTGGCACCACTGTGCAGGGAAGTGGTGGAGTCACCATGCATGGAGGTGTTCAAAAAACATGTAAACATGGCACATAGTTTTGGTACATAGTTTAGTGAGCATGGTAGTGTTGGGTTGAGGTACGGGCTTGATGATCTTAAAGGTCTTTCCCCACCGTAGTGACTCTATGAAACCTTCAGTACTGTCCTGGGCAACCTGATCTAGGTGAGCCTGCTTTAGCAGGGAGATTACATCTTAAACATCTTTTAAAACCTTGATTCTGTGATTCTATTCTATACTTGCTTCACAAATAGACAACATCCACCATACCTGGAGGTGTTTACAAGGTGCACAGATGCAGTGCTAAGGGATACATTTTAGCACCAGACTTGATAGTTAGATTATAGAGTTGGTCACAGTGATCTTAGGCATCTTTTACAACTGAAAGGATTCTGTGACTCTATCTTACTATCATGAGGGAAACGTAACCTTAAATATGTTCTTATTGTATATTGTGTTAGTGGACTACTTCAAAATATTTAGGGTGTTTTGATTCCTAGTTTGCTTCACTAAATATTAATTAGAAATCTTTTCCTGAAGTGTAGAATCTAATATCTTCACTTTATATTTTCTACTTTCTTGGTGCTGGTCAGCAGTGAAAGTTTGTGTAATTCATATATTTATAGCTGAATACTTGTAACAAACTGTTTAATAAATTTGTCCACAGAGTTAAAAATGCACAAACTCATGTATTAGGAACACAGTTTGCATTGTCTTTCAGAACCGATGACAGACATACTGAGCTATTTGTATTTGTTTAGTGATCGCTTTATTTTTGACTTGTTGGCAAGATTTTATAACAAGTGAGTAAAAGAATTCATGTAAATAATTGCAAACAGCAAACATGCAGGCTATGGTTTTATTACTACTGATCATAAAGAAAATGGCCCGATTGAAATGAGTACAAAGACCTCAAATAGTAAAGCAATGCATTATTCCTAAAATATACTATCCTGGACCAATTAAACAACCTATATCTCCCTCAAAGAAAATAAAAGCATCAGACACAAAGGCAGAGGAAGAGCATTAGAATTTAACAGTGTGATGGTCAGGGGTTTATTCCCTGAAGAAGATGATTAGACTTTCAGAACATACCCAAATTAAGCTCTGGAGCAATGCCAGTGCTGCAGAGTCCTTAAGAGAGTTCAAAGATGTAGCATAGCAGCCTTCACCTTTGCTGTGCTGTCTCCTCTTTAGATCTTGCTCTGTTGATGTTAACTGCTTAATTCCCAAGTGAAACACTGAGATCTAACCCACAGGAATAATTTATGATGCATATTAGCTGTCTGACATGGATTACCTGATTTTACTGAGTATTTCTATCCTATATTCTTGAATACCATGGTAGTAACTATACTACATAAAATTATCTAGTCAGAAAAGTAGTTTGAGCCAATAATTTTGTTGATTTGACTCCTTTTTTTTTTTGTTATTGTTGTTGTATACTTGCAGGTTCTCTGTTTAGAAAAAAAATCCTAAATTTCTGATACTAGCTTTAAAAAAAATCACCACTCTATCTGGTCATTACTAACACATAAACAGACTTGTATAAGGAAGGAAGTTCAAGTGAGTAACAGTGAGAAAACTCACAAAGTGTTTTAGTCATTTTTTCACTTGAGTGAATGTCTATACACTACTCTTTATTTATAAAAGATATTGAGTATCTTCTGACCAGGGCTGTATGCCTCTTCGTGCCAAAATACTATGCTAAAATTTCTGTGAAGCACAGAAATTTAGGACCAAAGAAGTAGATAGAACATTGTGACAGATGATTTTTCTCCCGGATCCTCCAAGATTATAAACAGATGATTTGTATTTAGGAAATGGTACAGATTATCCCAGTGATACTGTATACTTCACTTATGCTTAGAGCACTTGCCTTTGAAATACTGGTGAGCTTGTCAATACAAGTCTTTCAGAAACTTGTGGTTGTGTTTAGATTGTATCTTAGAACTGTGCCAAGGATAGCTTGAGATGTTTAGAATTTTCAAGATCAGGTTAGAATGATTTATCTTAGTTATGCACATCTCCTGTTAAGTTATGCAAATCTTGACCTAGAATATGGTTTGAGATTACAGGGGCCTTGAGCACATTAAGTTCTTGCAAGGGTAGATATTTGTGCATAGCCAAATCCAGAGACTCATAGAATGGTAAGGTTGGAAGGGACCTCAAGGATCATCTAGTTCCAACCCCCTGCCATAGGCAGGGACACCTCCCACTAGTACAGCTCACTCAAGGCCTCATCCAACCTGGCCTTGAACACCTCCAGGGAGGGAGCATCCACAACCTCCCTGGGCAACCTGTTCCAGTGCCTCACCACCCTCACTGGAAAGAGCTTTCCCCTAACATCCAGTCTAAATCTCCCCTCTGCCAGTTTAAACCCATTGCCCCTTGTCCTGTCATTGCAAGACCTTGTAAATAATCCCTCCCCAGCCTTCCTGTAGGCCCCCTTCAGATACTGGAAGGCTACTATCAGGTCCCCTCGAAGCCTTCTCTTCTCCAGGCTGAAGAGCCCCAACTCTCTCAGCCTGTCCTCATAGGAGAGCTGCTCCAGCCCTCTGATCATCTTTGTGGCCCTCCTCTGGACCCACTCCAACAGTTCCATGTCCTTCCTGTGCTGAGGGCTCGAGAACTGCACACAGTACTCCAGGTGGGGTCTGAGGAGAGCAGAGTAAAGTGGCAGAATCCCCTCCCTTGCCCTCAACACCAAACATCGTGTAGTCCAGTGCTGGAGCAGCTTGACACAGTATTTCTTCAATTGAAATCAGTGGGACTAACATACTGAATAAGGGCTATTGTCTTGTAATTGGTGTAAGACTTGAAACAAATAGAAATATTTGCATATATATATATATATATTTATTTTTTTTTACCTTTATTACTTTTTATCAGTTTTTGCCAAATGTGCACATGCTTAATTTGCTGCCATAAACATTTCTTTAACAGTCACAAACATTTCTTTAACGGTCACATGAAAGTTTATTTGTAGGTAATTGCAGATTGGAGTCTTAATGTATTTAATCTCTGGACAATGGTAGATAGTCACAGGACTGACTCCACCATATTGCTGTACAAATAATCATTACAACTGCCGTTTCTGGTGGTTCTTGCAAGATATGTCAAAACTAATAGATTAAATTTTTTTCACTGTTGTCCTTGCTTTTGTCACTGTGGCCATAATGCATTATCAAACAGTGATGCCAACCATTAAAAAATGAACATGATTAATTTTTTTCTCACAAGTTTTTGTAAGAAGACAACCTGGCATATGGCTAACCCCTAATTATGGAATCAAGTAATTTAATATTGCCTCAGCGTAATTACAGTTACTGAAAATATAATCACCCTTGTTCATTTGTTGATAGTGCACATCCTAATATTTTATGATGTTAAGGTAAATCATTGCATTTAAAATATATATATTTGGAAACAGTAAACAGAAGTGGTATTATGAAGTACATCTGGTACATGTTTGAAATGGTTTAAAATAAATATAAATTGTGTCATCTAGCTACTAGGAAATTAAACTGACTTTTAAAATAGTTTGCCTTTTAATGCCAGTCTTTAAAAAAAAAAAAAAAGTTATGCAATTTTAGTAACTTTTACTGTCACTATGGATTCAATAGAAACCAAAAAACCACAACAAAACAGAGTGGACATTTAGAATTGTAAACAAAGGTAAGACTGCAGTCTGGCACCCTCTTAAAATTGTGTTCTTTCCAAGATCTGGATCAGGTGTGGCAAACTCATTTTTATAGAGCAGTCATAGAGAATGAGGCAACTTCTATCCTGGAAAGAGGAGTTCAACATAAGTCTACTTAATAATCAGATGAAGGAGAAATGGGAAGACTTAAAAGAGCAAAAAATGTACTTTAAAGGAAACAGAGATGCACTGAGAAGAAAGAAGGAAAAAGTTAAGAGCTTACTGGGAGAAAATGTTGAAAAATACACTCCATCTTGAAGTATCTCTCTTACGAGAAAAGTCTGAGAGACCCGTGTCTCTTTCACCTGAAAAAAAGAGAGTAGAGGATCTTCTCAATGCTGGTTAATACATGAAGGGTGAGAGTCAAGAGGATAGGGCTGTGCTCTCTTCAGTGGTGCCTGGTGATAGGCCAAGGGGCAATGGGTACAAGTTAAATACAGGAAGTTCCATCTAAACATAATGAGAAACTTTTTTGCTGTGAGTCTGCTGGAGCACTGGACCACGCTGCCTAAAGGTTGTAGAGTTTCCTTCTCTGGAAACTTTCAAAACCCACCTGGATGTGTTCCTGTGCAACCTACTCAAGGTAACCCTGCTTTAGCAGATCCCTAGATCTCCAGAGATCACTTTCAACCCCTACTATTCTGTGATATGATGATAGTTGAAAGGGAAATGTGTAAAAATGATGTGGTAAAGTATAAAGGATGATAGTGGAAAGGGAGACAGCTAGTGGGAATAAAATAAGAGACTGTAGTAAGTTGAAAACCAGCAATGATGGTTCCTTTCCTGCCAGCAGCAGCACCTTGGGAGCTGTGGTTTCCAGAACAGATGAGTGAAATCACAAGCTCTGGCAAGGATACACAAATCACCTCACAAAAGGTAGGAGAGGAAATCTGGGACATGTTGACTTGTGAAGGTAGGTAGGGAACTGAAATCAGGATTTCATGTGGTAATCAAAAAATGACTGTTGGTATATTTTTAAATGTGTGACATTTATTGGGTTTTTTTGAGAAACTAGGGAAAAAACAGTGTGCTCATTTGGGATCTTCAGTTGCTCATCTTGTTAAAAAAAATGAAGACGACATTGACCAGAATCCTTCTGTAGGCTAACTTCCTGAGCGTCAACCTTGCTTTTAACTCTACTAACTCTTCAAGGCATTGTGTGACATGTCTGTCCTTACAGAAAAAGAATGGTAACTGCTGGTGACACAAACCCCAAATTTATCCTTGGAAAATCTACAATGAGCATTACCAGAGACAAATTTTCCCCTCTGTACATAATTCATGTATTCAGTGTGAAATTCAGTTTCTCCTGTTATTAGCTCTGCTGTGCTGCTATAACTGGTTGATACTACAGGCACCATAGGTCATATTCTCTACTTGTTTCTGTAACCATTGAAGTTTGTGGTAAGACTTGAGGACAATTTAATGATTACATCTGAACTGCTCAGTACATTTTAAGAATTGGCAATGTCAGTTAAGAGCAGCTAGGAGGTAGGACCACCACCACCTCCAGGGGGAATGAAGCTCAACAGCAAGAGAGGAGAAATAACTTTGTAATCTTAAATAGCTTCAAATTACTAATTCCTAACCTGTATTAGACATTACCTGAGAGGCACAAATCTACTTCTGGCCACATCAGGAAGCAAATTCTGGAATTGATAGACTGACCTGTAAAAGACCTTATTTTAATCTGGGGGATGTTTTTTAAGAGTGATTTCTGACTATATAAAGTGCTGCACTTCATGTTGTATGTGTGCAGAGTTGTATATAAGTACTTTAGATTTTTATACAAGAAATATCATTTGAAGACTCCATGCAGATGTGTGTTGGTTTTGTAGGCTGTTAAAACTATATAACGAAGAAAAAAAACCAATTAAATGGATGCAAACATATGCAGTGATAGATGTTTGATATAAGTTAAGTACACCTGTAAAGTAACAAATGTAAATGAGATTTTAATTTCTGACACAAGGAGAGATCCAAGAACTGAAGCTTGTAATTCTACCTTCAGTATTTCCTTGAGCACATGACATTTCCTTCACCTCATTCAGAAGAAGTAATATTTTCAAATGCTAGCTTATAAAATAAAGCATAATTGAATACAGGAAGATTGAATCTACTTAGCAGGTCCAAATGATGAGACTCATGAAAGACTGGAAAAGAAAATGCCATTGTGAGATTCATTTGTGCAGAAGAGAATGTATGTCAGGTACTCAAACAGTAGTAATGGCTGTAGGTGGGGACAGCATGAGTGTTAAAAATGGATATGCTGAAGACCTAGATGTACTTTATCATAGGAAATCATCAGGTTTGCGTAGAGAACGTCTGAAGTATTGTTTGGAATTTGCAGTACTTTTTCCTACCAATAAGAATCTCAGTTTTTCAAGTTGTTCTAGAATTAGTCTGAGAAATTTGGGAGAAATTAAGCAATCTCTTGTTCTTGAGGACGACTAAGGCAAAATCTTGGTTTACTACTGGCTCTGCTGTTTTATGGTCTTGTTTGTGTGGAAGATAAGGTTTTGTTGTACTGTACATTATGTACTACTAAGGCAACTGGAAAGACTTGCTTGCTTCTGAGATGATGAAACACAGTGAATATGTATCCCAATGGGATACATCCCAATGCATTCACCTTTGGGACATGTCAAAACCTTATTAGAAACTATCTGTAGCATATAGCACAGGGAGCCTCCTATTTCATGCTCCCTTTGTTCCGAGTATCCAGTAATCACTGCTTAGACTAATTATGTGATGTTGCCCTTATCTTAGACTTGGCAGTAGTAAGACCCATGCAAACCCTCCCTCAGTGGGATAGGGTGGTGAAAGCATGCTCCCAGCTGCGCTGCAGATTGGACACTTTACACCTCTGCTGGGTACTTACAAAGTGCATGGAGGGAACAGCTTTTGTCCTTGGTTCATAGTCAGAAACTCCGGACTGTAATTACACACCTCAGCAAGACAGATGAACTTGGCAGCAAGAACAACTGTTTGCCTTTTCTTTATGGCTACTAGACTGGATGAAACTGATGCAGTTGTTACCTTCATCTGTCTTACTATGATCTGACCTCTTTACACAGAGGCTGATGGGAGAGCAACAATATGGCAATGACAGGTCAGCTGAGATCACATTCACTGGTGCATGATGGTATTGTCAAGCCATCTCAAACATACCTTCCTGCAAAGTACACTTCCGGTTAGGCAAATTTTGTTTTGTGAAATGATTTGAAAAATTTAGGGGCTTATTCTGGGGAAGATGGATGTAAATGAAGTATCAAAATGTGTCTGGAAAAATACCATCTCTTGAGCAAAAGATTTTGGTATTTCTATAATATTTTAATCTGTGGTTGTTATAAACATATTAAATTATAATTGCAAACATAATACACTTTAAAAGGGAAGGAACCAGATGAAAGTCTTTAGTAAATATGGACTGCATTAGGACAATTAAGTGGATTTTCTTATTAAAGGCTATCTGGTAGTAACCTTCTTGAATAACTGTGTCAAAATCATAGAATGATAAGGTTGGAAGGGACCTCAAGGATCATCTAGTTCCAACCCCCTGCCATAGGCAGGGACACCTCCCACTAGTACAGCTCACTCGAGGCCTCATCCAACCTGGCCTTGAACACCTCCAGGGAGGGAGCATCCACAACCTCCCTGGGCAACCTGTTCCAGTGCCTCACCACCCTCACTGGAAAGAACTTCCTCCTGACATCTAGTCTAAATCTCCCCTCTGCCAGTTTAAACCCATTACCCCTTGTCTTGTTGTTGCAAGACCTTGTAAATAATCCCTCCCCAGCCTTCCTGTAGGCACCCTTCAGAAAATATTGCATCATTTGTGAAAAGCCTCTGAATTTCACAATGGGAGTAAAGAGTACTGTCATTTTTTGGAAGTTAATTGTCATGGAATAATACCAGTAGCACCTTGCTAGTGTTGGTACTATGTAATTTATCATGTTAGTATTCAATATGAACACTATATACCCTGTGAAAACAGAAAATTTGAGTCTCTAATTTAGTATACAAATTTAGACTTCAGTACTTTAGGCATTTAGAGGTACATAAATTAGTACATAATTACTTATCTCCATCAATATTACATTGTCTTGATAGACTCTTGAATGACTTTCTTTGGTCATCATACACATAAAGATTTGAATACAAATTTGTAGCGGCAAATAGTTTATAAAAGCTGTAAATTACATATTTAAAGTTAGCCATAAGTTTTTTGGCAAATGATAGAACACAATAGACCAAATATTGGAAGGCTTTTTGTCACAATTCATTTCTGGGAGAGGGCTATATGTTAGCAAGCAACTGTTCTTCATACCTTTCTCAGAGGATAGCCAATACATTTGGAAACAGATAATAGCGAGAAAGGAGGACAAAAGTAAGAAAGAACAGAATTAATTTTTTAAAAACCTGCCCTTGTCAAGTCACATATTCTGCTGGCAGATGGCAATTGGACTTTCCTCACCTGACCCCACTTCTCTGTATTTTACAAGAAAGGAATACTTCCTTAGATTGTGGTGCTATTTGACTTGATAAAATGTGGCTTGCTTACAGACTTAATCTTACTGACACAAACTTTGTGAAGTCTGGGAGTAATACCATGTAACAAATTAAAATCTCTGTGGGGATGCTAATGGGTTCACTGAGCATTCATTGGTACTTTTTTAGTGCATCTCCTTATCAACTCTTCTTTGGTAGCTGATGAAAATGTGTTGGATTTATTACTGCATTTCTGGCCCAAGTTTGTCAACAACCTTTCCAGGTCATCAGATGAGTAGTGTCGTTCTAACTGGAAGAGATATAAGGTCCAGGTGAAGTCAAGGGACAGATAAATATTCATCATTGGGAAGTCAGGACACTTACTAGGGTATATAATTAGTTAGTTTAGGGTGCATAATACAGCTATTGTATTTACAAAATCGTAGAATGGTTAGGGTTGGAAAATACTCCCAAGACTGAATCCAGATGTTAACCAAGCACTCACTGCCAGGTGAGCACAAAATCATCTGCCTCAGCAACACATGTCCCTAGCTTTTAAACTCCTCCAGGGATGGGGACTCCACCACTGCTCTGGACAGCCTGTTCCAGGCCTTAACAACCCTTTAGGGAAAGAAATTGTTCTTCATGTTCAAACTAAACTTCACATAGCATAACTGGAGGCTGTTTCCTTTTGTCAGTGTTATTACAGTCCTTAGTTAGCCTCATTCCTTTGCCAATCTATGGCACCGTTGCATTAAATAACATTTCTGTTCTATAAATACATCTAGATTTTTAACTGCTTGTTGCCTTTCAATGTTCTGTCCAGCACCATGTCATCCTAAGCACTTACAGAAAAGGTTAGCAGTTGTCATGGCAGGCATTTAGTGTTCATTGAAGATGGTTTATAGCAAATGGTAAAGACGGTCTCTGGAAGGGAGGATATGAATATCCAATATGGATTTACATATGAAGTTCAGCAGCTGAGGCTCTGGAGATTTGTCTATCAAATTACTCTTATTCTCACACTAAAGTTCAAGCATCAGTGGAAGACTCAGCAAGTGAGGTCTCCCCTCAGCCTCTGTTTCTCAGACTAAACAACCCCAGTTCCCTCAGCTGCTCTTCACGAGTCCTGTTTTCCAGGTGAGATGGTGATCATGTGACAGTAATGCATTCATATATAGTATTTTGACGGGGAAAAAAAAAAATTGTTTACATCTGCTGTGCTTCTGATGTCATATGGCCAAATCCTGTGGCTCAGGATATTTATGAATGATAAGGAACTGTTGTAGAGTTGTAATGAGTTCAGAAGATTTCTCACAATTCATGTGGTGGACATTATTCATAGTTTTAGAAGTGGATAAATAATGAATTGGAAGCAATACCAAATCCTTGATCTTAAGCCTAGGCCTTTACTGAGATGCTTAGAGGGGGGCATTTTTGCTTTGAGTTCATTCAAATTCTATAAAATAAGGTTGTTGAGGAAAAAGGAAAATTCAAGGTTATACAACCCAGGTGGCTGGTGTGTCACACAGTTTAAGGAGGATGCAATATTAAACTTACCTTCTCCCTTGTTTCTATGGAATTCCTAATTTCCAGTACTTAGTATTTGAAGATGGTTTCATAAGGAAGTAAGTCCTGTGAAATCTCATTTTCTCTTTCATTCACCTCCACAGCAATAACTCTTGAATGTTTGCATCAGTTAAACAGTCAAATAAAAGTCTTGTCCTTAGATGAAGTTGGTCACACAAGCTGGTCAGGAAAACTGCTTTGTTAGTGAAGGAAAGACCCAATCAGGTACTCAGCTCTCTCAGGCTAAGAGTCTAGCAAGACAAAATTACACACATGCTCACTGGGTGTTACCCTAGGAAAGCTCTACCAGATCTGACTTTTACTCACTCATTAGAAAGGATTCAGTAGCTCCTTGAAGCAGTTGCAACCATAACTTCGGTTCAGGTTTGATCATAGCAGAGACATCCCAGTGAGTAGCCAAATTAACAGGTGATGTCTCAAAAGAAAGCTTTCTGCAGAACAGGTGGAGTAAGCAAAAAGACTTTCAAGAAAGTCTTCAGTGAACTCAAGAAACAAACAAACCAGTTGCAATATACAAGGTAACAGAAATATAACCTGAAACTAGTGAAATGAAGGTGAAGTACGAAAGTTTTGGAGGTTTACTTTAAATACTCTCCAGTAGCTAACATTGAAAGCACAACCAAGTCATTTCAGACTTTATCTGTAGAAACGGGGAAGTTAGGAAAGTATAAGGCTCCACGACTATTGCTGTGGCTACTCTTGTTCCACATTGTGTCTTTTAATAATTTAATGTAGTCTCATTTGAAACAAAAATAGGTTTAACTGCAAGAAACAAAACCTGTTCAAAATGCAGAATACCTGCTTCTGGCTATTTTCTTTTTCTGAGTTAACCCTGGTGGGTTTCTGGGTTAATCACCACACCAAATGCTCACTCACTTTCTGGTGCTCCCTTCAGTGGGATGAAAGAAGAGGAAAAAGTCAAAGGAAGAAAACTTGAGGATCAATATTAAAAAATAAGTGGAGAAATGAAGGAAGAGAAAAAGAAAACAAGTGATGCAAAGGCAATCAGTCATCAGCTCCCACAGGTAGACCAGCTAGTCTCTGAGCAAACTATGGGTAACCTCTCTAAATCTTGTTGTTAAGCATGATGGACCATATCTCTGGCTAATTTGGGTCATTTGCCTGATTATATTCCCTCTCAGTCTGTTGTGCACTCCCCACTTAATTCACTGTATGAGTCATATTGGAAAACCAAGAAAGCCTTGACACTGTGCAAAAGCTAGAACAGTAGTGTGTTTCTTGATATTATTTTGGTCAGATCTAGAACATAACTTCATATGAACTGCTCTGAAGAACATTAATTCTGTCCTAACCAGGCCCAGTACCTGATATATAAGATTCATAACACCAAGTAGATGGGCCCAACAGAGAAAGACTGTGGGTTATTGATCAACAGCTGCTTGGATGAGCCAGTGTGTGCCCAGGTGACCAAGAAGGCAAACAGTATCCTGGTCTGGATCAGGACCAGGGAAGCCATTGTCCCCATGTACTCAGCACAGGTGACGCCACATGTTGAATACTGGTTTCAGTTTTGGGGGTCTCACTCCAAGAAAGACACTGAAGTGCTGAAGTGGGTCCAAACAAGGCCAAAAAACTGTTGAGGCAGCTGGAGGAGCTGTTGATGGAGCTGTTGTGTTGTGAGGAGCAGTTGATGGAACTGGGTTTGTTTAGTCTGTAGAAAAGGAGAGGAGACTTTCTCCTCCTCTACAACTTGCTGAAAGGAGATTGAAGCCAGGTGGGTGTTGGCCTCTTCTCCCTAATAACAAGTGATAGGACAAGAGGAAATGGCCTTAAGTCACAATCAGAGTGGTTTAGGTTGAATATTGTAAGAAAACTCTTGACTGAAAGGGTTCTCAAAGACCAGAACAGGATCCCCAGGGAGGTGGTTGAATCTCCATCCCAGGTGGCGTTTCAAAGATGCAGAGATGCAGTGCTGAGGGACATGTTTTGGTAGAGTTAGTGTTTGGACCCAAAGGTTTTTTCCAACCAAAATAAATGTATGATTCTATAAAATACACTCTGACCTTTCTCAGTGAAGTGTTGTATTTGAAAGATAGCCTATATACATACTTAAAAAATTAAAAGAAGGAAAAAAAATCTTAATTTTAAGGATTCTGTTAAGACTTTGGTAGGTTCAGAGACCTCAGGACTGTTGTGGGAGGAAGGCTGGGATCTGTCTGTCAGCTTAAATGCGTATTTTAAGAAGACTTTTTACATTTTGTTCTATCAGTAAGTGCTCTTTCTTTCTCCCCCTACTGTCTTCCTACCAATACAGCCATGCATGGATGCTGCTCATTTCTCAATTCTGAGACTGTCACTTTTCTTTCTAACCAGCCTTCTGTGCTAGAGACTGCTGCTATAGCACTTTTGCTTTGGCTGGGCAGGCAAAGTGAATCCCACTGAAGCAATATATGAGTTATGAAACTCCCACCACAAATTTTAATATCAGCACCTGTGATTGATGAAGCCAGTCTTCCAATCATTGCATGGAGGATTTTAACACATAATTTTCATGATGTTAAAGTGAACTTCTCACATAAATCCTCAACACTGTATATTTGTGTGGGGAGCCTGGCTGCTGAAAGAAAAGCCTACTGTGTAATACCTATTTTCTTCTCAGTGTTAGAATTCTTTTTCCCCATCTTTCAGAGTTTCTCTCCTGTGTCGTTGCCCCATCCTATGGATACATAATGTAGTGCTCTAATCTGGTCACAGCTCTTCCTATTTCATGTATACTCATGCACATTTATGTACATGTCAGTGTAATACGTGCCTAAGCCATCTGGTATCTTTCCTTGCAAATGTTCACACAGAAAATTGACTGTGAGTAAGGTTCTGAACCTGCCTGTCCAAATGGTCCATATTTGTTGATTTCTCTAGCAAATGCATAGATCCTATTAGTGAGACTGATCCAACATATTTCCATGTGTCAGCTGTACCTGCTGCAAGTGTCATTCTGTTCAGCGATAACAGGACTTGCATCCTAAAATAGAGAGAAAACAAGAACATCAGGTCCTTTCGAAGATCTGAATCTTTTTTTCTACCATCTGCTGACCAATGCTTTGAAAGAAGTCTGTGCCTGGATTGACACCTTTCTTCTTAAGCCAATAAAAGAGTAGCCTGTAAAAACCTAGGCACGCCATGTTTGCAAAAGAAGCTTATTAGAAATAAAATATCAGCGATATCATATGCAGCTCATTGCAGTATACAGAAGCTGCCACAGGTACAGTGTTGGTGTGCTGGTTATATTTAATTATCATTTGAATCTGATCGATATAACTGTATGACAAATCCATTTTATTATTCTAGGTAGCATGATACAGAAATTGCACAAGTTGGACAGGAGAAGAAATAATACATGTGTACATTTTGAAAGATTTTCTTGGGTATTCTTTTATGAATATTTTTCTCCTTAGTTAGTTACACCACCAAAGTTAGAAATGGTAGGAATTAGAAGTGATACTGCTGAACCCAGTTTAGTTGTCATCAGGTGTAACCAGTAGAAATGTTTACATGAGTTTCTATCTCTAAAGCACCTGCAACGTGGGTTGAGTTGAAACTGCTAATGTGTATTCAGTACCATGCTTAGTTATGCTGGATTCAAAATGAAAGTGGTGACAGGAGCAAAGTATTATGGGGCTTGAAGTTCAGATTGTAACACGAGAAGCTTCCTGTTTCAGTTGCTTCTTTCCCTCCCATCTGTGTATAAGGTGAGGGGCTTGTGGGAGCAGGCTATGTTAACCAGGACAACCTGGTGTTAATGAAAGAGAAAATCAGAAGGACGAGTAATGTCTCTTAGCAGTGTGCATAAAATAAGGAAGATAAAGCCAGTTCCTTTGTTACACAAATTTGAATATTCTGCATTTCATATATTAGCTATACATTCTCATTTCATCTTTTTCTTTCCACGTGAAGTTTGTTTCATGTAAAATCAGCCATTATTAAATTAACATTTTAGATGTTATCCAGTAAGGCCCCATAGACCACTCAGGAAAAAGTATTTTTATAATTTAGTCCAGTAAGGTCTTTCTTGCATAACACAATTGTAAGCACTTTATTAAAACAAAATTTGCTTGCTCCTGTAATCAGCATAGTACTGACACAATGAGCTGTCGTCTTCTTAGTTTTGAATTGGTGTGTAACTGCATGGAAATTCTTCTGCAATCTAACCTTCATCTGTGTTAAATTCCTGTAGAATTCTGCCTGGAGCCTGTAGTCATTGCAACTGTAATCTCAGAGACAGGGATCTAGTACTGATTCAACTCACCTTTGTGCTCTCACAGTCCTGGTATGTTCTTGATACTGGGACAGACAACAGCTAGCTGGTTTTCACTTCTGCTGGATTATGAGACACTCTGTTGCTGTGACTTTAGCACAGCTACACACTCTTGCTATGTGAAATTTCGTTTTCCCTGTCTGATTTTGGTGGCAGCCACACAGTCATCACTGAAAAATTCTCCTTCAAGGACCTTGGAAGTCTCTCTTGTTGCCTAGACTGGCTTGAGCTCAGGAAAAAATGGTTTCACTGACCTTCAGACTGCTAACAGGTGAGCTAGACAGCTCTCTGCCTCTGCAGTCTATGCCGTGTATGTTGTTTTCTTTGCCATTTGTCACACAATGCCTGATAATCTGCAGCAGTCAATCTTAGCTGAGCCACTGTATATCTACTCAACAGGGACGTAGTAAATTCATGAAAAAGATTTGGTTTTGTACTTCTTACTTGCCCTGTGATATAAGCTACAGCATAGGAAGCTCCACCTCAGCATGAGGAAGACCTTTACTGTAAGGGTCACGGAGCACTGGAACAGGCTCCCCAGAGAAGTTGTGGAGTCTCCTTCTCTGGAGGCTTTCGAGACCCCTCTGGATGCATTCCTGAGTGACCTGTACTACGTTATGGTCCTGCCCTGGCAGGGGGGTTTGGACTCAATGATCCCCGGAGGTCCCTTCCAACTCCTTATACCCTGCGGAAGGCTATCTGAATTCATTTCTGTTTCTTCCCTTGTACCTCGGATAACAGAATTTGCACTTTCTGTGTGACTGTATTGCATAATAGAAAGAAATGGTCATTTGCACCTGCTGCTCTTGTAGGACAGACATTAGATAGTCTGTGGTGTGCTACATGGCATGGTGCTGTAATGCTGTGTGGACTTATGACCCAGAAAAATCATAACTGTTAGCATGACTGAGCAAAGGCTAATTATCCCTTCCTTTGATTGCTGTATGTAGTCTGACTGCCCTACAGAGCCTGCTATTAGTACGCTGCCTTTGGTTCCAAAAGTAGCTCATCTGCTAGGAGGGGGGCATTGGGGACTTCTTGCAGCAATGTATTAGGTAGTGTAGGCATATGCTTGGAGTCTTCACACACATTTTCTTTTCCACTGGGGTGAAGGTGTTCCTAAAAAGGTTTCAAACAATTTCCCCTCATATTCTTACGTCTTAGTCACATCTATCTCACTTTATCTGTCAGCCTCCCCCTTAATACTGCTGCTCTTACCTGTCTGAGATGCATTGTCTCTCTTCTGCTTATATCTTCTTTACAAGTTTGTGATCTGTTCCTCTTTCAGTTGCATTGACTGTGCCTCGATGTAGCTTTCCTAATGCTGTATGCCTCCAGAGAAGTTGTCTCTCAAGTGTTTTAACAGTCCCTCTTTGTTGTTTCCTGCTGCATATCCATCAGCTTTGTCTCCTCATCTGGTTTACGTTTTATTTCTTTTGCTAAAGGCACAAGTGGGTAGGTGATAATCAGAGAAGGCATGAGGGGAAGAGTCACAGCACTGATCTCCCACCTGTTCCACAGCCATGCAAGAGGTGTAAATGAAGAGAGAAAATAATTTGGGCTGATGGCCAGCAAAGCAGGCAATGGCAGCTGCATTAGAAAGGAGCCAGAGAACAGGGCAGAAAGCCAGAGCCTAAGGCCAAATGCTAGAGGTTAGGCAGGCCTGGGCTCCAGTCAAGTCGACTCACCAAAACCCCTATCAAATTAACACAAAATTCGTATTTATTTGCATGTAATGAGAACATCATGCTATGTATTTCCCCTCACAATGTAGTAAAAACTCTATAGTTACTCCCTTCTTTTTGTCCTCCAACCTATTCTCACCTGCTTCTTGCACCTGGAGGCTTTTTGTCTGGTGTTTCAATGGTCTGTGTGCTGCATGGGTACTTCTAGCTTGGTCAGACACTCATAGGAAATGAGCTCAAAATTACTGTATAACCATCCCTTATTCAGGCAGCATAAAGAAATTTGACTTTTTTCCACATCATAATAAAGCAATGCTTTAAAACAGCATTGGAATATGGAAACAATAATTCATTGAGTATACTTTGACTAGCAAACTCTGAGTTTAATTTTTTGGTATATGTGGATTCTACAAAGAAATACAGGAAAAAATGCTGAATAATTAATACTTAAGACACTGATGTCTAAATCTGACACGATTATGCTTGTCGTTGCCATTTGCTGTTCTTTATCATTTATTGTAACATAGAAAGATTATGGCACATGATTGGTGAAAACAGAAATAGAAACACATTAGCAATCAAATATTTTATAAACTGAGGGAAAAAAACATAAGGCATGTGTAGATTTTTCAGCAGAACAGAACTAGAACTGAAATCATGGTTTAAGTATTTAAAGGCCTTTTCAGAAGTGTATTTCCCAGAAAGCTGGAGATGCAATGAAAATGTGTGGGCCTTTTGCACGGCTTGCTGGTTTTTTTTCTCCACATCACCCTTAGCCTGTGATGGTGCAGGTGCATGTTACAGTGAATACATTTTGTGTGCTAGTGAACTGAGGACAAATAGCAGTGACATAAGACAGCAGTGAGGTTACCTGCTACCACCAGAGAAATGCCATCATTCCTTTCACTCCCATCTCAACTCCCAAGTGACTAGATCTTAGGCTACTTTGTTCTTTGTTTTCATTCCTCTCCTCCTCATTCATACTTCTGTCTTTCTTATAAACCCCTTTTAAGTATTGAAAAGCCACAATAAAGTCTACCTGGAGCCTTGTTTTCTCCAAACTCAATCACCCAATTCTCTCAGCCTTTGTTCATGGGAGAGATACTCAGGAAAAGGTTTTGACCTTCTAGTTTCATTGTTCTCTCTCCTCTAGTTTCACAGATGCTGTTTACTGATCTTGTTCAGATGGCAGTTAAGACTTGTCCCAAAGGTAAAGAAAGCTAAACATGCCAAAAGGCTTGGCCAAGCCATCAATGGATGATTAATCCATTGACAGGTCAAACATTAGGAATGCACCATTATGCTTCCTTCCCCGGGGAAAGTTGCATCTCAGAAAGCCCTATGAACCTGCTTACAGCTTGGGCTAAAGTTTGTTCATCTTTTGATAGAGAAGTTACATCCCTATGGTTGATATTCATTGCTTTCCACCATTTCTTTCTCTTCTCTCAGTCACAAGGATATTGTTTGACTCATGTTGCACTTCAGATAATGTGTTCAGTTTTGTTACCTTCACTGCAAAACAGATACTGAGATGCTGAAGCACATTCTGATAAGGGTGAAGGGTCTAGAGAAGCAGCTGAGGGAACTGGGACTTTTTATCCTGGAGAAGAGGAGGCTGAGGAGAGACCCTATTGCTCTCTACAGCGCCCTGAAAGGAGGTTATAGTATCACAGTATCGCCAGGGTTGGAAGAGACCTCAAAGATCATCAAGTCCAACCCATTACCACAGACCTCAAGACTAGACCATGGCACCAAGTGCCATGTCCAAACCCGCCTTGAACACCTCCAGGGACGGTGACTCCACCACCTCCCTGGGCAGCCCATTCCAGTAGCCAATGACTCTCTCAGTCAAGAACTTTCTCCTCACCTCCAGCCTAAACTTCCCCTGGCACAGCTTGAGACTGTGTCCTCTTGTTCTGATGCTGGTTGCCTGAGAGAAGAAGGTAACCTCCCCCCTGGCTACAACCACCCTTCAGGTAGTTATAGACAGCAATAAGGTCTCCCCTGAGCCTCCTCTTCTCCAGGCTAAACAATCCCAGCTCCCTCAGCCTCTCTTCATAGGGCTTGTGCTCGAGGCCTCTCACCAGCCTCGTTGCCCTTCTCTGGACACGCTCAAGCACCTCAATGTCCTTCTTAAATTGAGGTGAGTTGGGTGTCAGTTTCTTCTCCCAGGTAACTAATGACGTGAGAAGAAATTGCCTCAAATTGTGTCAGGGGAGGTTTGGGTTGGATGTTAGGAGAAAGTTTTTCATTGCTGCGCAGGGAATAGTCTGCTCAGGAAGGTGGTGTATTTGCCACCCCTGGAGAAAAAAGAAGTGTGCTAGGACCTAGTGTCAGTAGTGTCAATTCCACTGAAATCAACAACAGTAAGAGTGCAAACGTGTTGCCAAGTAGGAGAAAAAACTTGGGCATGTTATTGCAGTGGGAGTGTTTTGTAACTGGTCTATGCATTCTTGAAACCACAGCTTGCACAGCAGTTGATGGCTCTTTGGACATTAGTATTAGTAATTAACACCACATATAATTTAAATTGCAATTCAAAAGGTAGATGCTTTTTAACTCACCATCTGTGTGGTGGAGGCAATAATAGGAAAATTAGGCTCTGCTTTAATTAGCTTTAACTTGCTCAATTAATTAGCTTCAGAACATCATACAATACCTGTATTCATACCCTGTGCAGTTTCAAAATTGTGTGAAGCCTTATTCTTGCAGAGTTTTGTTTCTCTAGTAAGGCAGCAGTTCACACATGTTCCTTTGAGGCACACTTGTTACTGTTTTCTTTGGCTTCAGCATTGTGGCTAGTACTGTGTTATGTGTATTTTTATTCTTGGGATGACTGCCTCATGCATCAGCTGTTCAGAGAGCCAGTGCCATGGTGTGAGATGGTTAGCCTGTTGTTTTTAACTCGTATTGGGATTCCTGCTCATTTCTGTGAAAATCTGGAAACCTGGAGGAATGAAACACAAAGGCTATTGCTGTATTGCAGTACTGTGCAGCTTGTAAAAACAGACATCACCATGGTGTCTGTGAATGCCAGGATAGTTGTAGGTCTGTCTGAGTTTCCAGTCTAACACCTGTATTTTAAGGAGTTTAGGTTTTAATTTGCTTCTTATTCAAATTTAGTTTTGCTTTCTTCATCAAGGGAAATGTTATAAACACACTTTCTTATGTGTAATGTAAACACTAATAGAAGGGACATTTAAGTACACTCATGAAGATGTGTGTGCATACACTTAAATACACAGACACATGTGCATGTCTCAGACCAAAACATGTTAACATATAAAACTATTTAGGTCCGTAAGAAGTATCTAGTTGGTTCACACAGTCATTTTGATGACTATCACTTTGAAGACTTTTGATTAAAAGTGAACAAAAATCTGCAGTACTGCAGTGGGTTCTTGGATTGATAATGAAATTCATATGAATATGACAAAATATGCTTTTAGTGAAATCCTCCCCATAAAAAGTAAAAATTTTAACTATTTTATTTTCATTTTGAGCAGCTGGTGCACAACAAATGCTCTGAGTGTACAGAGACATCCAGAAAAGATAATGAAATCAGAGAAAATAAATGAATGTAAATAATCAGGTCAGAGTAATGGGGTAACCATTTAAAATATTACTTTCTCTATGCCACTTCTCAAATCCTAGCGATAACCCTAGGTAGCGTGTGATGGTAATGCATTGATTTCTGCAACTTCTGCTACTAGTTTCTACTCCTTCCTTTCGTGCTGTGGCAGGAATATCTGACTGCATTCTGAAATGACCTGTTTGATGGTACTCCTTTGTGGTTCTCTGTGGTTTTTCTTTCTTCTTCTTCCTTTTATTTATTTTTTTTTTTATTAATCATGAAGAAACAGAGATTGAGACACTGTGACTGAAGGAATGTGAAAATTTAATTTGTAGATACCCAGTGTGATTAGAAGACAGTTCCCTTTTCAGATTGGTTATGCTCTAATTCACAAGAGGGTATGATGCATGAACTCAAAAAGAAGGAGAAACAGAGATAGTAGCAAAACTGCTGTTATATAAACTGTCTATAGATGTCCTTAGTGATTTCTAGTAAATATGAGACAACAGATTAAATATAAAGAGCTTAAGCTATATCTAAATTCCTGTACCTTTAATTTCCTACTGTCTGACTTTCATTCAGCTCTGTGAATGTCCTCGCAGTAGGAAACACAAGGTTGTAGGATTTAGGTGGAGTTTAAGATGTGTGACTGCATCCTGTAGGTAGGCAGTGTCAACTAATCCTCTAAACCTATTGTTGTGGTTCAACTTTGGAAAAATTTAAATAAGAGGAATGGGTTTGTTTAGTCCAGAGAAAAGGTGGCTGAGGGGAGACCTTCAGGCTGTCTACAACTCCCTGAAAGGAGATTTGAGTAAAGTGGGGTTTAGTCTCTTCACTAGAACCTTCACCAGCTTTGTGACCCTTCTCTGGACGTGCTCCAGCACTTCAGTGTCTTTCTCGGAGTGGGGACCCTAAGACTGAACACAGGACTCAAGGGCTGACCTCACCAGTGCTGAATACAGGGGGACAATCACGGTCCTGAGCAAGAGCATGTCCATGCCTGAATTCAAGCATACTGATGTATCTTTATTAAGTAGATGATGTCTGAAAATAAATATTTTTAACCATTTCCTTTGTACATCTACAGTTATGGATGCATGTTTGCAACATCTGGTTTTGCATGCAAGTTTTGGTGTTCTGCATGCAGTTTTGGTGTGTGTATGTGATACCTGCATCACATAGTAACTTTAGGGATGTACAACTCGGTAATAATTTTGTGTCATATTTTTTTAAAATGTGTTACCTGTTTATTTTGACAAATCTTTAAATTAATTTCGACCTTTTCTTATTCTGAAGCTGTTCTGAGACATGAGGTTTATGGAAAAGGTTGTCATATATTCATAATGTTACATGCACTAAGCCTTTTTGCTCTTGAAAATTTTACAAAGGCAAATTTTCTTCCTGTTGCTGGTCCTGCTTCTTCCCCATAGGTAGAAAGAACAGACAGAACTTTGGATGTCCTGTTTCAATGTCTTTTAGGAACCAGAATGCCTTTCCTCCGTAAATGTCTTTCTTTGCATTTGCCAGGAAATGTTCTCTCACCCAGACAGAATAACAACTATATTAGGAGTGTACTGTCTCCTCAAAAATGCTGCCTCAACTCCTAAATTTCAAGTGAAAATTTTTGTGGAATTTGTGAAGAAAAAAACCCCACTAAACAGGAAAGAACTCACAATCTCCAACCCTGACTTTTTCCTGCATCAGAGCAAGTATATGTAGAATAATGCATGTACATACCTCTATAAATCTTAGGTTTATCTCTGTTACCGAGGAATAAGAAGGAAACTCTTTTTTTGCAGTATTCACTTCAGTACTGTCTCTTAGTTGTCAAAACAGAACCATCTTTTAACATGAATCAAGGAGATAAAAATCTTTACACCATTGGTCCTGGGTGGCTGGTGATATAGTAAGAAAGTGTGTCACAAAATTGACATTAGGGATGCAGAGACACAATTTTGAAAGTCTCTCTTCTTTTTTTTTTAAAATATCCTGATATTGTACAAACATTATCAGAATTAAGCAGATTATTTTTCACTATTATCTGAGGAACTGTATTAAGTCAGAAAGCAAAACTTGATCTTGAGCCAGCATGTACCCAGGTGGCTAAGGTGGCCAACAGCATCCTGGCCTGGATCAGGAATAATGTGACCAGCAGGACCAGGGAAGTGATTGCCCCCTATACTCAGCACTGGCAAGGCCACAGCTTGGGCACTGGGTTCACTACAAGAAAGGCATTATGGTGCTGGAGCAGGTCCAGAGAATGGCAACGAAGATAGTGAAGGGTCTGGAGAAGGAATCTTGTGAGGGTCAGCTGAAGGAACTGGAGTAGTTTAGTGTGGAGAAAAGAAGGCTGAGAGGTGACCTCACTTTCTATAACTATGCAAAAGGAAGTTGGATTGAGATTGGTATTCATCTCTTCTCCCTAGTAACAAGTCACAGGACAGGAGGAAATGCTTTCAAGAACAGGTTTAGGTTGAATATTAGATTAAACTTCTTGACTGAAAGGGCTCTCAAATACCAGAACTGGCTCTGCAGGGAGGTGGCTGGATTACCATCCCTGGAGGCATTTCAAAACCACAGAGATGTGGTGCTGAGGGAGATGGTTTAGCACCAGACATGGTAAAGATAGGTAATGGTTGGACTCAGTCTTGAAGGTCTTTTCTAACCAAAACAATTCCAGGATTCCACTATATATTTTTTAAATATATGATTCTGTTATATATCTTTTTATATAGATATTTGATTTTATCTTTTGTACATTTTGTAGTCTAATTTTAGTGTTAAAAGTGTGCAAGTTGCTGAACAACTGAAGTAGGTGCTCTTGTTTTATGCAACAGCTGCAGTAAGCTGCGATCCTGTTTATGTTAATTATGTTAGCGGTGCTATGATTGATATTTTGCTTGTCTGTCTTATTAATTTATCAGCTAATTGTTGCATTTCTACTAGCTGTAAGCTATTTATAACGTACCTTTTGGTAAGCATAATGATCTGCACACTAATAGCAACAAACGTTTCTGATACCATGCATTTCTGAACTAGTACCTTTGGTTTTTTTAGAATTAAAGTAAGGTAAAATTAACAAATATTTCCTCCTTCTTTACCTGAAATACTTGTCTTCTGCATGGTACATATCCAGTAGAGGTGGCTTATGTTTAATCAAAACTTTACATGGAGTCTTTAATAATGCTTTTATTTCATGTGGTTCCTTTGGTCTGCTTGGTCTTAAATGTTTTTACTGTAATGATTGTCAGTCTGATTTCATGCCGTTGAAGATAGAGTTATTGTCTACAGTGGATACTATACTGAATCAGAAAATTTTAGGGTGTGAATTATTTCTGGTGTATTTTTGAAATGTGGGTACTAGAAACCAGATAGTAAAGTCTGGTGCCCCGGTTTTATAAGCACACAAGTTACATGTGTGCATGTTGTGGTGTACTTATAGACACCAGTACCTATTTCTGGATGTGGTGACCTGGCTTATACAAAAGCCTGTGGCAGACATTGTAAATCGTACATTTTTGTCTATGCTTCTCAGTAAAAAACAGAATACATGACAATAGTAAATATGCTTAAATTGTTTGTTCATAGCCAATCTATTTTTTCATTTGCTTCAGAAAAATAGATGTTTTTATACACTCTCTATTTAAAAGGTCCAAGATAAACCATCAGGCTCCTCAATTTAATTGCAGGCTGAGATAATGTAGATAAGTTCTGGAGAGTAAATCCTAAACTCACTAAAAAACGTACCCAAAATGTGCAAACAAACATTGTGGGTTTACTACAGAAGTCCTATTCCCTCTTGAAGGGAGGACAGAGTGAGTTTACTGCTTGCTGTGGCAAAACAAGAAGTGGAATTTGCTGAGCTAAGTGGAACAGTTGAAGTTAGTTGTTTTTTTTGTTTTTTTTTTCCCTTTTCATTTTCTAGAATCACAGAGTAGTGAGGGTTGGAAGGGACTTCTGGAGATGATTTAGTCTAATTGCCCTGCTAGAGCAGGATCACTTAGAGTAAATCTCACAGAAACACATCCAGGCGGGTTTGGAATATGTTCAGAAAGACCCCACAACCTCTCTGGGCAGCCTGTTCCAGTGCTCTGCCACCCTGAGAATGAAGAACTTTTTCCTTATGTTTACATGTTTCCTTATGTTCCTGTGTTCCAGTTTGTCAATTGCCCTGTGTCATAATGATCTGTTGATATACAGCTCTTTACTTCTGGTTATGGGAACAAGTCAGTGATGTTGTTTTCGTGTGCTCTTTTCCAAGCAGTTGGCCAGACACAACTCTGGGAGGTTCTTCCTCATCAAAGGACCCCTAGGCCTGTCTTGAATGTGGGTGATTGAAGCTAACAAAGAGGTCAAAACGCAGCATGATTGTGATTACAGTCATTACGACATTCAAAGTTTAAGCTAAAACTAAAGTTATGGCCACTTTGTCCTGAATTTCCGTCAATGCTCTTTGGCTTTTTACTGTGTGGTCTTATTTCTGTGGTTGATGATAGGTACTATACTACATGTCCCTCAATATTGGTGCAGGTTATTAAAGTGTCCCACATTTGTCTTGTTCTTTGTTCTCCTAGGATTTTAATGCTAATTTAATGTGTAGTGCTAGCACGTTGTTACAGGAGAAACTGGGTTGTGGCCCTTCAAAAGTAGTTACATTTCAGGTGATAAAATGTGTGCTTATAGAAACATACACACACTGGACAAGTAGAAGTATGGAAACTTTCATTAGGTGTGATGTAGTCAAACTATATATATACACTTATAAGAGTTTTATATTATGTAAAGGTCTGTTTAGATATTGGTGCTTGTTCAGAACACAGACTGCTGTGAAATTGGTCTTTAAGGTTCAGTCCTATGAGCTAAATGTGAACCTGTCCTTTCAAGCATTTTACACCCCAGGATGTACACATGGGCAGTTGGTATGAGCACAAGTTACATGTGCATATCAGGAGTGGAACTAGAACGCCTTCCTGAACTGCAAGCCTACCTTTTAAGCCTAACAATGAATATATATAATATTTTGCATTACTCATGAGCCCCATGATAACCCATATTAGTTGGGGTTTTTGTGATTGATAGATTATGAAAACAAAATTTAATCCATTTGTGAAATATGACCATGAGCCACAGCCATTTTTGAGTCCAACCCAAGGTCAATTCCCTGTCAATCTGATAAGGAAAGAGGTTACTTAAGCCACTCAGAGATATCTCAGAACTATTTCTGCCTTGCAAAATGTTTAATTTCCATATCTGTTGATCCAGAAAGAAAATGTCAGATGAGTACAAGTAGTTTTATTGTCATTTGAAAAGTAAACACAACTAAATTTTCAGCAGATCTAGTTTAAATGCATTTACCTCGATCTATTGTAAAACAGGCTTGAAGTTGCACACTGATTTGCCTTCTACGAGGTGCTGAAATTTGACTAATTTCAGAAGATAGGATGGAATGAGAAGGCACATATTTTAAATCATGCTCAGTGTAACTAAAAGCTGTTGCACTACTGGATGAAATACCTAGTGTCTTGAGTTTTTCGGATGTAGTCCCAGAACACCAAAATTTCCAGAAGAAATTTAGTGAATTTGATGCAAATTTGGTTCACAATCACCAATAATATAGGAAAATATTAAAGAAATATAATTTCTTACTGTTGCCAAATGGTTCACGTTGCTTATCCCCTGCTTGAACATAGCATGATATGCTTCTGTTCATGACAAAAAAAAAAAAATTATAGTTTGGCTAAGTCTAAAATGACTGGGTGACCTGCCTGGGGAAGGCTGTGGATGGAGCTGGATTTCAGCAAAACCTTTGACACTGTCTGCCATAGCAAACTCCTGGCAAAACTGGTAGCCCATGGCCACAGAGGGGCACTCTGTGCTGGGTTAGCAACTGGCTGGATGGCCAGGCCCAGAGAGTGGTGGTGAATGGAGCCACATCCAGTTGGCAACCAGTCACTAGTGCTGTGCCCCAGGGATCAGTGCTGGGCCCAGTCCTCTTTAATATCTCCATTGATGATCTGGGTGAAGGGATTGAGACACCATGTTGGGAGCATGTGTCAACCTGTTAGAGGGCAGGAGAGCTCTGCAGAGGGACCTGGAAAGGCTGGCTAGATGGGCACAGTCCAATACCATGAGTTTTAACAAGTCCGAGTGCCAGGTTCTGCGCTTTGACCACAACAACCCCATGCAGCGCTACAGGCTGGGGAATAGAGTGGCTGGAGAGCAACCAGGCAGAGAGGGACCTGGGGAGTACTGGTTGACAGGCAGGTGAACATGAGCCAGCAGTGTGCCCAGGTGGCCAAGAAGGCCAACGGCATCCTGGCCTGTATCAGGAATAGTGTGGCCAACAGGAGCAGGGAAGT
>VWZE01013291.1:45386-64258 GCA_013396675.1 Eubucco bourcierii
ACACCCAGTGATAGAACAAGAGGACACAATCTCAAGCTGTGCCAGGGCAGGTTTAGGCTGGATGTTAGGAAGAAGTTCTTCACAGAAAGAGTGCTTGGCATTGGAATGGGTTGCTTGGGGAGGTGGTGGAGTCACTGTCCCTGGAGGTGTTTATGAGAAGGCTGGATAAGACACATAGTGCCATGGTTTAATTAGAAGGGTTAGGTGATAGGTTGGACTTGATGATCTTAGAGGTCTTTTCCAACCTGGTTAATTGTGTTTAAAAAAAAAAAAAAATTAAAAATCTATTTTCTTATTACCTTAAATTTTACTTTCAACTTCAGTCTGTGGTGCTTTTGACTTCTTTGCTGGTTGGTATACAGATGTGTGTGTATGTGTGTGTGTATATATACACACACACACACACATACCTTCTCTTCTATTTTATTTCATTTCTTATTTTAAGTCCTGTGGATCAGAGTCTGCTTTCTTTAAATGTCTACATCTATGACAAGGAAACCTAAATCCTTGTTTTAGGTGTATATGACCAAAACAAGAATTGTAACAGTAAAAGTAAAATGTCTAAAACATTTTGTCTTCAGTCAGAAATGCTTAGAAATGAGAGAGTAATCAACACTACTGACTTCAAAGTTCTTGATGCTTTGATATTGAATGGTCTTTCTAGCCTGCTCTCTCTTATGATCCCTGACCATTCACAGAGCAAGAAACCTGCTGCAGGACTACACTTGATGACTGGCTAAAGGCAGACGGCGTGGTTGCAATCCAACTTCACAATCATGTTGGCCTTTCTTCACAGTTGCATGAGAAAGCACAGGCTAGGACATAGATTGAGAGATCTAAGATTAAGTACTAGGACCTGGCCTCTATCAAGGGTGTACAATTATTTTTATATATATATTTAATTTTTTTTTTTTTTAAGACAAAACTAAATATTTCAGTATCTCACAAAATTATGAGACTCTGGGGAGGTTTGAATTGCTCAGATGTGTGGATATATTCTGGATCTCTTCTTCAAGATTCAAGTTGTAGTTCTAGTACAACTATATGGAGCCAGACTGATGAAAAATGCTCTTTCTCCCAAGAAAGAAGTGCTATAGGTCTAGTGCTGTTTCTTCCTCCCTCTAATTTCTGTGCTACGTTCTCATTGCTCATATCTAAAACTGGGGGGGAAAAAAGCAGTAAAAGAATGACACTCAGGTGAAATGTGTGCACTTCAGGTCTTTTCCACTCTAATGTGAAGTCAATACTTGAAAGTGTTTCCTGCCTTCCCTCCACAACAATTCAATGAATCCCAAATGTATCTCCTTACAAAGAGTATATGGCAGGCTTGTGAGCTTAAGCAATATTCTATGTATTCTGGCCTGCACTTACAGATTTGGCTACAGCCTGCACTATTCATTCACCTGAAAATGGAAAGATAGTATTCCTTTTGTGCATTCTGGCAGGAGAATGACTCCCACTCAGAAGTCTGAGAACAACTCCTGAGGATATATTCTCCCATTGTTCTGCAAGAGGGACTCTCCTTGATATTAAAGCTTTGTGTGTTCATCACAAGTGAAAAAGGACAAAGGAGTCATTTATATTCCAGTCACTAATTTACCTGTGTGCCCATTGGGTTGCTTTATAATATGTACCCTCAACCTTTGTAACTTTTATCTTTGAGAGCTCCCCGTGGAACTCTGCTCTAAGGGGGGCCTGGTTGTATGTTGGTGTTTTCTTGAGGCAAGATTCAAATTAATGTTTTTTTTTCATAAAGTTTGCCTGTTCACCAAAAAAGGTGCTATAAACTGTTTGGACAAAATTTAAGATATTCATCCCAAGAAGGACTTTTTGGGGAAAGAGTCTGGAATGGTAGGGAAATTGCTTTTCCTTGATTTTTCTTTAAGCAATCCAGTAGCTTGATAGAGTACATTATATATATTTGGGAGAATCATACAGGTTTTCTGTCAGAACCAAGATCTTGATGTTATTGTACTGAACAATAATAGGACACATTCAATTAATGGGATCAAAACATTAAAAGCTTAGTTTTAAACACTACACAAATATAGTCATAAAATACAAGAATATTGTGTCAAAAACCTAGTTAAAGTTGAGGTAAAGGACATCAACTGTTCTCCTTTTATCCACTTTATCCTAGAATGCAATTAATGTACAAGATGGTGACTAGAGAGGCATAAATGAAGGGCGAAATGATCACATCAATTCAGATTTGATCTACTCTGCTGACTCTTAGGGGATGGGAAGATCATCTGGAGTGTGTTTTCCTAAAAATTGCAACAGTAAAACTAACTAACTGAAACCTCAGTAGACTGAGCAACATGCTCTACATTGACTCCGTGGATCTGGTCTTTTGAAGTAAGCTCTGACATCATATGTGAAGTCAAGGTTTTCACATACGTGTTGAGAGCAGGTTTAAATTAACTCGTTTGGCGTCTTTTGCATCCCAGAATCTTCCCCTTCCTTTTCCTTGTGCTTGAAACTACACATCTGTGGCCATGTTTTGCTTGAAAAGTTTAAACCTCTTTAAAAATATGTAGTGACTAAATCCTGGGTCATTCTAGTTTGAGAAGCAATGTAAGGGCATGTTTTACCATGATCTATACCATGGTACTTAAAACTACAAAGTTATGACACATTTCAGAGGTACGTTTAGATACTGGCACCAAATACTGTGTTCGGTTTTTGGCCCTTCATTACAGGAAGGATGTTGAGTTGCTGGAGAATGCCTAGAGAAGGGCAGTAAAGCTGGTGAAGGGTCTGGAGAACAGGTCTTGTGAAGAGCAGCTGATGAAACTGTGGTTGCTTGGGCTGGAGAAAAGGAGGCTGAGGGAAGACATTTTCACACTCTACAATTCCCTGAAAGGAGATGGGCATTGGTCTCCCATGTAACTAGTGATAGGACAAGAGTAATGGCCTCAAGTTGTACCAGGACAGGTTTGGATTGAATATTAGGAAAAAATTATTTACTGAAAGAGTTACCAGGCATTTGAACAGACTGCCCAGGGAGGCCGTTGAGTCATCATCACTGGAGGTGTTAAAATGTGTATAGATATGGCACCTTGGGACACATTTCAGTGGCTGTGCTGGTGTTAGGTGTTTTCCACCCAAAACGTTTCTATGACATGTTGAAAAAGATACACTAAAACTTGGAATTTTCTGTTATTTTTCTGCTAAGAGCAGCAGTAGAAGTTCAGTTTACAATTTTTAGGGACACTGCATAAAGTACTAATATAGAATTGGGTACACAACTCACATCAACTGTTCAGCATTTTCTACATGCTGTTTCTTTGACTGTGAGAATATAGAAGCATTTTAACCATGGGCAATACATGTGACATATTTTGGTTCATTCTTGAAGATACTAGATTTTTTTTTTTAAATGATTTCTATAAATTCTTTCATTTTAACTTCCATGTAGAAGAAAGGTAAATTTTGGAGTTATAAAAATAGATACTGAGCATAGTGTGGCTATAGAAGTAGCACAGGAATCTTAACCTGTAGATGTTAGACTATTACATCATAGCTTGCTGAGAATCTGTCGTTGTTGAGCAACATGACAGTTGCAAAGGGATAAATTTTAAGCCACAACCTTTTTATGTAATGAAGTCAGGAAATCAGATCTTTTGCCTCTAAACATTTTACTTTTTTTCACATTGTGAATATGCCTAATGCTATCAATTAGGGAAAAACAAAATTCTGAGAAATTTTATCAATGTATTTCATTGACATTAACAATTATGCAGTAATTGTAGTATTTACCAGTACTTTCCATAGTTTTTTTTGGGTTGTTTTTGGTCATGAACGGTCATCTTGTATCTTTATGCAGTATAGATAGTGAATGCTGTGTCTCAGTTAGTGCTGGACAATTTTTGAGAGCATTTGAGAATCAAGTTTTAACATTTGAAGAAATTCAGGAAGTAAGAAAAGGTAAAGGAAGAATTTTGGAAGACCATATCTAAGGCTTTTAGCTCACTCATTCATGGCTTTCTGAACTTCTGGTAAATCATGGCTAGAAAGACACCAGAATAATTCACTAAGCCAAGTGTTAGTTAGGCTGGATGTGTTGGAACTTGGGACAGAGCCTTGCAGTCTCACACCCCAGCAAGAAGTTTAGATACCCTGAGAATATTAACAAGAATGATCATTTTCAGAACAATCTGCCTGTGGGGGAAGAAAATGCTGAACTACCTTATCACGAGGGAGCAAAAATCACCATTTGTCCTGGAAAGAAATGTTAATCTCTGGGTGCCTCACAGCTGGCAGCCCTCAGTAGGTCCATATGGCTTATCTAGAAGTAGGGAGAGCAGTGCTGGATGGGAAACTTCGGGACCTTAGTCTCAGATAATTCTAAGATGAGATTCATAGCTTTAAATCTATATTTAAAAAGAAAGCATAGAATCATAGAATTGTTTTGTTGGAAAAGACCTTTAAGATCGTCAAGTCCAGCCATTTAACCCTACCAAACCTGGTGCTGAGTCATGTTCCTCAGCATTACATCTCTGCATCTTTTAAATTCCTCCAGGGATGGAGATTCAACTACCTCCCTGAAGAGCTTGTTCCAGTCTTTCAGAATGTTTTCAGTAAAGAAGTTTCTTCTCATATCCAATCTGAACCTCCCCTGATGCAACCTGAGGCCATTTTCTCTCATCATATCACTTGTTATTAGGGAGAAGGGACCAACACCCAACCTCACTCCAGCCTCCTTTCAAGTAGTTGTAGAGAGTAAGAAGGTCTCAACTCATGCTCTTCTCTAGGTCAGACAATCACAATTCCTGTTGTCCTGGGTTAACACAGCCCACTCCTTCAAACCCACATACAGATGGGAGGGAAAGTAACACATAAAATGCACTGGGTTGAGATAAAGAGTTGCACAGTTACCCTTGCCTGTTTAGCAGAAAAGCAGCAGTAACAGAATCACAGAATGTTCGGGATTGAAAGGGACCTCCAGAGATCGAGTCCAACCTCTCTGCCAAAGCAGGATCAGCTAGGGCAGGCCAAACAAACTCAGTGGGTTTTTAAAGTCTTCAGAGAAGGAGTCTCCACAACCTCTCTGGGCAGGCTGGTCCAGCACTTCATCACCCTCACCATAAAGAAGTGTCTAATCAACAGCTAGTAATAAAATGACTGACAACGGGAACTAGAAGCGCCAATAGAAATAGGAGGCCACTCATGTTACAATCTGAACTTCAAGCCCCATGATACTTTGCTCAAGTAAGCACTTAATTTTGAAGTTGGCATGGTATTGAATACACATCATCAGAGCCAACGCAGCCCATGACATCTGTTCTCCAGACCGCTCACCAGCTTTGCTGCCCTTCTCTGGACCCACTCCAGCACCTTGTTGTCTTTCTTGGAGTGGGGCCCCAAAACTAAACCCAGGACTCAAGGATGTGTACTCATCAGTGCTGAGTACAAGGGGACATAACATCCTGATGGAAACTTGTCCTCTATTTTCAGAAGTTACTGACTGTATCCCAGTACTTAAATAGTTTTCTGGAAAATTAGTGCAGCCTTAAAGGTTGTGCAATGACAGTTCACATTCTGCCCTTCAGCTACAGCAGTGCAGAAATTGCTTGTGTTCATCTGGCTGTCCAAATTCTCTTCACAGTTATTGCCTTAAAGTTTATGACCTTTAGTCTTTTCACTGTAGCCCACATTCTTTGTTCATAGGTACAGGACCTTGGAAATTGGCATGTTCTTCAGATGAGTCGAATCTGCCAAATGACACAGCCCTGCATATGTAACTGGCTTGTCTCCAACACACTTTATCACACCGTTAATATGTGTTATCTGCATATTTCAGTAGCATATAATCTTCCAGAATACCGGTGAAGATTGCAGAATATGTCATAGAGTTTATTTGGATGGAAATGGTCTCCAAGATCATCAAGCACAACCATTGACCTAACATCACCATGGCCATTTAACCACTTCCCAATGTGCCATGTCCACACATTTTTTGAACACCTTCAGAGACAGTGACTCCACCACCCCTCTGGGTAACCTATTACAATGCCTCACCACTCTTTCCATAAAGAAATTTTTCCTAATATCCAATTTATACCTCCCTTGACACAATTTCAGGCTATGTCCTCCTATCCTGTCACCTGATGTTAGAGAGACTGACCCCCACCTCACTCAGCCTCCCTTGAGGGATTTGCAGAGAGCAATGAGGTCTCCCCTCAGCCTCCTCTTCTCCAGACAAAACTTTCAACAGTTCCCTCACCTGCTCCTCATAAGACCTGTCCTCCAGACCCTTCACCAGTTTTCTTGCCCTTCTTTGGACAAGCTTCAGTGACTCAATGTTCTTGTAGTGAGCACCACAAAACTGAACACACGATTCAAGGTGTGGCTTCACCACTGCTGAGTACAGGGACATGATCCAATGTAGTGTCATTTGCAAACTTCAGAATATTATAGGATTAAAATATAAGCCTGTGGGATTATATTGGAAAAGGTCTTAATAAGGATGTAATTTTAAATTTTAACAGGTATTTCTGTAAAGAATGTTCTAATACACAATCTTTTTTTCTGCATATGTTTTTTTTTCCTGCAGAAATATTTATTAACTGCTAGAAAGGTGCTGATATTTTTTTTTTAATACGCTGATTTTATGAGGTGCTTATTTTATTACCTGAATGTTCAGGAAGAGAAAGCAATTTTTTAAAAAACCCTGCATTATATCCTAAGATAGCTTCCTTTTCCCACAAGCTTTAAAGTAGCATCAAAGACCAGTTTGAAGTGGATTTGATTACAGAGTTTCCATGATAATATGTTGACTGGCGCTAATTACGTCGTCGTCTTGTATCTCATGTCCGCTTTTATATGATGTCACTAAGGGTCAACATCAGGAAGATTAGCTGAGTGAGACACATCATCCTCTCAGCACCTAATAAAGATTAATTTAAACAGTTATAAGTGCACTGTTTGATGTGTCCTGGAGTATCCAAGATGTACATTACCGTATATAACAGGGCATCTAGGTCACAGACAAGGGCAGGTAGATCTGTGAAGAAGCAGCAAGCAGTGTCGGATTCACAACATTTAAAATGACTCTGCTTGCCTGCAGCATTTTCAGTATGTTTTCACTTCTTCGACCTGCTTCTGAATCTGGATTGTGTGGATCCTTCAGGGGCCTCTACAGCTTAGTGATTTCTTCTTTGACTGTCAGCGTGGTTAGAAGTGTACTGACAGCGTTCTTGAATTGAAATACTTACTTTGGTCTAGAAAGACAGGCACATCTCTTTTGTTGTTTGGCCCTTCTACCTTTGCACAGACTATTATAACTGGGGTAGCATTTCCAGGTTAAGATCATAATAATTCCTTCAGCAGATTTTTTCAATGGTGACAAATGGTGCTGCTTAGTATTTTTCAAATTTTTAAAAAAGCATACAAGGCTTAAGGTCGAGTATCTCCTGTTCTGGTCTCCTGTCAATCCTTAAACAGTGCAAGAGTTACAGAATAGCACAATGTACTCTTATTAGTAAAATGAAAAGGGCATCTTCATCTAGTGGGTAACTTTTATGTTCCGGAGATATGCTGGTTTGTGCTTTGACATCGAAACTTGTAAACCTTCAAGTGAATATCAAATCTTAGGACCTGAGAAGCCATCCAGGGTGTGACCTAAAGGTGTAGAGTGGGCACCGTGGATGAGTTAAAACTTGAGATTCAGTTTAGATGCCTGTAGTAAGTATCTACAGGTATGCCAAGTGTCTCATGCTGCAGTCAATGGAGAGTTAGACAGCATGGGAGAAGGTACTTAGAGACTTAGAGAGATTCTGTCCAGTATGAAGTAATTCCCAGTAGCTGATCAGAGGAATTTTAATTCAAGCTCTAGCTACTATGTTAACTACCAGTAAGTTCAGTTGCCTAAGCATTGGCAGCTGGTACCATTTCTCATGCCAGAGGATATCTGAAACATCTACACAGGGTTGTAAAATATAGCATGGGACCTACTTGTGCCCTTCTGTACCTTTATTTGGCTGGCCATTGAAGGCTTGATGCGATACCTTATGGTATCTCACAAAGTGTCGCTGGCTGACAGTGATGGAAGCTTATGCAGGTGTCTTAATTTAAAAGTGGAACTCACTTAAAGTGATGCAAAGGTCCTCACCAGAAGACTGCATTAGAGTCCTATAGTAGAGACCAGTGCTGTATTAGGTTTAGTGATATCTGGGTTAAGAAATAATCCCTTTAGTATGGAATAAATCCCACTACCAGGAACCAGATGGTGACTACCAAGAAGCAGAACTACATCAGTAGCACAGATCCTCGTGAGAGTGACCCTTTCTGTCCACCAAGTCCCCATCACTTACAAATGTTGTTGGGCTGACTCTTTCCTCCTGATGTAGTGCTTTGAAAAAACTCTTTAAAAGCACCCCCTTGATTTCTTCCTTGTTAATTATTTCCTGTGTTAAGGTACTGGCCAAAGAAAGTTAGGTGATAAAAGGGTTAACTGCAAGTCATTTGGACATTTTTACAAGAGATGTGTGACATTCTTAGCAGATATTGCTCCAAGGATATTGCTATAAACTCATGATTGATTTTTTTTTTCCTTTTTTTCTTTCTTTTTTTTTTTTTTTTTTTTTTTTTTTTTTTTTTTCTTTTTCTGGGAGAATTAGAACCCCATGGTCAATTACTGTACTTCCTGACCTTTATAAGATCATCTCTCTGTAGGAAACACTGCAGACCCATCTTAACATTCTGTTTCTCCACATCCAAAATAGTTGATGGTACAGACTCTAGATATATTTTCCCTGACACAGTCTCTCAACATAGTTCAGTGCAATCTATGTTGTACAAAATTTTAAACTCCTGGCTAACCTGTATGGTTAACTTTTGAAAGTCTGATGACAGTAGTACATGGAAAATCAGAAGAGACCATTTGGTCTTATAGTAACTACGATAGGTCAGTATTTACATTACTTTCTGAGGTCTAATCTGCAGCCCTTGCTCCTGTCTGGTCAATATTTAAGCTGGTTGTTTATTTGTTATGCAGAGAAAGCTACATTGCACAGGCATGGTGTTTATAAAATGAAGATAAAGATTTAGCCCTATGCACCAAGTAAGCACTTCTGTGAAATTTGAAAATTACACCTAAACAATGCAAGGTCATAATGCCATGTTAAATAATGTGAAAGTTCTTTATCTCCTTTTCAATCATTGTTCTTTCTTTTTTCTGTTGAAAAGTGTTTGGTTACAAAGCAACCTGGAGTGTGCGACTCCTTGGCTTCAGTTTTAAATGCTACAGAAATCTATTGAATCCTTGTTTCAGGATACATGGGAGTAATCAGGGGTTTATGTCAGAAATACCCTTTCAAAAAGAGGAACCAGCACTTAGTCTCACACAATTTGCCATGAAAGCAGGGCATGCAAAAGGGCTGATTAAAGCAGAAATTGGTGCATTTTCTGTTTTAAAATAAACATAAAGATCCTAAAAATCCCTTGTAAGGTAGATTTTCCCTTACAGGATAAAGTGGAATTAAAATAGTGTCAATAAATTGTGTGAGAGACTGTATCAGTCTGTGCATTGATAGTCTGTGCATGCAGGATAAGAACATTGACTGCCTGCTAATCTATTCCCAGATGGAGGTGGATGCAGACGAGAAGCGCCATCGCACACGCTCCAAAGGTGTTCGAGGTACGTCTCTTGCTTCAGTAAATCACTCAAGGCCCCTGCTCAGGGTGACCTTCATCCTCCAAAATCTCTCTGCACAATTCATTCTGACCCTTGCTTTTACACAACCTTTCTGGTAATTTTCTGTAGAAGAGGGGTACTTGTAATAGATGATAAATTTTTATATATTTTCCATCTCTCTGCAGTTCCCGTGGAACCAGCCATACAAGAGCTGTTCAGGTTAGTGCTCTGAGTGTAAAATGTATCCCCATTAGCAATTTAGAAAATTCATGCCTTTTAATGGGTATAATGCACTTTCAAGTTCATTGGTGGTTTGCTCATGCCCTACTGCACTGATGAAATTAATTCCCTCAAGACTTGCTAATAAAAAGCATCCCCTTTTTTTTCCTTTTTTTTTTTCTCCCTTCAGTTATTTGATTTCTCTTTCTGTCTTTGTTGCCCTTCATTCCTGTAATACTTACTGCTTGCTTTTAGTATAATATTCCTGCAGCACACCAGCACCTATATAATTAATTCACTCACTCTCTTTTGCAGCTGTCCCACTCCTGGTTGCGATGGCAGTGGTCATGTTAGTGGCAAATATGCAAGACACAGAAGGTAATATCTGCAATTTTTCATAATTTAGTGAAGATATTTGGTAAACAAGTTAGCTTGCATGACCTTGATAAGCCAAACAATGATAAAAATTAGTAAAAATTAGTAATTAGGCATTCCTTTTTTTTTTTTTTTTTTTTTTTTTTTTTTCCTTCTCTCCTTTCTGACTTGTATTTTTGCTGAGGAATCTCATTCCTGTCATCAGTGTTCTCTTGATTTTTTGCATATGTGCAATTCTTGGTTATATGTGGCAAATTAAAATTTGGTCCTACTGACATGTTGGTGCCAGAATGCCTCTTGTAATTTAATCTGTTTTATAACTGAATAAAAGCTAGCTTCTCACCATTTTAAGTTTGTTGATCAGGTTAGCTTCAAAGGTCATAGTCTAAGACAAATCAGTGATAATAAGACATTAGGGTTCAAATGTTATATAATAGTTTTAAATACCTTTATTTCAGTTTCTAAGTCATGAAATGTGGAACCATTTCCTTTATGAAAATGTTCTTAGCTGTTTATTGTTAATCATATATCAAGATAGCATGTGTTATACATAGTACCTGTGCTTCAAAATAATTTAGAACTCAGTCTTTACATTTCTGCATCTACAGTGTCAATCTTCAGTAGTGGTGTACATCTGTAAGAGCAGCATTCTGTTCCTCAGCCATTTATCCATGAATTTCTCGTGCAGTATTTTGAAAATTTAACAGCTCTAGAGTACATGAATTTTTCTCATGTGCTCTGCATTTCGTTTGACATATTTTATACAGAAACCTGCTGCAGGATATGAAATGGCTGATGTTTTTGACTATCTCTCTTCTGAATGGAGGGAGATGTTCAAACCAGTGTTAAATTCTCTTGAAGCTATTAAGACTTTTTTTTTATTCTTGACTTTCTCAGGTCTGAAAGCACTTAGGGTGTTTATGAGAATGTGTATTTCACACCGAATCTAGCAACTGCTTTGTAATGAGGGTATGTGGCTTGTATGCATTAAGTTGAAATTGCACCTTTGTGATTAAGGCATTTATTTGAAACAGGAAAAGATACTAATGGTTGTATGTAAGGCCACTCAGTCCACTCATATCACTTCTTTCTTGTCAGTGGCAGCAGCTTACATATAAGTCCAGAAACTCCTTTCATACTTAGAGCAAGAAAAGTGATATGCCTGAAATGAAAATTATTTTGGATTACATTTAAACAATGTAAAATAATTCTATTCAAGTTTCTTCTTCTCCTCCCCTCACCTCTCCCCTTTCATAAAAATAGTAATGTTTTGGGGGGTTGTTCAAAGGATTTGGTTAGATTAGAACACCTATTTAGAGAAAGTAGCAAAACAACATTGTTTTCCAGTTCTTCTTTAATAATTCTTCTTAAAATTCCATTGTGACTTCTAAGTTCAAACTGTGTTTTTCTTCTGTCCATTTTCTTCAATACAAGCATCATCAGTAATTAATGAATGGTACCAAACACTTCTTTTCCCTCAGAAATTTCATGAGCAATCAACAGTTAAATGACATGATTATAATGTCCTTTCTAGTTACAAGATTCTAATAACACACATTTCTTTGCATTGCATGGGATTTCCATGCAGATTTCAAAACCAAAAGTATTGGAACATACACAGAGAAACTCTTTAGCTTAAAAAAAACCAGAAAAACCTAACTTCCCAATTACTCTTAACTTCTGAGTCTCTATGCTTGTATAAAATCGCCCTCTTTTGGGAAGGGGGAAGGAACAGATGTGAGGTTTGGAAAGATTACGTTGAGTTTTGAGATGTTGATTCCATATTTTGCTTTTGTGACATGATTCTGGTATGTCAGTACACGAACAGACTGAATTTCAGAGCTGTTAATTAAATGAAATTTTAGGCAGATGCGCAAAGAATAGAATTTGGAAATATATCAAAAATTCCTTTCCCCCCTTTTTTTTCCTACTGGCTAAAGAATTTGTGGGGTTTTTTTATGTTTTCTTGCCATCTTGATTGCCAATCCACTAATCAAAATATATTTAACCAATGTATGTCTTATTTAGTGTAAAAACACAAAGTTCTTTGTTGAAGTTTACAACCTATGTATCTATTTTCTAGTAATTTTTTACCTAGTCTAACTAATACCTACTAAATTTAAGTTTTTTAAATAACTTGAAGGAATTTATCAGTGGTTTTGTTTTTTTTTTCCTATTTTGCTATTTGGGTGGGAAAGACCTTTGAACATTGCTTTCAATGAAATCAGACTGACTTAAAATTTTGATGCGTTCTGAGAATTGCATATCTCAGCTGATGTCTAACTCAATTCCGTTTAGACTTACTGAGCATTTTAATGAGGTTAAGACCTTTCCATTCACAATACCAGACCAGCTCATTATTAGGAATGTAATGCATTTGCTTCCACTAGATGTAGTCAGAGCTCTCCAGAATTCTATTTCTTCTGTAACATCTTGAATTCTATGGAGTTTCAGGGTGGGTTTTTTTTTTGGTTGCAATTTTATCCTTGCAATATCAACGTGACAGTGAAAACCTTTTTTGGCTACATGAACTGAAATGAACAGATCTCAAATTTGCAGGCAGGAAATGAAATGTTGTTCTGGTAAAATATTAGGTAAAAGTTAGAGTTTTATTGTATGTTTTGTGCACCAGTTGTAATTTTTCATTATGAAAGGGCTACAATTTTAGGGTTAGGTGGAGAAACAAGTTGATCTTATTTTCTTTGAGGTATGTGAAAACACAAGACTAGTACCGAGTTAGAGTAGTAGTGGCAAGACCTTGTATCATTTCCATCTTTTCGATACTTCCTTTGTGTGAACTCTGAGTTTGAAGTGAAATCTTGCGTGACTGTATTGGTACTTTGCTTTCAACTCTTACATTTGGAGCTTAATTTTAGCTTGTTATTTGGGCATGCTGACAGACAGCCGAGATGGACAGACTTCACTGCAGGGCACTTGGGTGCAGGATGCTAGGATCTTTCAAATTAACTCAATGAAAGAGCTTCTCTCTGGTGACAACATTGAAAATTCAGAAAGGTTAGCATCGCTGTTTGGGCACTGAAAGTGCCCAAAGTTGGGCGGTATGCCTACCTTCTTTAGAGCAGGCTAATCTCTTTATTATTTGTGGCTTGGACAGAGGCACTCTGTGCTGGGTTAGCAACTGGCTGGATGGCCAGGCCCAGAGGATGGTGGTGAATGGAGCCTCATTCAGTTGGCAGCCAGTCACTAGTGCTGTGCCCCAGGGATCAGTGCTGGGCCCAGTCCTCTTTAATATCTCCATTGATGATCTGGGTGAAGGGATTGAGACACCATGTTGGGAGCATGTGTCAACCTGTTAGAGGGCAGGAGAGCTCTGCAGAGGGACCTGGAAAGGCTGGCTAGATGGGCACAGTCCAATACCATGAGTTTTAACAAGTCCGAGTGCCAGGTTCTGCGCTTTGACCACAACAACCCCATGCAGCGCTACAGGCTGGGGAATAGAGTGGCTGGAGAGCAACCAGGCAGAGAGGGACCTGCAGGTACTGGTTGACAGGCAGGTGAACATGAGCCAGCAGTGTGCCCAGGTGGCCAAGAAGGCCAACGGCATCCTGGCCTGTATCAGGAATAGTGTGGCCAACAGGAGCAGGGAAGTCTTTCTGCCCCTGTACTCAGCACTTGTTAGGCCACACCTTGAGTACTGTGTCCAGTTCTGGGCCCCTCAGTTTAAGAAAGATGTTGAGGTGCTTGAACACGTCCAGAGAAGGGCAACAAGGCTGGTGAAGGGGCTGGAGCACAGCCCTACGAGGAGCAGCTGAGGGAGCTGGGGTTGTTCTGACTGGAGAAGAGGAGGCTCAGGGGAGACCTTATTGCTGTGTACAACTACCTGAAAGGGGGTGGTAGCAGGTGGGGATTGGTCTCTTCTCCCTGTACACCCAGTGATAGAACAAGAGGACACAATCTCAAGCTGTGCCAGGGCAGGTTTAAGCTGGATGTTAGGAAGAAACTTCACAGAAAGAGTGCTTGGCATTGGAATGGGTTGCCTGGGGAGGTGGTGGAGTCACTGTCCCTGGAGGTGTTTATGAGAAGGCTGGATAAGGCACATAGTGCCATGGTTTAGTTAGAGGGGTTAGGCAATGGGTTTGACTTGATGATCTTAGAGGTCTTTTTCAACCTGATTATTCCTGATCCTGATAGTAGTACCAGGAAACCCAAAGCTATCATGGACCTTCTAGTACTCTTTGTGATGCACAGCATGAGGCAGTGCTCAGATGTAAAGTTTACTCAGATAGATCTTTGCTACCTGTTACTTAAGTTCCCAAGCACCAGCACTGTAACTACTCACTCATGCAGTTAAAGAATTGCATGTATCTTTGCAGTATCAGGTCCTAAACAAATCAACATAAAACAAAGGTTGGGAAAGATGTGAAAATTAAAACACACCCAAGAAATAACAGACAATAACCAAAAAATAACCAAAGATACTTAAGGAAAAAATTCTTTACTTTGAGGGTGCTGGAGCACTGGAACAGGCCACCCAAAGAGTTTGTGGAGTCTCCTTCTCTGAAGACTTTGAAAAGTCCACCTGGAAACATTCCTGTGTAAAGTGATCTAGGTGACCGTACTCTGACAAGGGAGTTGGATTAGATGATTTCTGGAGGTCTCTTCCAACCCCTACCATTTTGTGATAGTGTGTGACTCGTTTAGATAGTGAATGGAAACAAGAAAAGGATTCAGATCTTAAGAGTGGACAACAGACCCTCTCCCTGTACTGTGCTCCTGATACTACTTTACCTACTTGGTGGCTTTTCAGGCCCATCATGCATAGCAGCATAATTATGAACTGTATTCTTATACGTTCAGAACTGTGAATTAGTTTTGAGCAATGAGTTTGGTACAGATACTTGATTACTTCTAGCAGTAAACAATTCACCTGGGTCTGTAGCAGTTACCCAAACCATACCTTAAGACTGTTCCCAGAACTGTGTTTTCTGGACATCTGTTGGCTAAGTGTCTGAAGGAAAATGTGAGTATTCTTTCATTGCAATTAGTAGGAGTGTTTCCACTTTTATTAATCAGCTTTAAAGACAACAGGGTTCACATTCTGCATGTGCAAATATGAATGTGAAGCAAGTCCAGTTGCTGCAAGTTCAAATCCCACAGGTACTTTAGAATTAAACTGTGGTGTTTGGCCTGTGCTGTTTGCTGAGTAGATGTGAATGACAGTTTTAGAAATATCACACCCTGCTGACCTTCTATGCAGTTAGTTTACATTTTTTTTTTTTTTTAAGACATGCCTATGTTTTACTATGCCAGTAGGTATGTAGGCATGTTGCAAAACCTTGACTAGATTCCATTAAAAAGATACTGATGCAATGGCCTATTTTTAAAGCTTCTTAACAGGATAGAGTTTGGTGGTGTTTGTGTTTTAGTCTTTTTTTTTTTTCTTCTTTTTTTTCTCAAGTGACAAAAGCGATTAGATTCTGTAATGGATTAATCACTTGCCATAATGCCACATGCTTCAGAATAAAACATGTTCTGGCAAATATGAGCCCTAAACAAAATGGTAAGATGGTAGGGTGGCACTATATATATTAATTTAGGATTCTTTTAATGCATGTATCAGTGCATGTTTGGAAGCAAAGCCGTCATGTAGAGATTCAAGTAAAACACAATTGTAGCCTGAAACAATATGCATCGAATTTCAGTGAAGGATGAATTGTTAAAGATAAATGAGAAACACTTCAAATTTAAAATGGAAATACTGATAGAGCTCTTGCTATATCATGAATTTCAATTTGATTGCTGAAAATAAGAATTCAGATTATATAAACTATCTTAAATGTTTCATCTACTAAGAAATTCTGTGTCTTTTCTTCACTTCTTATTACAGTAAGTGTTTTTGTTTTGGTTTTTTTTGTTGTTTTTTTTTTTTTTGCATTAATCACTGATACAATGTGTTGAAAAAAAGAAGTGAACCTCAAAAAATGAAGGAAGATTGTAAAATAATGTTTAGGTCTCTAATGTATGAGTCCCTTTTATCCTCATAAAATACATTGTGTTTTAATTTTCCACCAAATTTCTCAATATCACCAGGTCTTTGTTGCTTTACTAGGGTGTCTCTGTTTCTGTTGTGTTATACAGATAGAATTGTTTTGACCATCTTTCAGTTTTATAAGCATGAGATTATACAGCAGATTTATTTGAATTTATAATTACCTTAGAGTTCAGCTTTGCTGCTTTGATTAGGACAAGCCCCACATACTCTTCTATCACCTCGGCATTATATACGATACTTTAGTCATCTATATTTTAGAATAGAGTGCTGAAATAATTCAGACTCCCAAACTTCAAAATTAAAAGACTCAAATCTCTCTCTCTTATTAGAGAATTATTGAATTTCTGTGTCTTGTGCCATATTTCTTATTAAAAAAAAATTTTTTTTTTCAATATACCTTTTCACCCACCAGTTTGATTGCCATGGCTGCAGCCGTGGCTGAATAATTGCCTGTCTTCACAGGAGCATGTTCTGGAGCTAAAGTCGAGTGCTTGCTTCCTGATGTATGCCTCATTTGGATTCTGCCGACAGCCTAGGGGCTGTATTATTCATGCCTTGACAGATAGCACTCACTAAAAGCTTTGGAACAGGGCCAGGTACTGGCAGAGAGATAGTGGAGCATTGCAACTTGCAACTGAGAGGAGCATCTATAATACAAAAAAGAGAAATCCTCATACCTCCCTTTTCCTGGTCTCACTTTGATGGAGAATTCATTTGCATCAAAATAAAATACCCTAAAAATAAATATTTTTTTTTTCCTAAACCATGCTTGAAAGTTTTAACACAATTTTCCACATTTAATTGCAAAGCTGATTTTAATTAGGAAGGCCCTGCATGTGAAAAATGAAGATTCACTTGGGTGAGTGTAACACATTGCAGTGTCTGCTGAATGCTCTAATTAATGTATGGCTGCTGTACAACAGGGTGCACTGTGGGATGTTTATGAAAAATTCTGTGCACGCAGCCAGTCCATCCGTATTTTAGTTCTTGAATCTACAAGAATAAATAACTCCCCCCCCCCCCTTTTTTTATTCTTTATGAGACATCATTGTACATGCCATCACTCCATCCATAAACTTTATGGCATGCCTGTCCTTTTTAGTGTTTGTCAACGCTATTGTAAATCAGAAGCCAAGACATACATATTTTAACATTAATTTGATAGGAGAGCATGGCTGCACGCTGTGTACAACCCCAGGTTCACTGATGTGTTTGTGCTAAAGCCTGTCCATGGAACAGTGAGGTTTTTTTTGCTTGCTTTTATGATACTAGGAAAAAATCCCACTGAATGCTGGATGTATAGAAAAATGCATGTTCATTTTAAAGATGATAGCCTTTATTATCTTACATCTTTTTTTTATAGTGTTGAATAATGATGAAATGATTCACTGGATGTTTACATGAGGAAAAAAAAAATCATACTCTGAAACTCCCTTTGTGATTTAATTCTACTTAATTTAATTGTATATTTTCTAAAGATTTTGGTTAGTTGTGGTAAATACCAATAATGACATTATAAATATATTTTATATAAAATAATGCACCATGTAGGGTTTGTAAAACAGAAAAAAACCCCACATAAATGCAGCTGAAGAGAAGTAAATAAGTGAGGGAGCAGAGGGATTTTCAAACAGAACACTGCAAACAATAAATAAATGTACTGACAGAGAATCCATAATGTATTAGAGGCCTGTATTGGCTGCTGTCTACTTTCAGCAATATATCCTTAGTCTGATTGTTGATTAATGATTAGAAAGGTGCAAAGTTGGGTTGGAAACATCAGCCAAATATACAACAGCAATTGGTGTGTGGCTCTGCATGCTACTGGGCATTGTCTAAAGGTGACCACACAAAGGAATCACAGTTCAAATCCTCCTACTATCACCTAGACTGGGAAGAGCAATTTCAGTGGCAGCAAGTTGCAGGATCTGCCTGTGCCAGGAGTATTAGGCTAGTAAAGGTGGTGGTGGAATAAAATCAGAGGCAGGAATGTGAAGAAAGTTGACCCCACTGTGCAGCAACAGCAAGCAGCAGAAGTGGCAGTGCTTTCTAGAGTGTTCCCAAACTGAAATAATGATGAAATGATATCCTCATTTGCTGTATTTGCTTTTGCCTTGTGGCAAAAAAAAGATATGGTATCTTGGGGTACATCAAGAGGAATGTGGCCAGCAGGAAAAGAGAAGTTCGTTTCATAGAATCATAGAATGGTAAGGTTGGAAGGGACCTCAAGGATCATCTAGTTCCAACCCCCTGCCATAGGCAGGGACACCTCCCACTAGTAGAGGTTACTCAAGGCCTCATCCAATCTGACCTTGAACACATCCAGGGAGGGAGCATCCACAACCTCCCTGGGCAACCTGTTCCAGTGCCTCACCACCCTTACTGTAAAGAACTTCCTCCTAACATCTAGTCTAAATCTCCCCTCTGCCAGTTTAAGCCCATTGCCCCTTGTCCTGTCATTGAAGGACCTTGTAAATAATCCTTCCCCAGCCTTCCTGTAGGCCCCCTTCAGATACTGGAAGGCTACTATCAGGTCCCCTCAAAGCCTTCTCTTCTCCAGGCTGAAGAGCCCCAACTCCCTCAGCCTGTCCTCATAGGAGAGCTGCTCCAGCCTTCTGATCATCT
>VWZE01013291.1:83081-200581 GCA_013396675.1 Eubucco bourcierii
CAGCTCTCCTATGAGGACAGGCTGAGGGAGTTGGGGCTCTTCAGCCTGGAGAAGAGAAGGCTTCGAGGGGACCTGATAGTAGCCTTCCAGTATCTGAAGGGGGCCTACAGGAAGGCTGGGGAAGGATTATTTACAAGGTCCTGCAATGACAGGACAAGGGGCAATGGGCTTAAACTGGCAGAGGGGAGATTTAGACTAGATGTTAGGAGGAAGTTCTTTACAGTAAGGGTGGTGAGGCACTGGAACAGGTTGCCCAGGGAGGTTGTGGATGCTCCCTCCCTGGATGTGTTCAAGGCCAGATTGGATGAGGCCTTGAGTAACCTGTACTAGTGGGAGGTGTCCCTGCCTATGGCAGGGGGTTGGAACTAGATGATCCTTGAGGTCCCTTCCAACCTTACCATTCTATGATTCTATGATTCTATGATTAAGTGTTCAGCATCAGATGCCTCAAACTACTCAAAAAATTAAATGTAGTAATTGAAGTGGCATACACTTTCTCAGAAGTTTCAGTTCATCTTTTGACACTAAAGAAACTCTTTTTCTTTTTTTCCGTCTTTCTGCTACACAATTTTTACTTCTAGTTATTTCTCAGTTTTATTCTTTGGTCCTTGGACAGTACATTGTTCTGGACCTTTCACTGTTTGGTTTTTAACCCTTGCTGCCTGGTTTTCAAACTGAGCATTTGAACTTTAGAGAAGGATAACTGCCACATTTCCCTGTGAAAATTAGGAGATAAATTGGCAGCAGATTTTCAGTGGAAACCGCCATTTCCACCCACAACCCAGATGCCACATTTAAATCATGCTGTGTGGGGCTTCCACTCCCTTGGGAGGCTATTTTAATTTTCCTTCAGAGATTCTTGTGCAGTCTAATGGAACTCACTGTCATCTATAAAAAGGAACATTATATGCCATAGTTTTCTGTGGGTTTTTTTGTTTTTTGGGTTTTTTTTATCATGATATGAGTCAAACTGAGGCCTCGCTATTCTGAACTAGAATGTGATGGAGTTCAATTAGGTTTGTTTTGTGATTTTTCTTTTTTCCCGAACAGACATCCTTCCTTTTATCAATATATCAAAGAATACCAAAGTAAGGCCAAGTCATTTAAGCCCACATCTAGACACTTGCCTTTTGGAGTTGTGTAATTAAGACAGTAGGTAAGTTTTCATTTTTAAGACCAGAGTATTTCTAATTCTTCTAGCCATGAGGAAAACAAAGGTGCAAAAAGGTGAACTGAACATAACAGATACAGTTTTGTCCTTTGAGTCTGCCTTCAGCTTGAACCAGTTTCTTTCTGATGTGTGTCTTTGTGGAAATACTATCTGCAAGACCAACTTTTATATATATAGATAGATATATACAGCACGCATTTACACACACACACACACACACAGCGGCAACAAGGCAACTTCTATGTGCTGCAGAAAGAGACTTTTTTGGTAGAATGAGGAAATGCTTGCCTTTCAGGGTGTAAGTCATGGCAGGGAGCAGGACTTACACAGCAGCATTTTCTTAGGGGAGAGAATAATGATCCACAAAACCTACCTTGCACTTGCGTGGGATGGAAAAATATATACAATTGTATTTGTGTCTCTTGAAGGATATGCTCCCATTACTCCCATTGTGAGTAAAAGTTAAGGAAGGAGAATTGTGTGGTTTAGGACCCAAACTTTCTCTGATGCATCTCTGATTGGAACTAATTTCAACTAATCACTGTTGAAATGGTATGGTACTGACATATCTGTGTCCATCTAAAGCAAAGCACGTAAAGACTTGGCTATACATTTGTGCGTACAACTTTGCATGCAGGGGTAAACTGGCAGACAGGACAACTACTATAAAAATGTTGTCCTATTAAATTAGGCTTAGTAAGGTATCCTGATAAAGGTATTTTAGAAATCTTTATGTTCAACATTCATTATAACCTTTTGGGGACAAAGGCCACAAAGAAAGAAACCACTCTTAAAAATTAATATGGAGGATAAACTTTCAGTTCCTCCATAATACTGTTTGCTAAATGCATGTTAATAATGGTTTTCATTTTTACCAGGAGACCAATTCTAGCTGCAACTTCATAATGCAAAAAGGCGGAGACTGTTGTAATTTCTATTCTTTTTAGAATAATCCTTTTTTGTGTGTGTTGTGCATAGGCACAATCTTTTTTGCTTTTTTTTTTTTTTTTTTCTCAGAATAGGAAGATTTACACATCTCAGTCCTCTAGCAACCAGAATTTAGAATATTTCACACTTGAATGACTCCTAACTAACCATGCAAGACAAAGAACAGTATCTTGTAGCTTGTGCTGGAGGTGAGAATCCAGTACATAAGCACCGAAGTGATTGCAGCTTGTATCACTTTGTTTTTGTCAGTTTTTTTCTGTAATTCCAGATGTTTACCGATGACAGTCTTGTACCAGAAGGGTGCTCCACAGTAGTATTCCTTTCTATGGTTTATATTCTGTAGCCATTAGGTTTTTTTGATCAAATAAGATACTTATTGCTGTAATTACAAGAAAATTGGTGTCTTATATTTCTTAATTCTTTCTTACTTAAGTTGAGAGCTACTGCTATTGTGTCTCTATGTAAAGGTGACAGAAGATTATTTGTGATAGGAATCAGTAGCTGATAGCCTCATTATTGTAGCCCTGCATTAGAGATGTGATAAAATGACAGCGCACTCTATTACTCAGTACTTAAGTACATGCTGGAACGATGGTTTGACGTGCTGTGGTGTTGTTAAACATGATCTACTCAGTGTGCGACTATGAGTGTTGATTCTACTAATACATATCTAGCCTTGTTGTTAAATGACAGCATAACTACATATATCACCTTTGGTTTCCAGCAGTTTATTTCCCTTGATTTTTGAAGGTTTGGGCTTAGCATGCTGCACTGCTTAAGAACAATTACATTTAAAATACTGGAATAGAAAGATTTTGCGTTACGTCCAATGCTTAAATATTGTGACTGTGCAAAGAAGTTTTGTGTCTGATAGATGTGCTCCCACAGCATATTCTAACCCTTCCAAATTGGTGAATGATAGATTATGAACATTTCCCAATTTATAATATCATGTTAGCATAAAAAGATAAATACATTGGAACCTGCTCTGGCCTCTACCTGAAAACAGAGTTGTCATTACCACTGAGGCTGAAAACTCGGGATACAAACAAATCCGGATATCTTGGCAGCTCTAGGTACTGCTTTCATTTATCCCTGTGTAGCAAACATCATGTTCATTTGTTAGGTAGAGGGTTTTCTTTCCCAGTGTTTTTGCAATAAACATAGGTTTGAGGATTTTGAGTCATTGCAGAAGTCAGTGCTCTTTGAGGTGGTGCAGAAGTGGTCACTGGCTTTGTGTGTTCCCATTTTTGTGTGGCTGTGTTACATCTAAATCAACATCAAAGTGTGTAGAATCAATAGCCACTTAGCAAAACTTGATTATATGCATTTCATCTAATGAATCAATACGAGTCATTAAACCTGTACTCTTTGCACTCTCCTAGTTTCTTTGATCAGTCCCTGTATTCAAGGGTCTGCCAACAAGACATAATCAATTGTGCCTTCCGGCTCTTGAACGCCGAGTTAAGTTGGGTATTTACCTCCCTAAAATTAGTGCAACTACAGCATTTGGCTGGTAATGGATCATGCAGGTAGTCTTGAAAAGACTAAGCTGTTAAGGAGAAGAATTTTTTATGTTAAGTTATACAGCAATTGTGATAGGAAAAAAAAGCAGGGTTTTAAAATCTGGGGATTTAAAGTCCGCATTTTTGTTAGGGATGGACAAACAACATTAAAAAAAAAAAAAAAAAAAGAGAGAGAGAGAGAGAAAGACTTGGATTTCTCTCATTTTTTATCTGATTCCTAAATGGTAGAATTTCTATTCTTGTCAGTGGACAGATAGGCAAAGTGTCTCAGAAAGATGAGATTAATTGCCTCCCAGGAGGCTCCAGCTTCTCTGCACTGACTTTTAAAGGAAGCTTAATGTGACATATAGGGGTAGGTGAGACATGAACTCCATCCATGACATCGTAAGTCACAGGGCAATCAGATATTACATTATTTATATAAATGCTTCGGAATAATCTACAACTGCATGGCATGTACCTTGCTAACCTGTGCTGCCACAGAAGGTTTTAGTTTTAGGAATTTTTACACTTCTTTTCTTACATCTTGCTTTAAATGAGCTCTCCAGGGCTGAGATTGTCCCTGTGTATTTGTAGAACACCTAGAAATACATGCTGTGCCTTGTTTAACCAGTTAAATAAACTTATTGTTTAAATGGGTTAACTGTTGAAAAACTAAAATTTACCTTTCAGTTGTCATGTCCCAAAGGCAAAGACTTTGGTGATAGGTGAGGTGATCTTGCCAGTCAGACAACAGATTAACTATACATTTGCCACTGTTCATCCCAGGGTTCAGTTATACTTGTAGTCTCAATGAATTGGGATGGAGAAATCAACTCCAATTAGCTAAAAGGTCCTCATTTTTATTTAAATTCCTATTACTATATTGACTACATCAAAACTAATCTGCTTTGTTCTATTTAAAAATACATATTTGCATTTCTTAAAAAAACCAAAACCAAAAAACCACCAAGAAATCCCAAACACAAAAAAAACCAACCAACCAACCAAAACACATTAAATTTTGAGCTCCATCATTTGTTTCTGTCACCTCATTCTATTCCTATGTTGTTTGTTACTACTAACTCCTTTTTGTAATGCTGTTTTTCAAAGACATTCATTTTTCTTTAGTAGATCTGCAGTATGTTTGTGGCTATTCATGTCTTTTAAAAGACTGAAGTGCAAAAGGATTGAGTTGGCTTTTAAAATCATAGAATCAGTAAGGTTGGAAAAGACTTCTGAAATCATCAAGTCCAATCTTTAGCCCAGCGCCAATAAACCATGCCAAATAAACCACGTCCCAAAGTGCGTGCCATGTCTACATGTTTTTAAACACCTTCAGGGACAATGTCTCCACCATCTCCCTGTCATTCTGTTCCAATACTTGACTAATATCCAATCTAAACCTCCCCTGGTGCAACTTGAGGCCATTTTCAATCTATCACTTGTTACTAGGCAGAGGAGACCGACTCTTACTCCAGTCCACCTCCTTTCAGATTGTTGTAGAGAGCTCTGTGAAGAAAATCTTCTGCCTTTACCTTTTGAGATACAGCATGTTTCTGTGTGCTTTTGTGATTTGCCTTACTTTCCTGTAATGCATGCACATACATATTTGACACTCCAGAAGGAAAAAAAGGGATAGAATATTCTGCATTTCATTAGCTTCTCCTATCAGTCAGGCTTATACCTGTTCAGGTAAATTAATAGTTTTCATTGAACTGCAATACTATTATATATGTACATCATCTGAAAAGCCAACAAACTTCTATTCAGTAGAAATAAATGAAATAAAGATGATGTGTTTTGGCACTGCACACATAAAAGCACTTCCTATTTATAATAATCTGGTTTATTGAATGAAAAGCAGAAGCTCATGGGAAAGTCTGAAATACAGCACAACTGTAGAGATTAGTTTGCTGCATTTTTAAAAGATGTTTATTACTTTTAATTGCAGTTTAAATAGGTAAAATTTGGGCCCACTTTTACAAAAATATTTATGCATGTAAAATTTGGATGGGAACACCGATTTTTTCCAAAGCATTAACTCTGAATGAGCACCTATGTCCAGCTGAGAAGATGAGGGTGAAGGCAGTGATTCTGTAAGCGACCTTAGATACTATGATGTTCGGCAGTGCAATGGTTGCAAGAAGCATACCCAGCAGAGGGCTCTGGTTCAGTTGCCACCAGGCTCCTGGAAAGCAGATTCAGGTACATTGGACTAGATTGGGATAACAGACGGGATACTAGCACAGAGAATTTTAATACATCTAGTTGAAAACACCAAAAATCAGTGTGTCTTAGCTCCATTGTGTGGCCTGCAATTAACCATCTCTGAAAAGAAGCTAAAAAACTCTGTATCCTTCTTGAGCTTTGACTTGTTCTTCCCATTTTCTCTTTTATAGCTTAGTGATTAGAATACTCAGCAAAGTTCTTTACCTTTCACAGCCTGGAAAAGTTTGGCTCAATACTCATGTACTCCAAGTGTTACACAGGATTTTTACAGAGTAGGAAAGACTTCTGGGCTGTGTGGCTTAGCAAAAATAATTTCCCATAAAGAAGTTTGTCTCTAGCACTTCTTGTGCCAGTTACCACTGTCCACTGGGTTCACTGCTCATTCCTGTAGTATATTGGCATACTTTAAGGAGCCGTTTAAATATGAGTGAAAAATTGGTCTCAGCTGAAAGACTTTATTCTGCAAGTGAGTTGGCAAATGGCTGGGCTAGAGTCATGCTCTTTTTCTGAATTTACTGTGGTGCTTTTATTTTTATCAGTTTGATGGTCCAGGTTCAACAAGACTGTTAGTAGCTCTTCTTAGTTTTGCCCAGTGACAGGAAAAGGGGCAACGGACACAAGCTGGAACACAGGAGGTTCCATGTAAATACAGGGAACAAATTCCACACTTTAAGGTGGCAGAGTACTGAAGAAGGCTGCCCAGAGAGGTTGTGGAGTCTCCTTTTCTGGAGGCACTAAAACCCACCTGGATGTGTTCTTATGTGATTTACTCCAGGTGATCCTGCCCTGGGAGGAGAGTTGGACTAGATGATCTCCAGAGGTCCCTTCCAACCCTCACCATTCTGTGATTGTTTAATTCTTCCTCATAATAGTGTACCATCTACTGAGAAGGTTATTCTTCTGAAGTGCAGGGAGATTGAAACATAGGGTTTGGTAGAATCCAAATATTTATTCTGTGGTCAACTGTTGTCAGTTGATAGTAGCAGGCTAAAAGTAGTCACTGCTTTGAGGCTGATTTTATAGGATGCGGTGTGAAAATAAATTAGGTTTTCACATTCTTTTGAGTATTGTATTTATTAGAGGACTTCCTGCAAAATGCCTCTTTCTCAATACCCTAAAAATCTTCATCTGGACGTATGGACTTGGAAATTATGTAATCCAAGCCAAAAATAATACTTTATGGTATCCAATGGGACAAGTGTAAATACCTTGGGAACTTTCTGTCTGAAACCCTAAGGAGAAGTTTGCTTCCTTGCAAACTCTTCATAATTTACTCTCCTCAGCTGCATTTAAGAGTCCATCTCAGTGCCACTTCAGGTACTCAAGTGCTTTATTAAATGTTTTTGAAAACCTCATTAGGTGTCTATAAAGTAGTTCTCTAGATTCGATAATCAACCAAATGTTTTGGTTTATGCTAAATTAAATTCTCATGTGAAAAAAAAAAAAAAAAGAATGAGGGCATGGTTACTGGGGACACTTTTTAGATTGAAAACATGCTTTGTAAAAATTTTCAAAGTACTAATGAGAAAAAAAGAAGGGAAAAAAAGGTATAACAATCCTTCAAGAAAAAATGTTATTCAGATTTACGGCATAATATTGCCATCATCTTATTTTTCTTGGTATGCACACATATAGCACAAGGTCTCTGAAATAATAGATTCAACAGACAGATACAAACGAGAAAAGAAGGATGTGGCAGGTAGGAATCACTTACCTAAGCTATGTATTTAGAGTTGACTAAACCTTTATTAGTCAAATAAACTCCCTTTCTAATTCATGCTGGGAAATAAGATACTGTAACAGGGAAGTGTGCCCCAGACATAGGTGGCACGTCTCACCTTTCAGGAGTGTGCATATTATGGAGAGGAGAATGTTAATCAGTAATCTGATTTCACAGATCCTCTGAGGATCATCTAATCAAACTTGTCTGCCAGAGCACGTCCACCTAGAGCAGATTGCACAGAATGGCATCCGGGAAGGTTTTGAATGGCTCTGGAGATGGTGACTGCAACATCTTACTCTGGGAAGTCTGTTTCAGTCCTCTGCCACCCTCAGAGTAGAGAAGTTCACACTCATGTTTAGATGAAACTTCCTCTGTTCAAGTTTGTGCCTGTTACCTCTTGTCCTTTCACTGAACACTGCTGGAAAAAGATTGGCCCCATCATCCTGACACCCACTCTTGAAGTATTTATAAGCATTGAGGTGGTTCAGTCTCAGTCTTCTCCTTTCCAAGCCCCAAGTCCCTGAAAATTTCTTCTTAAGTCAAATGTTATAGTCCCCAAGTCATCTTCATAGCCCATTCCAGTTCTCTGTCCTTGAATTGGGAAGTCCAGAACAGGACACAGTAATGCTGGTGACACTCTTCTTGGTGCACACCAAGAGATATTTTTAATTGTTATAGCTTAGAATCGTATAATGGTTCAGTTCGGAAGAGACCTTAAAGATCGTGTAGTTCTAACTCCCTCATCATGGGCAGCAACACTTTCTGCTAGATCAGGTTGCTCAAGGCCCTGTCCAACCTGACCTTGAACATTTCCAGGGAGGGGGCATCCAAATCTTCCCTGGACAACCTGTTCCAGTGTCTCACCACTCTTACTGAAAATATTTTTTTCCAATCACACTGAACATTATATTAAATTAGTAATAAAAAGTATTATTAAATATATAGTTTATGTACTTAAAATTCAAGAATTTCAACTCTTGGAGAGAAATCTATATTTCCTGAAGAAAGGTCCTGCTGTACATGTCACTGAGTAGCACTGCATGTTTTTTAATGGAGAAAAAAAATGCCATAAGTCATATTCTGACTGAGGAGTATAAATTCATGTATTATTTCTTAATATCTGTATGTCCTCTTGGAGCTTATCACTATGAAATTCAACAACATTCTTTCCACCAGAATTATTCATGACAGATTCTGAAAACCACAGATGACTAAGACACACAGCAAAGCTGTGTGGAATATTCAAAAGTATGTTTCTGGAAGGCCAAATATATATTCTGCTGAAAACCAATAGAACTGAAGCATGAGAGGAAAATAAGACAGACAACTGACCAGGGAAATACAGTGAGCAATAAAAGAATGGATTAAGGCACTCAAGAGAGAGAAATCAGTGGGGTCATTGCTTTGAGCAGGGATAAACTAGTGTAAAAAATAAGTAAATAAGGGGATGATCACAAAAGGCAAAATTGGAATAGGAGAAAAAATTGCAGAAGCTATAAGGACAAACAAGAACAGATTTCACAAATATACAAGGAACAAGATGTCAATGAGAGGCACTGTCATCTCCATATGTGGTCGGACAGGGAAGTTAGCAGCAGAGGCTGCTGGAAGCCAGCACTGCTCTCCCCTTGGCATGCTCAGCAGAGAGACCATGGGGAACACGCCAGGAACAGAGAGAAGTGTCCTGGAGGCAGAATGTGAAAAATTAATGAAACAAAGGATGAGAGCAGAACAGGTTAAGAAAGAAGAAGAAAATAGGGCAGCTAAGTGGTAGGCTCCAGGTCTGGTGGCATGTTTCTGAGGTTTCTGAAAGATACAGATGTTTTTTTTACTCTCTCAGACTATGGAGTCCATAGTACCTGACCTATATACAATCTATACCAAGTATATAGTTGAAGAGCAGAAGGAACCTGGTGCAAGACAATACTCTAAAGATTTTATAACAGAAACTCTTACAACAATAGGATTTAGGAAGTATATGTATCCATATATACTTTACAAAGTCCAAGCTCAGGCAGAACCGGATTCAGGGTTCTGGAGAAACTGGCACGAACTAATCAGGAAAGAGTTCACAAAAGCTGAGCTGGAGTTAACAAATTTAAGTAATTTCCTTTGGAAAAAGTGGCATATTCCCAAGTCCTTAATGGTGGACCCCAACCCTTCAAATATACAGATGTTTGTTTCTGATAGTTGCTGATATGTCCTCATTACTAGTTCTATGAGAAAAGGCACTGAGAATAGGTAAAGTGAAAAACTAAAGTCAAATTCACAGCTTTACTTGAATAGTTGATTTGCAAAGAGTTATTTAATGAGATTTATAAAAGTATTAAAGCTGATCAAGTAACTAGCTGCAATTGGTTTTCACTGCCAGTCATTTTCCAGAGGTGCCTGAATCCCTAGCAATGTCTTAGGTTCCTAAGCAGCTCAAACCAAAATAGATGCATTTGTTACCCTACTGTCTCCCCCAGTTCTCAAACTGTTGTGAATCCCAAAATGGACTGTTTTGGGGGACATTACTATGTGAAATTTTTATGAGTATTAATATTAAGTGTTCATAACTGAACAAAAATTGGGGCAAGATGGGGTTAATATTATCACTTTAATATGACAACATTTGAGCTTTTATCATCTCTGGTGTCCAAAAATGTTCACAGTTATGCATCCACTGGTGTCCTTTAGTCTTGATGGTTTTAGCTCAGAGCTGCCTGAAGTGTCACCTTTATCTCTTAAAATGTTCTAAAAATCTTATAATAAGAGGAAGAACTGAGATCTGGGGATTGCTGGGGATAAACCTACTCACATCTTTGTAAAGAAAGATCAGGATTTTGAGAAACTATCATTTAATGGTAATGGCATTGAAGAAACTATAATGAAGGTAATATGCATCACAAAGAGAAGGAACCGAAACCAGGAAAGCGAGGCACATCCACTCAAGTAGATGTTATCCTGTCTGCTTAAACCCCATTGAACTGGTACATAAGATTCTAAAATCTGCCTGAGCCCCAGGCTGTGACCCACTCTTGGTTTCCAGGCTGGAATTTCTGTTAGGCACCTAAATGAAATTAATTCCTCCCTAATTATCCAGCCATTTCCCTGGGCACTACACACACTCCCAAATTCCAGTTCTAGGGAAAGATTAATCTGCCTTCTCCAAGTTCCAGATAAAGAGTTTTAATAGGCAGCTCCTGAATCCTCATAGCACATGGGGAAGCACTAAAATAAACCTAGTTCAGCCAGAACTCCAACAAACAGTGCTTCCCTTTTACCCCAGGTTTTAGATACTGTCCAGACTCATGGATGTTGAACTTCTGTTTCAGTCCTGACTCTGCTGATGCAGGAAAACCCACCTGGTCATGTTTCTGGGTGATTTACTCTAGGTGATCCTGCTCTAGCCTAGGGTCAGACTAGATTATCTTCAGAGGTCCCTTCCAACCCCCATTATTCTGTGACTGTGTAGTTCTGTGATCCCACCTTGCCTCTTGATTCTAAGCATCTGAGTCCTGACCAAGAGGAGGACTTGCAAGACAAGAGGCAGGACAGACCGGGAACTGGCAGCCAGCAGCAGTGGTGAACTAGGGACAAGGATTTCTAGCTTATTCATAGGATTTACATTGAAATATCTTTGGATAGAAACAAATATAGTCCAAAGAGAAAACACCAGACACTTAGGCTTCCTCTTTTCCCCAGTTAAGATTCTTAATAGTAGTGGTGGTTTTACGATTTGCTTGCATGATGTGTATTAGACTGACTTTCTTGCAGACAGTTGCATACCAGGCAGACTGGTCAGCATTCCTGTGAACAACTGCTAAAAATTTAGGTAGGACAATGGCTAAGTTAGGCCTTTAAATAAAAAAATGTATACACTTAAACCACAGAATCATAGAATCACAGAATGTTGTAGATTGGAAGGGACCTCAAAAAAATCATCTAGTCCAATCCTCCTGTCAGAACAAGATCACCTAGAGTAGGTTGCACAATTTTTGTTGCTTAAGTAACAAGAAGGAAAAAGTATTTTGTGATGAGGGTGGTGAAACATTGGAACAAGTTGACTAGAGAGGTGGAAGATGCCCCATCCCTGGAAAAAAATTAAAATCTGATTGGATGCAACTCTAAGCAACCTGCTGTAGTTGAAGATGTCACTGCCTGTGGCAGAGAAATTGTACTGGATGATCTTTAAAGGTCACTTCCAACCCAAACCACTCCATGATTTTGTGATTCTATGATCTTATTCTGTGTAGTGATTTGTGCAATTGGGATAAATTGGTGCTGGGATGCAATTAAATCAAGCTGAGATCAAGACCATAGACCATGCAAACACTACAAAGACTGCATCTGTAATCTAAATATGATGAAACCCTCTGCTTTTCAGTAGTCTGTCAGTGGAAGCATTATTAGAATAGAAGAAAATGGTAAATACCCTTAGTAATTTGTAACCAGGATAAAAAAAATAGAAATATGACATGAAAGAGTAGGTTAGAATATATCTACAGAAAAGGCTAGAAGGAAGAGTTTCAGTATCCCAAACCCATTTAATTAGAGGATAAAGACTAAAAACCAGTGTAGCTTGAATAAAATTTATAGTCACAGGTTTAAAAAAAAAGTTTAAAGAGGAAGTTACTTAAACAACAACAACAAAAAGAGGTAATTTGTTTGCAGCCACTTTGTAGGAAGTTATAGGAGTTACACAAGGCTGATCATATCCAACAAATACAGATTATGTGACCTTTGAGAAACGGGGAGCTGCTCTGGTAGAACAGCAGAAACCCAAAATGCTAGTTGTGTTAAAGTGCATTGAAAGAACGGATGAGGAAGTGGTAGACAACTTTATATAGTTTAACTTCCTTCACTGACAAAGGATTTTGTTTATTGTTTGATTTAATTTTTTTTTTTTTTAAATGTGAGAAGACTTCCAATACTGACCATGAAGACTATTTCTTTTGGTTGTGTTGCATAGCTTGCCTCCCCATTTATCCAGCCTTGTAGCATACAATGGAGCACAGCAGTGCAAAATTTAAAAGCGAGTTATAATAATAATGACAACAGACAACAGTGTTATGAGCATGGTCATATTTTAATTAAACCATTGAAACATATCTTAATTGTACACATCAAAATCTCACTGAATAATAGAAAATTATGAAACGTTGCTTTATTGCTGATGTACTGATAGCTAATAGGTGGGAAGAGATTGCTGGCTTCTTTACTATGTTCATCTCCCTTAGATAAGAGCGTAACACGTGAAAGAGAGCAAAGAATGAGAAGGGGAAGTGCATGTCTGCATCAGTTCTGGAGCTGTTATACTGGCATGCATGTGTGACATTTTCAGGCAAATAATAGTTGTTTGCAATTTCACAGGTTTTGTAAGTGTCCTCCCTCTCTGACATTATTGCCTAATCTACATTTTAGTTTGAAAATATGTGTTTTGTGAACAGCAACTGATCATGGTGTGGAATTAGAGTATGTGACTATACGATATGGATTATATGATTTGACCAACAGAAATCTGCAGGATAGTTTAATCATTTATCTTTTTACCCCTTTCCCCCAGTGTTTATGGCTGTCCTTTGGCAAAAAAAAGAAAAACACAAGATAAGCAACCCCAAGAACCAGCTCCCAAAAGAAAACCCTTTGTGGTTAAAGCTGACAACTCTTCGGTAGATGAGTGCTATGAAACTGATGGAACAGAGGAGATGGATGAAAAGGAAGAGGAAGAAGAGGAAGAGGATGAAGAAGAGGAGGAATATTCTGATGATAATGAGGAGCAAGGTGATGAGGAGGAGGATGATGAGGAGGTAGATCGAGAAGAAGAGGAGGAGATTGAAGAAGAGGAGGAGGAGGATGAAGAGGAAGGTGAAGATGTAGAGGATGAAGAGGAGGATGAAGAGGAGGAGGAGGAAGAAGAGGAGGAGGAGGAAGAACGTGGTAATAATCAGAGTATTAGTAAAATGTAAACAATGTATGTTTTCTGGGTTAATCTTCTAGTGTGGTGTGTGAGGATTTAGCTGTGCAGTTCTCATTAAAGCTAATGGAAGTTGTGCAGTTAAATCTCTCTGCTCCACACTGAAAATATACCCCACTGTGTTCTCTTCACATTTGTTTTAATAAGTCTGTCTGCCAAATATTTTTTTAATACACCAGCACTCACATTTCAAACAAGGAGGGTGGAGGTGTGTTTGTGCTAAAAAACACTTGCACAAGATGTAATCCTAGTAGTGGATTGATGCATGCAGCTATCAGGAGAAAATTCCCAAAGGCACAAGCAAAGCAACAGCTACAGCTGGGTGCCTGTACTGATGGTTTACAAGTGTGTTTGCTGGATCTGCTTATATAATGTCAATGGTTGCCTACCTAAAAGCTGTCACAAGTTTGCAGATTTTTTTTTTTTAAGCAAAAAGACCTCTTCCCTTTGAAAACTTTGCCCCATACTTCCCACTGCTCCAAGAAACTATTCAGGATGAACTGTTATACTTCAGTTCTTTGAGACTTGACTGCTGTATACTTTAGTTGATTCTATTAAAAATACAGAGAGTGAGAGGTTGACATAAAGTCCTTCTAAAATTCATATATTTTTGGTTATCATACTATGGCATAAATGCCATTTAGACATACAGGTAGTAACCAAGTTTATGTAGCAGCCATGTGATTAACCTATTCAACTTTCCTTTTTGGGGATATTGGACTCTATATAACCAGTATTTTCAAAATATGTAATCAGTGTCCATTTACTCAAGAGTCCATATGCTGGTGACATCATAATGCACTGGGGTGAAATGAAAGAATCATGCAAGAATTAATGAGCTATCTAAAAAGTATTTTGTTCCCATTTCCAGGGAACACGTTTTTGGTTGGGTAGATTCACCTTTCTAACCAATAAAAATATAAGAAAAGCTTTCAGCACTCCTCAGTTGGATTCCTCTTAGGAACCAGGTATGAAAGTTGTATGACTTTTGTTTCAGCGTTCTGTAGGGTCAGCTCTTAAATCTTATAGGATGACTTTGGAAGTACTCTTTCCATTTTGACAAGATGATGGCCAGCTGGGTCAATATAGGCATTTTCTCAGATATCTAAATCTGTAACATTTCTTCAATTGCTTAAATTTGCCAGTAAAATTTGTAGAGCATACATGGGCAACCTTAAAATTTGCATGTGTTTGATGCAACAGGGAAGCCATTTCCTTTTGCAGGGAATTGCCCTATTTCAGAATCTGAAAGAGAAGCTGTATTAAAATAGGGTGATGTGCAACTACTGCTATCCTGGTGGGCAAGCACAGGATATCTAGCAGTTTCTTTAAGACATAACGATGACCGAGTTTGTTGGTGTTTAGGCTGTGGTACAACTGCTTCTGTGATTTCAGCTGATGTGAAAAGTTTTGAATCTACACTATCAAAAATGATAAAAGGGGAAAAAAAAAACTAAGCAAAACTCAAGAGCTCAAGAAAATTGCTTTTGGCAAGCCCGCAGGCTTGATACTCAGTTTACTTTTCCTGTCATAATGAAACACAGTGGTTTACTTATTCCAATGCAGTTACACAAGCAGTTACTGGTCCTAATCAGTCTACAGAGGCTGACATTGCTTTTTTGACTGCTTTCCTTCCATATGTAGTAGGCTGTGGTTAAGAACTGCAAAAATTGCACAGAGGTACCTATATTAGTTGCTCTGCATATTACACGGACTTAAAAATTACATAGGTTAAATGTTTTCTTATGATCCCATTCTATTCCAATAATACCTCTATATCAAATGTTAATCATTAAGAAAAAAACAAAATAAGAGCAATGATCATAGAATTCTACAAGAAAAATATGTAATGGTATTTGGAGGATCGACACAGTAATTACTATGCATCAATCCCAGCTAGAGCACAACTGATTTACAAGAAAGTTCTTAGTAATTAATGAGGAAGATAGTATGGAGTTCCTGAATGTCTATGCCAAGGAGCAGAGGGTGATAAGGATTTGCTCTTGGTGAAGCCCAGAAGGTAATCAATAAATTAGATTTATTTATTTTTTTTGAGATAGTTTATGGTGGAATTTGGGCTGTTGATTTTCCAGGGAAACAAAGTGAAATCCAGGGTAGAGGTTCCAAAACAACATGGTCTGAACATGGCAGTTGCCTTTACCTATTTGACAGTATGGGAAGATGAGGTCTATCAACTCTGAATTTAGCTGTCTCAGTCACTTGCTGTTCAGTACTATGTAGACACTGTAGTAAACCACCATCCACCTTTTAAGGCACATTTGCAGGGAAGTCTGAATGTGTCTTAGTGTTCCAATCCTATGGAAACAAAATACAAAATTATCTACTGGAAGCCAGGATGCCTGCTCATTCCTCACAAAGGCTTCTACCACTTGTGCTATAGAATGTAGCAGTTCATAAAATGTCTGTAAAGAGTCTAGGTGGATAAAAGAGTTAAAACCATGAGGATCAATGTTAGAAGAACCCAAAACAAACAAAAAAAGGTCCCACTAACTCAAACCTAACATTTAAACATTAGTTTAACGTTTTTAATGTTAAATGTTTAAACATTTAAACTAATGTTTAAAATTCCTCAACAATGTCCATCATATCCTCTTTAAATTTCCATTCAATATGCTGAATCTATTTGAAGAACAGATAGCTATGCATCTATCTATGAACAGACTTCAGAAGCCTTTACGTTCAGCTCCATCACTAAGGAAAGATGAATCTTTCCAATTTCCTTTATTTCCCAGAAAGAAAGGACAGATAAATGACCCATGTAATGATACCCTGACTTCTCAATAGCAATACAAATAGGAGGAAGTAAGAAAGGTCACTTTTGGAGTGCCCCTTCTCTATGGGTGGAAATCACTAAGAACCTTTGGATTGGAATCTGTAGGGTGCATTTGTTTTGCAAGGTCCTTTCTTTTCAGAAGTCCTTTCTTCAGAAAAGAGCTCGCTTCAGGTTTCTGGGTCTGAAAGACTGTTTCACATTTTTTTCTATTATAGAAAGAAATTTCCCTTGGAGTAGCTTCTGGAACAATGGTTCCAAGATACCATTTAGCCCTTATCATGTGAGCACGTTCAAGATGGCTTGTTCTCCAGGTACTTTGGGGGACAGGAGGAGTCAGGTTGATTCTAGACCTAAGGAAATTTGATGCATTGACCAAATCCATTTCACAGATAATGATATCTACAAAATATAATGCAGTTTCCAAAGAGGTGAATTATTATGATGTATAAATCTTTTAGACACTCCCTTGCATTTTCCATTAAGCTCAAGATAGCTGGCATACACAGTATACCAAATACTGTACCTAATTTTTCAGGTGGAACACTGCAAAACCAACTGTGAAACACTAAGAGCAGTGAGGAAACAACACAGTTTTAAAAAAGAAAAACTAGCTTATGGATGTGTAGTTAGATATTGTACCTGCTCTCATGTTTCTTTAAATTGTAGGATTGTTTTTAAAAACCTTGTAATATGATTGGATTTTTTCCTTCACTTGTATGAACTTGACACAGAGACACAGACCCTTATAATTTGAAATCCATCTATCAGCTCTAAGCTTGTTAGTGCCCTCCATTATCTTCCTGATCCCCTCATGAGATTGCTTCTGAAGTTCTTATGTCCTCTAAGCAAGAGGAGATGTAAACACCAATCTAAAGATGAAAGAAACCCATGTACAGAGGAAACCCTGGTGGCATACATTTAATCCAGCTGTGAAGACACTGTGCACCTTGAGAAAATAAAGTCATTGTATCTGTGCTAGCAAGGTCACCTGTCCAGCCTACTGACCACTAATCATATTCATTTATTTAAACCACTAGTGGGAAACTTACCATCTATTTGGGGAACACAGTAGGTGTTCAGTATTAATCAGAGCAGAGAGCTAAACTCACATGTACCTCACAGGGAAAACACCTGGGAGAAGAAAATTATAGCTTTAAGTTGATCTCAGAATGCATGATTACACTACTTAGGACAATATACATGGGGAAAAAATATGCATTTTCTATGACCAGAGAAGGCTAAAATAATATGTGACAGTTTCACAAGATTAAGCGAATTTTAACCCTTTGTTGATTAAACACTGTTGGCTGTATTTTTTCACCCCCTTCAAAAAACCAAATACCCTGTGCTTTGAGTATCGCACCAATAATGATCTGAAGAACAGAAAATAATACATTTGCAACTGGGAGACATGTATCCTGGTCATTGCATTAGTTTCCCTTGCATAAGAAGTAAAAAGTGCCTTTCTGGTCTAGTTGTGAAGTGCTTCAAGCCTTGGAGTGGTTAGGCCAAAATTCAGCATACGAACTTTTATTGGTAATTTCTTTCTCCATTGAAGATGCAGGCATGGATTACAACAGGTTTCTACTGTTAAGATCTTTATGTAATTTCACATCATATTTCATACTGGAACAGGTAGTTCAGAGCTAGAAACTTCAAGGTTGTGGAATAGGATGGGAAAACAGGTAGTCAGTAAACACCCTCTGGATAACTCTAATTCTTTGGGGAAAGGTTCAAGTCTATTGCAGTTGGTATGTTTTTGTGGTTGGTTGGTGGCTTGCTTAAACATGTCTTTATCTTAGTTTAATAAACTTTGGCTTGCTACTGTGTTCCACTATTTGCCACTCATAGACAGTATAACTTGTTAAAAACCTTATTTAAACATCAGTTTTTAATAATTTGAAGTGAGGTTGGGCCTGAGGCTGAGCTTGTTTACATCAAAAGAACTTTAAGTTGATAGTTACATTTACTTGAGGTTGCATGTGTCATACCTAACTTTTCCTCCCTGTAGACTTCCTTAAATATGAAAGTTTGACTCAGAAGCTCAGTGAACCTTCCAGGCTGTGTCCAGAAACTCATGTGTAACTTTAAGCAGTTAGTAACTCACTTCACTTTAATTTCAATGTTCAAAGTTAGCAATGTATTTCACTATCCTTCTGATGTAGAGGTTTGCGTTTTCAGCTCCATTCCTAAAAACAAAAGGCATTAAGTGATAATGTGAAATATCTGATCCTTAAAGAACAACCGACTCAATTATAGCTTTATGCAGTGTAAAGAAATTATTCACCTTTGATGAAACATCTTCTAGATCTTTGCCATATACAATATCTGTTGATATAAGCAGAAATTCTGTAGAGGACATTGGGATGCTCCAGGAGTTCAGGATGTGTGGTGATGGCCTTAGTAAGAGCATCATGGAACACGTTCAGCATCACCTAGGATTTTAATGCTGCTTCATTCTGCATCTATTTGGCATGGCATGGGATTCCTTGCTTGTGGTTTTAATTCGCTAACCCTTTCCTTCAGTGTCAGCTGCACACGCAATTCAGGGCCCATAACGTCAAATATTTTCAGGGCTTATGTGCGACTAAACAGTTCTCTAGTCTTAGCAGAGCAGTAGATCCAGAAAGGAACCACGTGTCTCAGCAGTGCTGAGAGAGCAGATTGCACTCCTCCAGAAGCAGTTGTGTCAAGGTTGCCTTTTCTGTATTTCCGTTGCATTCCTCTGTCTGCAGAGAAATGCTAAGTGGAGCCTTGGTTTTGCCTCCTTTACATGTCGTCTGGCAAGATCACATAGTAAAACTAATTCTTTCTGGAGTAAGATGGATTAGAGAAGAAGTTCAGAGCAAAAGTGCTGTAACCGTAGAACTGTGTTCCAGTTCTCACTGAGACTCTCTGTAATCAGTTTATTACTAGTGATGTCCTGGCTTTGGCACAACTATGCCAAGAAGCTGGTTGCTTGCATGTTATAGTGCTTTAAAGAACAAAGACTGAACTCAATTATATAGCATCTCTTTGCATCCGTATTTGCAAACATAATGACCCCATGCTGTTGTAGAAAACCTCACATCTTCAGTACGGCACTTTTGGAACCATACTCATCAGTCGTGCAATACTGAATTGTTCATGTTCCCTTCTTGAATTCCTTTACCTTTCACAGTGCTGCTTCAGAGACCGCATGGTTCACACCGTGCTGCAGCTTTCATAGTGACCGTGGACTCTGCATGAACCCTGCTTCATGCTACAAATGTAACGATTTTCAAAAATAAGTTTTACTTGATCTGTGATAGATGTTCCTGTTCTTCCTCTTGTAAAAAGTATACTAATGGTTATATTAGAATTTGTTTATTATCTAATGAGAACAGTGTGCAGATGCAGAGCCTTTCTTAGGAACCAAGGATCCCCCTATATTTGATGGAGTAAGTGGAATGTTTCAGACTAGAATAAAATGGAAATTCTGTCCCTGCCTGTAACTCAGATACCTGAGTTGAGTGTGAGAGGTGATGGAGGATTAATACCGCATTTCCTTCATTCCTAACCCAAAAGTTTGGAGGCTAGACTGGAGACTGCTTTGCATAAGCAATGCTCCTCTGCATTCTACTGAAGCTTTATTACATCCTAGAACTGCAGGAGACCAAAGAGGGTCGTTTGTCTGGAAAGGCAGGACATGCTGGGTTCCTATTTTTGCTCCAAAGACACTACAACCATCTTGCCAGTTGACTGCTTAATATTAGGTTACAAAATCAGTCCTGGGAGCAGGATCAGGTACTACATTTCTCTCTTTTAGTCAAGTCCACATGTATAATGTACAAGTAAAGACAGGGGCTTTTTTGCGTGACCCAAACAGAATGAATGAAAAAGCATGGATCTTACTCCATTCTTGTATTTTCTGGTTCCTAGTGGAACCTGCATCCAGTCTATCTTTTATTGCGGTGATTAGTAGGCATTTTCTGGGAGATGTGGTATTGAGTCCATTCAAATTGGGAGAACTTTTACTTGTAGTTCTTCCAAGTCTTTAGCAAGTGATCTACTAGCTGAGAGATGGGTGGGTGAGCACGAGCTGTAGAAATGAAGAAAGAAACAGGCAGTTCTTCCCTCAGCTACAGTTTAATGTAGTCAAAGCAACACTTTATGGAAAGCCTTTTTATTTTAGATGTTCATTAAAGCATATCTGTTACATTAAGTTTCTCTAGGAACTTATGTATGAAAACAGGTGGTGTCTACAATCTGCCTATGGGTGGCAGATAGGTGGAGATGGAGCTGCTTTAGTACATGGAGAAGCAGAGCCTTGAACATTTGATCAGTGTTAGAGTTTAGGTGCCTCCCAGGTTTAAGCCACAAACGAACATCAGTATAATTGTGTCACCAAGAGAAACAGAAATATGACTGTTGCTTTCTGTACAACATGCCACATGGGAAGTTCAGTCTGAAAGTGATGTAGAAACAACTGGTGTTATTCATAAGATTATTGTTTTTATAAAATAGCCATGTAAGAATAAGCATGAGTTTAAGAACAAATTTGATTCTGTCACTGGAGGGTCTTTTGACATGGAAACAGGAAGAATATGTTACAGGTGTAAAAGGAAGTACAGGATTTATGCAGGGGGGTGGGGGGAAACGCAGAAAGACATGAAGAAATTATTTGGAGATCAGCATGGGATTACTGCAGCAAGCAAGTGAAATATGCTGTTAGGATTCCTTCCTGGACAGGAGGAAGTTTCAAAGATTGGAAAGCCACAGCCTAGAATCTTCATTATGCAGGATGTTTAAAATAATAATGCAAAGGCTTTAAGAAAGAAGGGTATTTTAATAGTTTTTTTACAGTGTTATATTTTTCCCTTCCTAAAATGTGAGCATTTTCCTTCATGACGTGATGTAATTTACTGTGTCCTTATAACATACTGTTGGAATTTTATATTATTGTCGTTAGTAAATTTTGAACTAGACAGATGTGGAGCAATTTTAAAAATCCATCCAAGTAAGTGCAGACTCTCTGAAACTTTTTGTAATATGGAAAACTAGGATTATTAAACTCGGCTTGAACTGTGAAGGAGGTACAACCAGTGTGAGCCAAAATCAGTAACTGTTTAGAAACACATAGCTAGAATCACAGAACCACAGAATGTCAGGGGCTGGAAGAGACCTCAAAAGATTATCTAGTCTAACCTCCCTGCCAGAGCAGGGTCTCCTATACCAAGTAATAGCAATGTATTCATAGAAGAAATAATAATTGTCCTTTGAAGAATAGACTTTTTGCTTTAAATCTACAAATTGTGCAACACTGAGAAGATAGGCAGTGTAGAAATAATTTACACTGTTTATCTGAATTTTAGGAAGGGATTTGCATTTAAGTTAAGTTGCATTTAAGAAACTTGTTTTGAAGTCATAAAACAACACAGCGACAGATGCAAAGGGACAGAGTGGAAAAGTTCATGTTGGGTAGGTAAAGTCCATTGGCTCTTAAGTAGCTTAGGTACTTAGGTGTGCAGAAACTGAAGCTATTTAGACTAGAGCCTAAAAATAATCATGTTAAGTGCAACTGAAAGTGAACAAAATGTTAGGGTGATTTCAGTATGAATCTTCTGATGAATATTTGAGGGGAAAAAACCCAAAAATTCAGCCAAAAGCAGATGTATTGGCTCTATCTTGTCTATGTTAGTTTAACTGGTGGACTCCAGCAAATTAAGTTCTGAGCTGAACCATCCTGAAATCACATTCAGACTCAGGTTTTAGATTTGTACAGTCTCAGGTTATCTCTGTATCAATATGTGTGTGCATGTGCATATATTTTTGAGAGCTGGATGTTGTGCTTATTTGTTTCATTTATTCACATTTTTGTCTCAGTGAGGCCAACTGGAGAAAGAGTTTCAGCAGAGAAGTTATGCACTGAGACTGTGCTGCTCTAGTCAATGTAAGCACTGTGAGACTGACTACAATGCCACTGACATCTGACAAGTATTTTTTTTACTTAGGAGTATATAGAAGTCTATGTAAATATTAAGGTTGTTAGATACAGCAAAAGTTTTCCTTTTCTTAGATACAAGCTTCCAGCATCAGGGCAGATTTTTGCAGTGCAGTGGGAAACAGCAATGGGAAATCTGTCAATAGAAAGGAGGAGCTGACAATTTCTAAAATGGTTGCACTGTGTGTTCTTTAGGTGGATGGGTAACTGGAACAGCCTCACTGGAGATACCTTTGCAGATACAATAGTGAGAGAAAAAAACTTTTTAGGTCTATTACCACTGCATACATCCCCTGTATTTGACAGGTCTCTAGTATTCTAATGTTTTCCTTAGACATTTCCAATCTTATGGGTCATCTGTACATGTACTATAGATGACACAGATAGAAGATTACTAGTAAAGACTCTTTGTAGCTAGCTAAGAGCTATCCACACCGTTGAGTCACAATTTTCTGTTTTTTTGTGGTCCCCTGCACATGCGTTCTTGACTGACTGGAGCAGCATGGTTAGAGGGCAAGGTTCCCATTTGCCTTGCTCATTCCTTCTGAAGCTGCAGTTAACAATGTGCTCTTTATTGATCCCACTTACAGATAATCCTGCTTTGTTTTCTGTCTCTTCAGTACCGGTAACTAAAGACTACATCTATGCGAGTGAGTAAAACAGACCCTAGTCCACTCTTTTAACGCTGAGTTCAACAGCTATGTGACTTGAATGTGTGCAGCTAAGCTTCTACTCTCCAAAATAGGATCACCACATTCAAAATCTTCTTTGAGAATGTTCCCTAGCCAGTGTCTCTGCACAGTGTCTGTACATTACTGGAAGGATGCTAAGTCACTTAAAATCATGCCAGGGCTTCACTAAGAGCACAGCGATGTGAATCAGTCAGATGGCACTGCTTAGTCTGGTGTTCTGTTCCTAGTTAGTTTATATTAGACTGACTGTAACCAAGAGGAAAAGTGTCATTTTTATTTACTTTCTCCTTATTCTGTGTAGTATTACTCAGCCTTCCCCATCAGAAAAAGATGGGAAGTGAGGGAAATATAGATGAAGAAGCTGGATGGGAGAGTTATGAAGGATTGGAACAGGCTGCCCAGGGAAGTGACTAAGTCACCATCCCTGAAGGTATTTAAAAGACACCTGGATGTGATGCTAAGGGATGTGGTTTAGTTGTAGTGGCTTAATAGTGGTGGAATTGTGAGCTGTAGGAGAGTGGCTGGACTCTGTGATCATCAAAGTCTCTTCCAACCTCAGCAGTTCTGTGGGTCTATGGAGAGGATAAGAAAAAAAGGAACAGACTCCCTAAGAAAAAACTTTACAAGTAAAATTTGGTACTCGTGCAGAGTACAGGCTTCCTTTGATAACCAAACACAACTGAAACATCAGTAACTAGATGTAAAGTGGAAATAAACACATCAAATAATTTTAACTCTCTCCATGTAACTCATGCAGTCACAAGCATCTATAACATCCAAGCCTTCTACACTTTGTTTTTGTCTAGAATGTAAAAATAGCTTCTTTTTTGGCAGATCCTTCATTCCTTCCTCCCTGCAATTACTCCTGTGTCCTAAGATATTAAATTTCACCAAGGAGCAATTTGAAAGTTTTGAGTAAAAGCAATTGCAATAGGGTTTGTTTCATCAATGTACTTAATAGCTGGTCAAGAGAAATAACTATTTTTAGGAAGTAGTTCAGTCAGGCTACTTTAAATACCTGTCTTTGGATGAAATAAATCATGTTCCAGGATGCATGTGCTGTCCATTGCCTATAAATGGAGTCTAAATGTCTATCTCATATGTAGACATGTTCAATATGGGCATCTGAGACCTTGAGTAACCTGTACAAGTGGGAGGTGTCCCTGCCTATGGCAGGGGGTTGGAACTAGATGATCCTTGAGGTCCCTTCCAACCTTACCATTCTATGATCTGTATTGAGTCAGAGACCTGAACTGAAACATAACCAGTGAAAAGAGATGGTACAGATTCTAACCTTTCTTTCTCAGATTTTTTTATGGGAGAAAGAAAATCTTAGTTTATGAACCTAAAATACATTCTTCAGGCTGCATCCTTTGCAAAGCAATGATCATGGAGGGGGGTATAAGTAGGCGTCACTGTCTCCTCCACAGACTTTGGAGTAGCCCCATGAGAAGTTCCATATCAAGAGCTGAGTGGGTGTTCTCCCATTGAAGCAGCTGGTCCTCTGCTCCCCTGCTGTCTCAGTATCTGGAGAATAGCTTTGGCTTTCTCATTGCCTACTGCCCTGCTGAGCAGTGGAAACCTGAGAGAAGGCAAGAAATTGACATGCTCCACTGAGTCATTAGAAAGCTATGAGACAGAATATCTCCCCTCCCTCATATAGGCTTCCTGGAGAGGAAAGGTAGGATGAAATGAATACCAGTCATCACCTAAAGTTGTCTCATTATATATACAGACAGAAGTCAGGTTAGTACAGTTAAAGGGTTGCCTGAATCTGATTCTCAAAGAAGCATGGACCAGGTGGGAATGGCTGAGTAAATTGTAGAGCCCTTGCAAACCCAGCATACCCACTTCTGATCACAGATACTCTCAGCAAATTCCTTCTCAAACCTAAACACATGCCTTCATACCAAATATGAGAGATACTGCAAAGCAAACAAGCAGGCTTCATACCAACCTGGGACATTACCCACTCAAAGGGATGCCTGTAGCCAACCAAAAAGTATTTTCTGCTCTTTGCAATAGAAAATAAATAATCCCTATTGTATTCATTGCTGTGATAGTCTGAGAGGTTCCAGATTCCCTTAAGAAAACTACAGAGATCAAGTCCCATCCCAGGGGACAGACCTGGTTGCCCCAGGATGTTGTAATGTTTTTACTCTATTCCCCTTTCTGGTATCACAGCTTACGTGGCAGTGCCTGGCTGATATCGCTCTCTTCTCCTCCCTGCCTTTCCTCCCCTCACTATGTCTCTCCAGGCAGAGATGAGTCCCTCCTCATCTCATGGTTGGTCTGGGGGAGATTGCTTCTGGCTGGCAGGGGATGTGGAGCTGCGTCATGCGACCTGCTGAGGCCTTGTAGCCCTGAGCTGGGGCAGCTCTGGCCTACTCTCAGGATTGCTGAGGGTGGAAGGGATGGAGGATGCTGGATGGTTTTAGTCCAATAGACTTGGCTTAGCTTGTGGATGTACCCATTTTACCTGATTGCTTTTTGCATATATGCACTTCAAACTTCCAGTCAGTGTGCAGGATCTTCATTCTTACTCGTCAAAGGGAGAAAGATTCGTTTCTGTCCTCCAGTCCTGGGTACCTCATGGCCTCAAACTGAGACAATTGCTTTTTTTGGCTTTTTGAAATAAAATTGGGCTGTCAGGATGGAAAGACTGGAGAATGTAACCAGAAGGCTGTGGGAAGTGATTATTTCCATTTGTTCAGCACTGTGGTACGTGGAGCACTACATTCAGCTTTGGGCTCATCAGTATATGAAAGCCTTGAAGTACTGGAGTCCAGTCATAAACAAACAAGATCTCAGAACCATAGAAATAATTGAGGTTGAAAGAGATTTTTGAGATAAAGCAAGATGACTGGAGCTGGAGCACCTGATGTACAAGAAGAGGCTGAGAAAAAAAGGTTTGTTCACTTGAAGAAGGGAAGGGTGAAGGGAGATCTTATACCTGTCTTCAACTACTTATCTGGAGAGTGGAGAGAAAAGGGGGATGTGCAGTGGCAGAATAAGAGGCAACAAAAACAAGTTGTAAAAGAAAAAATTATGTTTAGGAATAAGGAAGGAATTTTTCACCATGAATGTTGTCAGGCACTGGAGCAGAATTCCCAGAGATGCTGTGATATCTCCATCCTGGAAGATATTCAAAACTGTACTGAGAAGCCAAGGCCCTGAGAATCTGCTGTAAGTTTACCCTCTTTTTTTAGCAAAGGTTGGACCAGGTAGCCTCAGAGGTCCTTTCAAACCCTTGGTTGAGACAAAACAACCTCCAGAGGTCCCTTCCAACCCTTTTTTTTAAGCAACAGTTGGACCAGATGGGCTCTAGAGGTCCCTTCTAACCTCAACTACTGCATGATTCCATATAGTGCACTGTATATGGCATGTGAGATGCTCATAGATTAAAAAAAAAAAAAAAAGACAAACAGCATCTAGTATTGAAAGGACAATATATTGAATGGAGAATATTAAATGGAGCTTTAGTCAGAAACTAGATCATTTTTAAGAAGCTATTGCACTCTTGTGACTTGAAGCAAAAGTACTGGTTATGATCATTCCAGAGGAGCTTTCAGATAGCTTTAGATCCTTTCCCAAAACCTGTACTGATACAGGTAGCTTATAGGGATGTAGGTTGGGAAAACATAGATGGATAAAAGATGACCTGATTTTTAAAAATACATTGCATACCCATTCATCTGAATAACTTGATGCTCGTTCTATCTAAATTCTTGCCTGATTCTGTGATATTCAAAGGAATAACCCAAGTAAGAACATCTGTATTCTACCGGTACTTTATGTGAACATTCGTAGATTAGGGTGCTCTTCATGCAGCCTTGACATAGGCAGAGGCATAATAACAGGTCATAAGGATGGCAGGAGCAAAGAAAAAGAGTATTTCAGGGCATTAATTATATACAGACACCTGAACATTCAGATGAAAATACACTGATTTGTATGGAAAATTAAATGTTGAAAAATGCTACTATGCTAAAATAATTTATTAATGTTCAGTATTTCTGCTTAAAGTGTATTTTAACAGCAAAAAGAAGAAAAAACAAAGAATGCTGTTGTGTGCTAGTAATCACTCCACAATGGGGAAGAAATTCAGATCTCTGAGGATCCCTTTTAGTTCTGAGGAAGAATAGTAAGAAGAAAGTAGTATGTCATTTTCAGGTGATCAGAACTAGATAAAAAGTGGAACTCGTAGAAAATTACTGAAATATTATTTAAAAGAAAAAGAAATACACAGTAAGCCAGCAATTATGTGTAGTATTTAAAAGTCTACACGGACTTGCTCTTTGTCAACATTCCTACTTTATAGCACTGAATCCTTCTGTGATGTGCTGTGTTCCTTAGGTCAAACCTTTCTCCACATTTATTTTACTTTGAGCACTGGTTAGTAGTTGAGTATTATAATTATTGTTGGAGAGTCTAAAAAAGTAAATCCCAGGATTGTAACTGTTATAAGTAGATGTAGCAGGCTAAAGGGGAGGAGGAAAACAAACAAAAAATCAAGTAAATAATTGAACAGTTGTCTTTTGGTTTTGACTGTCATTAGGAAATATAAGATCCATAAAGGAAGCAACTACTACAATAAGTTACTTGGGTCTTTACCTAAAGTACTTGAACTTTAGAAGCTTTTGCGGAGTTGAAGAAAGGATTACACATGATCAGCTTCAGTGTTCCGTGTATCTCTGAAATGAGCTTTATCAAAAGCCTGGGCTTTTAGCCAGCTTCTATGTCAATGGCAGTGTTCAGGCTTTTAGAGACCTTGGTTAGTCCTTTGGACAGTTACCTGTATACTCTTTCTTCACTGTGGAATGGAGAAGTTGTTGAGGGTTCACTGTTTTCCACATCTTCAGTTTTCTTACTCATAAGATTTTCTCAGAGGAGAAGGCAATGTACAAACAACACCAGCCCTATATGATGAGATTCATTTGTGCCATCATTGTCTTGCTAAATATTTCTCATACCCAGCTCTAATAGATTGTAGTGTGGAGAAGTATGTGTGCACCTCACTGGACATGGAGAAAGGTGGTGATGGAGCAGTATCATATGCTGAGCACTTAGAAATTGACTAGTAGCAGTAGCAAGAGCAGAGAAGTGTTTCAAAACAGGCAGGGCTGCCTGGATAATGGAACCATCCATCTGGCCAGAAGCCTGTAAGGTTCAGCTTGTTAGCCATCATGTTTTCCCGATGCTTGGGACAAAGTGAGTAATTTGATACATACAGACCACAAATTTGGAAGATCTTGTTTCTGAAGTTTTTGGCCTTTGGTAAGAACGTAACTGTCATAGCTAAAGTATCATTGCCTCTCTCTGCAGAATCTCTCCAACTATTTTCCTTGCAAAAAGAAGCGCTGTTTTGTGTGACTCCCTACACCAAAACCAGCAAACCATTTCTTTGGGAAAAAAACCAAAACCAAAACAAACCAAACCAAAAAGCAAAACCAAACAAACAAACAAAAGAAGTTTAACTATGGATGTGATAAGAACAAAGGGAGGAAACAATTATGGATGTAGAGGCTATAGTTGTTCTCCAGTGACTCCTGGAGACATGGAAAGAGTCACTCAGCTTCTCTGTGTCTCAATTTCCCATCTGTAAAATGGGGTTAAAATACCTACCTCACAGGGGTGTTGTGAGGCTTTTTAAAATAATGTTTGTAAAGTGCTTTGAGATCCTTGGATGAAGGTGCAATAAGAAATCAAATTATTCACTTTTTTAGTGCAACACAAGAGTGCACTTCTGTTGAGATGGCTAAAGGCTTTCAGTTCTTTACAGCTATTCCACGTACTCTTCACTGTCATTTCCCTCCTGTCATTTGTTGTCTCTGTTGGGAGTTAAAATGAACATTTTTTGCAATCAAGAATATCTAAATTACCATAGTATTGTGCAGATGAGGCTTAAAATAATCTGCCATTCTTTTTCAACTCTCTTGTATATTCCTTGTCCATGCAACCCTAAAACTAACAGAAAAGGGATATATGATATCTGTGTGCTCTTCACTTAACCTAGCTAACTTGTGGGGTTTTTTTGAGACAAACTCAGCCTCTTCATCAGATAAAAAACTGTAATTTGGATCAATAGTTACTAGTCATATGTGCTAGTCACACATAACAGAAGGGGTTACAGTCCTATATGTTTTGCAGTCATTTAACAAACAACCACTAAACAGCACAGTGTAAGGGCAGTTTCCAAGTGAAAGGATAATCTTAGGACTAACAGAAATGTGAAATGAAAGCAAGATTAGATTTTACAGAGCTGACTCAAAGAGAAAGCAGGTAGATTCATCTTGAGCTGCTATGCTTATATACTTTCCAGAAGACTCTTAACTAATACACAAACTAATTTGGGACTTAAAATTTCAATTTAATAAACAGGTAACACATGTGCTTCACTCGAGCAGCTTCAGAATCCAGCAGACTCTTGTCTGAGATTAAATACTACACATAAATATCCTTTTCATTGAAATTAACTGATCCATGGAGATAAAAAACATGAGCAAAATGGTTGTTAAAGAAAGCAAACAAAAGAAAAGCCCGAAAAGTAAAAAAGGAAGAACAAAACTTGATTAAAATATTTTGTTTTCCTACCTCTTTCATCTAGGGTTCATGCTTTACACTTTATTCTCCTCTACCACTTTATTTTTATTTTTATTTCTATTTTTATTTTTATTTTATTTCTATTTTTATCTTTATTTTAATTTTACTTTTATTTCTATTTTAATTTTTATTATTTTCTTCCTCTTCCTTTTCCAGTTCTCCTTCATCTCCTTCTTCTTTTGTCTTTTTCCTTCATATCCTTATTCTTCCTTCATATTCTTCCTTCATCTCCTTCGTCTTCTTCCATTGCCTCCTTCTTCCTTCATCTTCTTCCTTCTTCCTTCATCATCTTCATCTTCTTTGTCTTCTCTTTAGGATTGAATGGGCAGGAGAACTGAGAAAGAATATAATAAAATAAACACAATAAAAGATATTTAGTTACAGCTTTCACCCAGCTTCACCTACTTAAAGGCATTTACATGTCATCACTCATAAAGTACATGACTCATATTTTGACTTTTCACTGTTGTGGAGGCAAAGGATAACACATTCCTCCCACTGGTGATTATCTACATGATTTTCATTCATGTAAAACCAAGCACAAACCCTTTATTCAAACAAACAAACAAAAAAACAAAACAAAAAACCCAAAACAAAACAAAACCCCAAAACCAAACCTTGAATATTTTTATGCTTCAAAAGCTGCTCCAGAATACTTAAAGCATACCAGAACAGATGTCTAGATGGCTTGAGAAAATACAAGGTTTTCCTACTCTCAGTATTTTGATAGAGCTAGAACTGGACTGATTTCGCCAGTGTTTGTAGATATCTCATCTTAAACTTGAAGTCACTGGCCATTTTGTGCCTAGAACTCACTACTGCTTTTATTGTTTTGATGTTCCTTCTGCTACTTCTGGCTGTCAGTTGTAGTCCCCAAGGAAGCACCCAGAAAAAGCAGCAGTTCCTGCTGAACTATCATCTTGGCTTGAGGTTTTTCCTTAATGTTTAAATTAATGTGGGATTTGTTTGTACATTTTACTTCAGGAAATTATTATTAGTGTATTAAAGAAATGCCTTTCAAATAGCAAAAACTAATTATCCAGTAACCTTTACCTGCTGAGTTCTATGCAGTCATTCCAGATGGATTTTTTTCCAACAGAAGTGCCATCCCTTACTTTTACACTGAATATCTGATACTCTGATGTACTTAATTATTAGAGGGGACTGAAATGCAAATCTGAATTATTATCGTCTCTATAACAAAATCAACTAAAATAAACCCACATTTGAACATAAATAGGTAATGCAGTATTGACTTGGAATATCATGTCATGGAAAAACACCATACATCCTTCCCTATGAATTATCTTCCTGCTGTATTGAAGTTGATAATATATAGTATTTTACCATTAGAGTATTTATTTTTTTCCCTAGATATAGCCTAGTCATCTACCAGTTCTGTTCCTTAACTACAGCCTACTATCATCCCAGGATCCCTAACCACTGTGTGGAAGAAATGCTATCTTGTGGCTGAAATATTAATTATCGTGCTGTTGAGCTTTGTATTTCAAACTTTCAGACTTTGATTTATTATCTTGTCCACTGGCATAAAAATTATTTTCACCAAAAATTGTTTCCTATCATCAAAATGTCAGTGTACAAACCATCTACAACCTGAAATTTCCCACTTTTATTTGTTTATCCCAGAACTTAAAAGCCATACTCTACAAAATGCTGCATTTTGAGTCGTACCAGTGTTTAAAATACATTTGAGTTGAGAAGATGCTCTCAGACATTAATGGATTAGCTCTTGAGCAGGTGTTAATTGTCCTAGCTCTACTGATGTCTTTCGGTTTGCACCAACTATTAAACTAGCCTCACGTGGCAGTGTAAAGACAGATTTAGGAACTTTCTTTTCTGGTTGCAATGCAAAGCATTTAAATAACACTTCAGTAGCAGATGATAAAGATAAAATTTATGAAATGTGCATTATCAGATCGTGATAAATGTATGTGTGTTTTAAGAATGGGTCTAAGAAAGACATAACTTCTGAGTGAACAAGAGTTATCAGAAAATGGTATCTGGATGATATTCATCTGACCAAATACGGACATCTTTAAGGCAGGCATCTAGTCTGAGTCCCTTTGAAGAGAAACAGGCACTTCTAGTAGTTATTTATTTTATATATATTCCCAAGATACCTCCACCAGGTCAGATGACCTTTATCCCTAAAGTGTCTGCTTCTCTCATTAAGGACAGGAATATCCAACAGTTTACTCGACCTTAGATGTCTGCTTTGCTCATGTCTAAAGTTAAGTGAGATCAGCCACTCTCAGGGTCTTACATTGACTCCATCTTATGAAGCTGTCCCTCTGTTATTCAACAGTTTCTAAACCAAAGCTGAGTGAAACATGCACCATTATGTTACAACACACAGGGCGATAGACAACAGCCCTATCATACATGACCAAATAATTTGGGCTCATATTTACTTACGATTCTGTTGTGCATATAACTGCTTCTATCTTCCTTTCATGTAATAACTCTCTTAAGATTCTTACTTCTCTGCAGTTTGTCTAGTTAAACTGAGATTTTGAATCCCACTGATGGATCCACTAAGGCAAATGCCATTTTGATTTTCGTGTACAGTTACTGGTTATGTAGTGTTAATGGTGTGAATGGTGTTATGAAAGTGACAATTTCTTGCTTGCCGATATAGTCTTTTTTTTTTGGTGAATGGCATTCACCAGTAAGAGAATAAATTCAGTAGTAGTCAGTCCTTTGCCATTTACTGTATTTATAACAAATACATGAGTGGAAAAAAAAGTAGGAAATATAGGAAATGATGTCATATTAGTAATATGATTTTAATAAATCCCATCAAATACAGAATTGAAAGGAGAAATACAGTATTTATGCCATACTTAGCAGTAATTATAATTTTGATTGCCTTTTTCATACAGTTCTATGAAATAAATTCCTATGAATAGCAAATAAACAAAAATAGCCTTATGGACTAGAGAGAAATTCTCTTCACATGAGCCTTAGTGTTATAGAATTGCTGTGTGATTAACAATATTTGACGTGCAGTTTGTTTTCTGTCCGTGCGATTGCAACAACAGTTCCAACTGTAGCTACTTTTTTCTTTTCTTTTCCTTTTTCTTTCTTTCTTTGTTTCTTTCTTTGTTTCTGTTTTTTATGCAGAAGACCATCAAATGAATTGTCACAATACTCGAATAATGCAAGACACAGAAAAAGACGATAACAATAATGATGAGTATGATAATTACGATGAACTGGTGGCCAAGTCATTGTTAAATCTTGGCAAAATTGCAGAGGATGCAGCATACAGAGCCAGGACAGAATCAGAAATGAACAGCAATACATCTAATAGTCTGGAAGACGATAGTGACAAAAATGAAAATATTGGTCGGAAAAGTGAGCTGAGTTTAGATTTAGACAGTGATGTTGTCAGGGAAACAGTGGACTCCCTTAAATTATTAGCACAAGGACATGGTGTAGTGCTTTCAGAAAACATTAATGACAGAAATTATGCAGACAATACTTCACAGCAAGATAATAGGAACATGAACTTTGTAATGTTAGGGAAGCCTGTGAACAATGGACTGGCAGAAAAAATGGTGGAGGAGAGTGATGAAGAGGTGTGTCTCAGCAGTTTGGAGTGCTTAAGGAACCAGTGTTTTGATCTGGCTAGGAAACTCAGTGAGACAAACCCACAGGAAAGAAATCAACAGCAAAACATGAACACTCGTCAGCATGTCAGGCAAGAAGATGACTTCCAAGGAAGAACACCAGACCGGAATTACTCTGATATGATGAACTTAATGAGACTTGAAGAACAGTTGAGCCCCAGATCTAGGACTTTTTCTAGCTGTGCAAAGGAGGATGGTTGTCATGAAAGAGACGATGATACCACCTCTATTACTTCAGATAGGTCTGAAGAAGTGTTTGATATGACAAAAGGTAACTTAACCCTGCTTGAGAAAGCAATTGCTTTGGAAACTGAGAGAGCAAAAGCCATGAGAGAAAAAATGGCAGTGGAAGCTGGAAGGAGGGATAATATGAGATCATTTGAGGAACAGTCTCCAAGACACCTTTCTGGAGATGACAGGAAGCCTAAACCCAGTGACGGCCATGTCAAAAAGCCATATTATGGTAAAGGTAATATTTCTATATACCGTATGTTATGTCATGAGAAAGTGTGAGCTAATGTGTTAAATTTTGCTTAGATTTCTGAAATGAAGTTATTAATTCCATCAAATGGGAATGTTATTTAAATTTTAGTAATATGACATGACTGTAAAATAGCATCGTGCTGCAATAATGAAATAAAAGCATTCACTCTTCAGTGTTAGAAATATGTACAGTGTTTCAGTGAATATCCTTTGGCTAAATTGAAAAAAATAACTTTTCAGGGAAACAAAACAAATAAGAGATCATGTTGAAAGAGGCAAAGATTTTTCTCAACTTTTTAATCTATTTTATAGCAAAAATTAACAACTAAGAGAATCTATGATTCTATGATAAGAGAATTACATTGCAAACTATATTGGAGAGTGGGGGTTTATGTCACAGGTAGTCAATCAGCTATGGAGTACATACTTTACAGATTTGATTGGGTAGGTGACATCATGACTTATAAAATTATCATCAAATGACAGTTATTGATGAAGCCTCTCCCATCTAAAATGTAGAATTGTCTGATAGAAATTGAACAGTACCAGAATGACCGATAACATAAGATAGGGGCAGTGACTGCACATTAATTATCTTAAGTTAGTAAGGTAATGGAAACCATTTGCTATGCAAGGCATGGTGTGGCCTGGGCTGAGATCAATAGCAATTTCTTTCTTATGTGCATTCCACTTCACTGGTTTCATTCCATTGTGGAAACAGTTAAGGTGCTGCCTTTACAATAATTCAACAATAAAGAAAAGAAAAAAAAAAAAGACAAAAAAGAACAGACTAAAGGTTACCTTTAGAATATTTTTTAATGTATGGGATTATCACGGTGATGGTGTGTTTATATTACCACACCCCTCTTTAACATGTCTCTATCTGTACACGTAGGCCTGTGTTGTATAGTGTTCAATACCTTCTGAGACTCATTGAACACCCCTGATTCCCATTGACTTTAGTGGAAGTTGAGGATGTAGTATTTCTCGGGAGATGCTTAAACAGGGATGGGGTTCATCTTATATTTGTCATAAAAATGTTTGGTTTCCTTTTCTACAACTGAGGTGGTGGACATTTTTCTCCTTTTCATAAATCCTTATTTTGAAAAAAAGGTACCTTAAGATCTTCCTGTGGCATGCAGGTAGGCAGACAACGTCTTGGTCCAAGAAGGGTTTTAATCTTTTTTTTCACATGCCTTAAAGTAAAGTAATGACAAATCTATCAGAAAAGCAGGGAAATTATTGATATCACTTCTCTGGAATGGATTTTAGTGAAGTTTTGTTTGTTTTAAACACAAGCATATGGTTCAGTGAGTGTTGTAGTAACTTCAAGTATTTGTGGAAGACAACTTTAGTTAGTTAGTGTATTCCAGCATAGCCATGTGGATACTGTGCTAAATGTTGTTTGCATATGCCCTGTTTTCCCTGTATGACTATTTCCCTTTGAATATATATGTCTAATATAACCACAGAAAACATGGCAAACCCCTATTAATTTTTGAAGAGCTTTATAACTCTGGTTGTTGTCCAACCCTTCCAGTCTGTGTGTGCCTGGGAAAGCATTTATGTATGTAGATCTGCTGTCTCCAAAAAGACTATATAATTTCTGTCAGTAACAAAAGTATAAACTTCATATTTCAGTAAATTCTAGAGCGTCTTTGAACCATTCTGTCTTTTGGGAGCTGCAGGCTGAATTAATTATAGGTCCATACACTAGCCAGACTAAATATTGTGGTTGTTTGGACCAAGAAACTTTGTGGAGTGGATCCTTCTATGCTTTTTTTAATAAAGAAAGAAAGAAAGAAAAAAACCTACTTTCTTTCTTTAAAAGCATAGGAAATGTTTTGGTATTTGTTGAAAGGGGAAGCTTTGACTAAGACAGTATCATTTGTTTTCCACTTACACATTATCTTCCAAATACTGCTGGAAGAGATACCCACAGAGAGGTAAGGTGGGAATTTTTTGGAGTACACAAGTTTTCAGTAAGAACAGCCTCTTGGCTTCAGGAGTTCTGCTTTCAGAGACTGATAAAACAGCTCTTTAGGGACTGTTAACCACTTTTTCCTCCTGCTGTTTAAAGCCTTCTAAGTAGACTTCTGAAATTAATGAATTTTAAAATCAGTTGAGTCCTCTGACAGCCTTCACTCAGGCAATGCTCCCATTGTGGCAAGGAGGAAGGGAAGGTTACAGAATTAAGTGAAACTGTGCAACACTTCTCCCAGTTAGCAGAAAAGGATTTATGAAGGAATATCCAGTGTTTCGTTTAAACTTATGGGGATATTAGTCATATGTCTTCCATTAAAAGCAATGGGAAATTGTGCAAGTACAATTTTATGCAAGTTTTGAAATCACGAAGAGTAGCATACAGCATCTTTTCTGGCTCGTTAGACCATAACGGCTCTAAAGGATCTAATATATGCTATAACTTTATAGCACAGACTCAAATACAGAGGGGGATTTACTTGACACTATCATATGGAAGTGTCTTGATCCTCAGCTGCTCTAAATTAGAGTATCTTCACTGGCTTTAGTGGAGTCCTGACAACATGGAGTAGCTAAAGTTCTAGCTTGAAGTCTTTAAAAAGCCATTATGGTCTATTAATCATCTACATTTTTTGCAGTCCTTGAATATTGTTATAGTTATATAATTTGTATGTCATTTGCATCACTTATTCACTTATTCAATAATTTTACACATCCCAAAGTACTTGACTTGAAGAATTGCTTAGAGTTGTGTATGTATGTAGCTGTGGGCTTGCTGTTCTAGTGGTCTCAGCACAGGCCTATCTGCAGGAATTCAACCCCCTTCTCTGACATTTGCTCCTTCTGTGGCCTTGGGTTTAACTTCTTGATCTCTTTGCTTCAGTTTCCTGACATGTAAGATTATGGTTTTTCCAGAGGTGTTGTGATAACTGTAGAACACTTTGGAGATAGATTTGAATGTGTATTTGTTGTTAAAGAGCATTAAAAAAAGAACTGGGTTCTACAGTCAATATGCACGTGAAGTAAAACTGACATTCGTAATTAGAGATTCCATTTGCAAAGGACAAGTTTTGAACATCTTAAAATTTAAGAATGGGTTTAAGTTGCGGAAAGTCATTACGATGAGCTGAAGAATTTCTTTAAATTTAAGGTGTTCTTGAAGAACTTGGAATGTGAAAGTGTGTTTATATATAAAGGTTACTAGAGGGCAATTAAAAAAAAACTTGGTAACTGAATGTAAACTCTGGATTATACTGATTCATGCTGGGGAAAAAAAAAAAAGAAAAAAAGAAAACAGGTTGTATATGAAGTTTTGCAAGTACTGAAATTTATTTTGCTTGTACTGAGGACTACATTTGTGAAGCCAGGATGGAACCTAATGTAAGAAACACTTGATGGAAAAGTAGCAAAATCTTATTTTCCAGAGACAAAAGCATAATTACTGAAGCAGAGTAATGACTGGAGCAGCATAAAATACTTAAATGAGTATAACTCTGCTTGGGTGCTGAAAGGAGGATGTACTGAAAAAATAGAAGGGGGATGCTGGTTGATCTTGAGCCAAAATTGTAGCAGTTAGAGGATGCTGAATATTGTTCCTTTGATATTAATATGAAAATCAACAATAGTCTCCAAAATCTGACAACTGTGGTCAAGATGATAGGATGTAATTTGTATCATGTGCTGGACTGGAAGGGTAAAGGGTAGAGATGTTATATTACAAACGTTCTATTAAAAGAAACAAGCCAATGAAGTATGTGAGAAAGTTCTAGTTCAGGATTAATCTCGCCAGGAGTTTCATTATTGGTGGAAACCTTTATTTTGTGAAAAGGTGTCTATTTAGACTTTTCATTGATTTGTAGACAGAAGATCCAATAAGATTTTAAAAGATCATTAACCTTTTAAGCATAGGACTATTCAAGCACTATACATGCATATTTTAATGGCCCAAATTAACACAGCAAGTGATGCTTTCATTGTAATCCTGATTACAATGTTTACCCCACTGTAATTTTTTGAAGAGAAAGGAATATTTATATAATTTCTCCCATTTCATAAGGAATTTAAAGAAAAGAAGAATCATCTCCTCAGTGAACCTTGGAAAAGGGATTTATTTGTTCTGAATCTTTGAAATGTAATGCTTAAAGAGCTTGGTTTGGTACTCTCAAGACAACGACCTTAATATATCTGGCATATAAGAGTGTAAAGAAAGGAAACTCCAACTAAGCAGTTTCCAAATGACCTTACACCCTTGGGCTGATGCTTGTCATCAGAACACTGATTGACAGTGGTATGGCTTTGCTATAAAAAGGTAACTTTCCAATCACTATGAATGGCTATTGCTGTGATCGTAGGAACCTGCAGTCTGAAAAGAAGATTATGGGATAAAAGGAACAGCAGAACTGTTTAAGAAGTAGAAGGGTTGGTTTTCTTTTCTTCTAGTTTTTGTAAGAACATTTACCAAAGAGTAAATGACATGATTAAATGAACCTTCTTACAGAAATGTGAAAAGCCTCATTCACTTGACACATTTGTTGTAAATTATAGATCCCTCAAGAACAGAAAAGAAAGAAAGCAAATGTCCTACCCCTGGGTGTGATGGAACTGGCCATGTAACGGGGCTTTACCCCCATCACCGCAGTTTGTCAGGATGCCCACACAAAGATAGGGTCCCTCCAGAAAGTAAGTTTACATTGTTTCATGGAAAATGGGGATAAAACTACAAAGATTTTTCTAGCATGCTTTTTAAACCTTTTTTAAAAAAATTATTATTATTATTATTGTTATTATTTAGTATTTTAAAATTTATTTCATTTTTCAGTATGGTTTGTCTCAACTTAGTCAACTGTTCTGTGTTATACCTTTTAATTTATTCCATCATTTCCATTCTCTACTAACTTTTACACTAAAAGAATGACTTTTAAAGCTGTATTCTTTGATTTTAAGAATCCTAGGTTATTTTTAAAATATGTGTTCAGCAAACAGAGAAAAAGATTGCTAGAAGATGTGCACTGCTTTTACTTCTGTGTGCTGATGTTGCATCAACTCTCCCTGTTACTCAACTCAGGCTTTTGAGCAAAGGTCCCCTTTCAGTCACATAGGTGGAATTTCTTGCCACGTCAGAGGTTTCTCTGCAATGGAGGTTCACCCATATCAGCTCACGAATGTTCATTTGAAGGCAGGGGGCTCCATTTCTGGAAGTCTTCTTGGCTGGTGGAATCAGCTGATTTCTCTAATCTGATTTATGCCAGGAGAGCATCTAGCTAAGATCCAATTCTCTTTTACACCAGTTTTGAAATGGAGTTGTTCCATCAAAGCCTGTGGACCTAAAATCCCCACTGTCCATCAACTCTTGTAGACTGCAATGGATTTACAGCAGCCTAAAGAGAATGTGATAAAGGGCTGAAACAGTCTCCAGTTTTTAAAGAAAAGTAGATTCTGAAGGATTGGAAATCAGAAGTAGATTAGCACACAAGAGTAGCAGACATAAAAAGTCTCCTCTTTCAGGGTAGCATGATTTCTTCCAGAGGTAATAAGGAAGTGTTATAGGAAACTTTGCTGTAACTTGGTCAGTCTCTGAGTACAGTAGAACAAATAGAGTAATTTCTTTGCTTAGCAAGACCCTGCAATTTTCTGAAACACAAACATTTATTCGGTTGCTCAAAGTTCTCACATTTTATAAATGGTAAATAAAAAGCTTTTTAGAAGACTTTGTAAATCAAAGAAGAATATAGCTTTAAACTGTTTGCATGCTCTTGTACCTACTAAAATGAAAAAGGTGAGCTCATCTTTTTATTTTTTCCTGTGATGTTGGCCTTGTGAAGCATGTTTCAAGAACAGCTTTCAATAATAGGACTTTCAGAGTAAAGCTTTTGCATCTATACATGATTTAGTACACTGATGATGGGGTGATGATGATGGTTATCTTTTAATCAGTATACATTTAATTCTCAAGTCTCTGAACAGCTTTTATTCAGTTCTTAACTCAGTCAAGGAATTCACTGATTTTATTAGAGCTTTTTTGGGGTTTGTTTGTTTGTTTGTTTTTGAGTGAGAACTAAATACAGGCTTCCAGACTACTACTTTTATAAGAAAACCAGAACTTTTGCAAGGGCTGGATGATCTTTTTCTATAAAGTGATGTTCTGCCATCCAGCTCCGAGACATTAATTCAGATATGTCTCACATCCCACAAAACTCTTTAGTGTTACCAAAGAAGTGCTTGGTAATTTGACAGTTCATAGCATGAACTTCATGATTTAGAGGAACAATGCTCTGAGCGGCCTTGGAAGTTTTCCATCCAGCTTGCAGTGGATGCAGATGTAAATCAGTTTACCTGCTTAAGCTTGTACTACTTCTTTTTTTTTTTTTTTTTTTTTTTTTTTTTTTTAACTTTTAAAAAAATTTTATTTTTTCTCTCTTTTTTTTTCCTTACCATCTCTCAGTTTTGAAATGCTTATTTTTAGTTTTCAGTCTTTTGAGAAAAAAGGTTTTCTATCTGTTGCAATTTTTACTTCCAAAGAGAATTCAAGTACAACGTAAAGGACCAATTCTGCTCATCATATAGATAGGAATATCTATGTGGAAGTGGGCAGAACTGACTCCTAGCTCAGCAGGGCTGTCTTAGGGTTCACTGCAGTTCAAGGTTGTACTGAGGTGTATTTCAAATGTATTCTAAACACATACGTTCCTGAAAGATACTTTTTTCAGTTCATAATTTTGAATTGATGGTTGCTAGCTGACCCTTTACTGTTGAGCTGAACTTTTCTCAGTGTTTTTGTATGAAGATGTTGGAAGTCTTCTGCTTCACTGTTGCCGTAGAGATACATTTGTTTATAGGTTCTCTAACCTTCGTAATTTCCACTGTTGCCCTGTGTAAATGAGCATAGGATCACGATACTTCCCTCATCAGGCTTTCTTGGCTATGTGTGTCACGTGTATTTTGAGGAATGCTGGTTGTTAATGAATCCTGCTTTGTTTTAAAATGGTTTCATATATACTGGGATTTGATTTTTTTTTCTTGTTTTCATACTCTGCTGTTTTCTCTTACTCTCCTTGTCAAGTTCTTGCCATGCATGAAAATGTTCTTAAGTGTCCTACACCAGGCTGCACAGGCCGGGGCCACGTAAATAGCAACAGGAATTCCCACCGAAGGTAAGGATGCCATCGCTGGACTCCAGTCTAGAGGGAACAGTGTCTCCAAACTGCAGCCCTTCTAGCAGTCCATGGTGGGGGGAATGTGAGTGTGTGTTTTGCTGTTCTGTTCTGAAGATTGACAGATGGTGCTTTGTGTGCTTTATCCATTTTAAAGAGTAACATTTATTCATATATTTTCTGAGGAGGACGAGTGTGCGTTTGCTATAGTATGGATGAGTTGATCCACACAAGGCATTTTAAGCATCCTTAGCTTTTTTTGGGGTAGATTTTTTTTTTCTTTTTGTTTTGATGTTAGCTGACCAGGAGTGGTATGAAACAAATGGTACTGCTTCTTATGAGTATGTTACAGGGAGAAGGAAGAGCCTGTCAACATCATCAGGAATAGTACAAGACTTCTTGTTCTTACAATTCATTCTCCAGGGCATTATTTTATAGCTTATCTATAATTTATATAACTATTTTTATAGGAAAAAAAAATCCACTGTATTCTTAAAAAAATATTTTTTTAAACACATGAGAAATGGCATTTTAAGTACACATATGTTATAAGATTTAGTTGTCTCAACTCAGTCTCAACTCCAAAGTCCCTATTCAACTAAACCTAAATAAGAACTTTTCCTATTTAAGAAATATCATGAAAATATCTCATTAAATTTAAAACATGAGAAGCCAGAAATGTTAGATACAAACACCCTACCAAAAAAAAAAAAAAAAATATTTTTTTTTAAAGCAAACTTTTCTATTATTTACTAAGATTGGTAATAGATTCTTATAGAAAGGTTGCCTTTGCCGATTAAATTCTGTCAAACAAGTGTTAAAATTATTATTGCCATATATGTCACCATTTTCCCACAGAACAAGATCATCCTTATTTCTTTACAGTTTTAAAAACTCCAGGAAATGTGGGCAAGAAGGTAAAAGAAAATGTTCAAGTTTCTACTATTGAATTCTCTTTTTTACTGTTAATTGTAGCATGGAGGCCTATGGGACTAGACAGGTACTGGATATTCAGTCTTATCAAGCTCTGGGTTACTAGAACCCCTCATATCAACTGTCACCTGGAAGACTCTTGTGGGTACCAAGGCGTCTGCAATAAGCTCTGGTACCCTTTTCTTCTCTGCAGTGGTGCTGCCGGTAGATGCAGCAAAAATCCTCTGAGAAAGCTTGATGGGAATTACTGCTGCTTGGAGCAGTGTTCATGTCTGGTTGAATATCTACTGGAATATTTGAGGTGTCTGAAGAAGAGCATGTCAGTGGAGCGCAGCTGCCCTCTGGCATGACTCCAAAACCTCACAGAGCCCTCTCATCCCTCCGCAGAACTAGGGCAGCGAGGGAGGGCTTGGAAGAGCAATCTGCAGTCTGCGCTCACCTCTTTCTGCAGCTTTTGGGGCATTTTGCTCTGCTTCACTGTTTTTCGAGGTTTTGTTTTGTTGGGTTTTTTTTTTTATTATTTTTTTCTCCCTTTATTTCCTGTAGAGAAGGGAACATCTGGGAATGCACTGATTTGCCTTTCATTTTAATTTCTTTTCCTGTGGAGAACACAGCAAGCTGCGGTCACATAAGCACGCAATAGACTATGACAAGGAAAGGACCCCCTCCATTGTCAGGTCACGAGTTTTTTACAGCTTCTCTAAGAGCACCATCTGCTGGCGTCAAGTTTTTTCCTGTTCTAAATCTTTTCCAGAAGTATCAGGCTTATTATTATTGCTAGCGCTTCAATAGTAGTTCAGCGTTTGCAAATTTAACTGAATTTCAATTCAAGTGCAGAAGCTCTTTTCATCACCTACCACTAGAAGACATACTTTAGTGGTTGAAATTCATGAACAAACACTAAGTATGACATAGATGAGATGTAGATTTAGAGACCCAAGGCCAAATTTTGCACTCATTTATATGCCTAGCAAAAAGATTGGAGTTAATGAAGCTGAACAAGGTGTGAAGTGGCATGAGATTTGGTCTATGTGGTGTTGTCAGTTAATCATCTTCAGGAGCCATTTCATTGGCAACATTCGTAGATTCATAAGGGTCACAAGTCTGCTAGAATAGCTGCACAATAGATTCCAGTTTATATTCTCCTCTCCTACTATTATGTTCATCGGCTGACACCCATGAATAATCTACCCCTGTACAATCAGAGAAGCAAAGCAGATGTAAGATCTACAATGCAACTTGGAAAGTAGAAGAAAGGAAGTCTACTCTAGAGAAAATTGATATGACCAAAAAGCTTTTGGAAACTCTTTTCCTTCAGATTCTTCCTAATGCTGTCTAAGGAGGAGAAGGAGTAATTGGATCAGTGCTATAATGTGAAACTACACAGGACAAGACAATTAAATTTCCTTTCTGTAATTGCAGCCTCTCTGGATGTCCTATTGCTGCAGCAGAGAAACTGGCTAAAGCTCAAGAGAAGCATCAGAACTGTGATGTGTCAAAATCAAACCAGGCATCAGATCGGGTTTTAAGGTATTAGAAATCACTATAATACTTATTATTATGCAGAATTCATCACACATTCACCTAATCTGAGAATTTATATACGTTGTATATACATATATATATCTCCTTTAAAGAAGAGCTAGAACTAGGGCTTCTGGATCCAATTCTCACAGTGTATATTTCCCACTCAGTCTACATGGGGGAGGGTTGGTAATTATTTTGGCAAATACATGTAAAGCTGAAAAGCTCATTTTTGTCTTAGGCATTGTTTGGTGTAAAGATGACTGCTGGAGTGCAAAGTCTAAGAACAGTGTGAAAAAAGTTGGTATCTTTTGGGGATAAACTAATATTTACCGGTAAGTCTTGGTTTTTTCAGCAGGCTTTTACTAGTAAATATCAGTTTAAACTAAACCAGAAGCCCTATTTGCATTACCAAACTGGTAGCACACCTTTTTGGCAGGACACTTTGAAAAAATACCAGGTGTAACTTAGACTCCAAACTAAGGTCAGGCTTAGTTCTTTGTCTCTGTTTCCCTACTTGCTGCGAGGAAGGATAGAAACAGGAAAAAAAGTCCTAATTTTTTTGTGTGGGAAGGACCCTGAACCAATTGAACATCACCCCTTATCTTCATCCATATAGGATTCTGCATTTACCCAAATCTGTATCCAGCTTTGTGCTGTTGTCTCCTCTTTTGAGATATCTGGTGGAAAAATGCTATCTCTAAAGAGCTGAAGTGTGAAGGATACATGTAAAGGAACTTGACTTCTGCATGATTGTTCCAGCCTTATGCTGAAGATGCCCCAAGAGCTGCAGAATTTCTCCATGGATACTGTGATATCTGTGGGCTGGGATAAGCATATCCCACCCAACCGCCTCAAAGAGTGCTGAGGAATTGCCGCAGCTTTAGTTCCCAGAATTTCCTACTTACCCCATAGGTTTCTTAGTGTTTAGCTGTCTTCTAGATTTAAAATCTGATAGGACTGCTTAAAATGGAAGTTTTCTACTGTATTATCAACGTTTTTCTTTGAATATTCTCTTAGAACATTCTCTTAAACTTCATCTAATCTTGATGGCCTTTTCAAAAGTCAGTCTTTCCACAGAACTGAGAACAGAGAATTATTGTTCACATCTGCAGAATATTTTTTTGTCATGTCTGTGGATGTTATTTTCCCTCCTCAGATGGTTTTTGATGGCTTTATCAAAACAGCAACTAATTGAAATTGTGCGTTTTTTCACACATCATTCCAGAGAGTTCCCTTAAAGAAGGCTTCTTCAAATTCTATTAATAAAAAGCACTTTCTGAGAGAATAGTACAGTTTGTCACTTGATGGAAAAAAAGACAGATCAAAAATACAGAGTCTTTTACCAGGGATCTCAAGTCAGATACCATACAAAGACCACCACTGCTCAGAAGCAGCATCCTATTTGCTGGCAAAGTCCCTAGAAGGTTTTCCTGCAATCTTAAATTTGCTCATGAGCCTTCCCCATGTTTCAGACTTTATAGGCAACTCAGATAATGCTTTCATCTTGTCTCCTGCTTCCTTTTTTACCTTTAAGTCATTGAAGTATTCAAGATTAAGAACTTGGGAGATGTTTATAACATTTACATGCAGGCAACTGATGGGCAGACAGAGATGTTCTAAGAGTACATCTTGGATATTTGTCTTCATCCCAGTTTCCATCCCACCTGCGTTTAAAATTTCTTACTTAAAAAGAAATCAAATTCATAGGACTTCTGTTCCACAGGATTTCTTATTTGAATTGACTGTACAGGATCCGAATGACATCTTTTTTTTTTTTTTTAACTAAATATAGATTATCTTGAGACAGGATCAAAATGTTATTCATATCAGCTCATTGTATAAATATGCCTACTATATTTTGTGAGAAAAAAGTGTCTAAAGGAACGAGCATACATAAATCAAAGGAAATAGTGTGACTAATATGATTTCTTGGGTGATCTTTACATAAATACCCTGCCTAAATTCTATGAAAATGAATTCATTCAGAAAAAATATAATATTCAAAACCTATTTCTTACTATTTATCACATTCCATTTTGTCAGTCAGCATGATGATACTTCTGGTCTTGACGGAATTTATGTTCCTATGAATGTTCCTTCCATTTCCTCTCGTTATAAATGCAGCTTAAAAAAAANACCCACCACCACCACCTTGGTTCCGTGATTCTTGATTCCAGAAGAAGCGCTTCAGAAGTGCTGTTCATCATCTTTACCTCCTGCTAACACAGTAGGTAGACATGCACCACTGTGTAGCAAGTGCTCCCTATGACCCAGTCATAGAATACTTTCTTACATAGGTAAGGTTTGCAGGATTTGACCTTTCTGTACCTGCTTTGAGAGCTGATGCCTCCTGTGTCCACATGCACAAGACAGTGGAACAGTGGAGTTCACTACAGCATTCTTCGCTGAGATTTCACAAGATTCTCCGATGGTTGAATGAAATCTGTCAGGACTTTCCCTGACTATCCTCCCTGATCTCAAATGAAAGAGAAATTTAGCTGATATAGTTTATCCTGTATTAATTTTCAGGCCCTCCCTTGAGGCGTCTACCTGTGTGTCAGGAATCACAACTCCTGCCAGAACCTTGCATTTAGGGGTGAGCAGGACCTGTGAGGCAGCAGCTAAAAGTTAACAGAGATCATGGCACTCGCCTGTGTATTTCTCAAGATGAACATGGATTTGTCATAGAGGGATGAAGCTCCTTTGGAACGCATACAGGAAATTAGCACACGAGGCTGTTGAAAGAAATTGAGAGGAAACTCCATCAATTAAGTGGAGGTTCCAGTGCTATTTTTACTTTTTGACATTTAAAGAATTTGTCCAAATGTCTTCTGTCAGTCTGATTGCCCCTCTTCAATTTGCCTCCCAAAAGAGAAAATGTTTGCAAAGTGACACAATTACATGGAGAAACGGAAACCCTGAAATACTTTGAAACAGAATTTTCAAATACTTTTAGCTACAGGCTACATTTAATGGTATTAAAATTTATTTTGTCTAGGCATTGTTCAAGAAAATATATATTTGTCTGCTGAAAATAACCAAACTAAGCAAATCCAATAATATATTGCTGTCTCTTGAGTACAAGAAATAACTAAGATTTTCTAATCTGCACTATAAATTATGCACAGACACAATAAACTGAACTGCATCTAACAAACTTTACATATCTTTAATTTCTAGGCCCATGTGCTTTGTTAAGCAATTGGAGATCCCTCAGTATGGCTACAGAAACAATGTCCCCACCACCACACCCCGCTCCAACTTGGCCAAGGAACTAGAGAAATACTCTAAGACTACGTTTGAATATAACAGTTATGACAACCATGCCTATGGCAAGAGAGCCATAGCTCCCAAGGTGCAATCCAGGGATATATCCCCCAAAGGATATGATGGTAGGAGGTGCACACTCTTATACATGAGAGACAAGTTTGCAGTTAATCATGTTGTTGTATATGTAAACATCATACGAATAAGACATGTTTTCATCTTCATATAGTATTATGAGGAATGCTGTCATGTGTAAGTTATTTTAAAGGCCTTTTTAAGAAGAGTTATTTTATATGGTGCTTGCTTCAGGTCTATTGCCCTGGCAAACGAACATCTCTAGCTATTAAGCTTCTGGGGTGTGTTGAGATGGCAATAAAAGCCAAGTGTGAGAATTAGTCCTTGTGTGTTAGCTGGGAGACCTGGCCTCAAGGGTCACTTAGGACTCTCACTTCTGTACGGTACTTCAGGTAACCCATAAAGAGGTAATATACTTGCTCTGTAGTGATATGGAAGTATAAAATCTGGATCCCCTTCACTTCAGAAATCACTGAGAAATTAATGAGGCATTTCTACTCATTTCGTCCTCATGAATACACTTGTTGAATTCTCTGGAAAACCAACCGGAAGTAAGGTGTTCAGGAGTAGGCTGAAAGTGACTTCAGGTCAGGAGAACATGATGGATGGGTCTGTTAGGCAAGAGGATTTTTATTATTGGAGAAGAATGAACTGCAGGATAAAGGTACGGATTCAGAATGTAGCTTTTGAGGACATCAGGAATATTCCACAGCAATACAATTACATACATATATATATATACACACATGTTGGATATTAAGAAAAAGTTATTTACTGAAGAGTGGTCAGACACTGGAACAGGCTGCCCATGTAGGTGGTGGGGGTCACCGTCCCTGGAGGTGCTAAAAAAAACCCCTTACAGACACGATGCTTCAAGACATGGTTTAGTGAGCATGGTGATGTTGGGGTGATGGTTGGACTTGATGACCTTAGAGGTCTTTTCCAACCTTAATGATTTTATGATGCTATACATGTAAACCTCACTGCTTTAAACTTTGATTGTCTTTTATTTTTGTGTTATTTTTTATGATAACAGGGTTGGGATTTTTTTTGTTGTTTTGCTAAAATATTTACTTTTACTCTCAGGCTACCATAGGAAACTTCAGGCAGGTATCAGATTTTAGTTTAGGAAAACAGAAATAAACATACTATATATAACAATTTATTGTTGTTTCCATGTGCTGCTTGACACAGACTTGACACTCAAATGTAGGTGAGTGGAGAAAGAGAAAATTACTACAGCAATTGCCTTCATATTTCTGCTATTTGGGGTATTTTGCTGTTTCATAGAATCGACAGGTATGTCCCTGTACTATAGGAGGAAAGAAAATGGTAGCAAAAATATTTTTGAGTAAAAGTGCCACGTTTTCATCTCTCATACATTTGTCTTGTTTGCCTATACCAGAATAGGCTTGAACAGTAACAAAGGTAAAGCACTAACTCTAACTATGGTTATAGTAAGCTAATGAGTGTACATCAGTATAAGTTAAACAAAGTGTTGGCTGTTGTTATTTATATATATCAGAGTATTACTGGGGATCCCATGGACATGCATATTTTCAGATCTAATTACTGACACTCAAATAACTGATATAGATTTCTCACATTTAAGGGCCTTTTTCAGCAGGTAATTATAAACTCTACTTGTTTTCTCATATCACAAGAACCTGAAAATACCCAAGTTTATCAATGGCCTTGAAAGTTACAGTGTGAGGTTGATATTGGTCACTGTCTTTATACACACTTCATCTTCTCTGGATGTAAATAGGAATTTTACTTGGAGGTTAAAATTCAGATGAGATTACTTCAGTGTTCAATCATGTAAGCCATGTGATTCATGTACATGTAATTCATGACAGTATAGTGACTATACATGGTTCTTGTGTACTCAGAAGAGCGAAGAAGGTTGTTTGCCAAATGAAAGCTAATTCCCTGTGGAATTGTTCCATATCCTGGGCTCTGCAGGAGGTGGCACACAGTGTACCTGATTCCAAGTGATGTGTGTGTTTTTTGGCTACACAGGCATGCCAATGTGGTCCTAGAGATGAGACCTACTTCTTTGTTCCCTATCAGTGATTTTTGTCAAACTTCTAGGATTCACATCTCTGATACTCCTTAAACACTCCATCATATTTGAATTAAACTGGCAAAGGATGTGGAAGTTCCTCAGGAAAGTCAACTACAGTCATAAAACAATGACATTAAATCCTGTATACACTGCAATCAATACCACTTTTGGCACTAGTTTTCAGTGGCACAAGGATTTTGCTGGCAGTTACTGTATATGAGTGAATATGAAGGAAATTTCAGAAAGAGTCTCTTAATTTAAAAAAAGGTACTTTTTTCCTCAAGAAACTTTACAGCGTTTTAGGTGATTTCATATTTGTATATAAAAAAATATATTCTTGTTGCTAAAGTCATTATGGAAACACAGAGTCTCCAATTATTGTGAATGTCAGCAAAACAACACTTATGTAAAAGATTTAGTTCTGAAAAGTCTTGGAAAACCTTAAAGTAAGCCTAAGATGGGAGAAGAACTTGCAAGTAAAAAGACTTTTAGTTTTTCCGAGTACATAAGGTGAAACAAATAGTCTAAGGATATGAAAAATGAATAACTTTATGTCTCAATCCTTTTTTAATTGTAGGCTAGCACTGTATTTTCATCATTTTCATCATTCAAAGGGATTGTATGTTAATTAAGTGTATGGTTGTGAGTGACATGAACATAAATAGCTCTTTTGGATTATTTTGTTGATTTTCTTTTTCCCCCAGTAGGCTTTAGTGAAAAACAAACAGAAAGTGGATACTTTGTATTGTGGGGTAGGATGCTGTGATAATCCTTGAGAAATCTTGTGTTTGTGGGCTTGGTTTTCATTTTAAATCAGTTTCATTGTGTATTGGATGTTAGGCTGATGGTATACAGAAGTAAAGATAGGACCACCTAGACACAGCAGGCAGAGGAGGTAAATGTTTCTGTTACTCAAGTGATAGCAAGAGCTTCTCTCATTTCACCAGCAGTCCTGGGTCCTTCCATCAAAGCACTGAGAAAGTATCAGGAATGGGAATCACATAATGGTAGGGAATGGAAGGGACCTCTGCAGATCTAAAGCAGGCTCACCTAGAACAGGTTGCACAAGAACACATCCAGGCAGATTTTGAAAATCTTCAGAGATGGAGACTCTGCAACCTCTGGGCAGCCTGGTCCAGTCCTCTGGCACCCTCAGAGTGAAGACAGTTTTCATTACGTGTAAGTCAGGCCTCCTGTCTTCTAGTTTGTATCAAATTCATCTCCTTTCTAAGTACTTGTTAAAAAATGGTCAGGTGAATCAATGCCTGAAAATTCCTAGTTCTTTCTACTACCTGTATAGGAAGACTGTAATGACTAGGTCAGATATCTGAAGCTGGCTGAGAGAGTTGGGGCTCTTCAGCCTGGAGAAGAGGAGGCTTCGAGGGGACCTGGTAGTAGCCTTCCAGTATCTGAAGGGGGCCTACAGGAAGGCTGGGGAAGGATTATTTACAAGGTCCTGCAACGACAGGACAAGGAGCAATGGGTTTAAACTGGCAGAGGGGAGATTTAGACTAGATGTTAGGAGGAAGTTCTTTCCAGTGAGGGTGGTGAGCACTGGAACAGGTTGCCCAGGGAGGTTGTGGATGCTCCCTCCCTGGAGGTGTTCAAGGCCAGATTGGATGAGGCCTTGAGTAACCTGTACTAGTGGGAGGTGTCCCTGCCTATGGCAGGTGGTTGGAACTAGATGATCCTTGAGGTCCCTTCCAACCTTACCATTCTATGATTCTATGATTCTGTGAATCTGCTTTTGTGCAAGTCAGGAAAAGCATTGAAACTATAATTAATGTACATAAGACATTCAATATTTAACCAACACTGGGGACAAAGGTGCCTGAGCAGAATTTAATTCCACTCCAGATACCTTCCTTTGGTCCTTTATGCTGCTGGGATCTCTCACATTCCTTTGTTAAATAGCAAGAGGAGCCTGCAGACCTTGAGGGGTTCTTTGTAATCAGCCCCTAGGCATGTCTGATGGGAGGCCAGTCTGGGTTAGGTTTGTGTCTGTTTTTTAATAGGAAAGGTGTACTCCAGATATGATTTCACTTGGGTGAAAGTAGGTGGACTGCAAAACTTCCAAAAGATGGAACTCTAGGGATGGGGAATGCATCAATCTGAATATTAGAACAATGCAGCTTTTCCTTCTTTAGTGATCAGCTTGATTTAGATGATTGTAAGTTGATGGTCTTTGTTTCTCCTGGAATACTAATGTCAAATGAAGAGTCTGGATTATGTGACTTATCTCAAAATGTAGGATACAGCAAAGGTAAAATAACCATGGCCAGTTCTCTGTGAGTTTCACTTAAATTATTGATAATGTAAAAGCTAATGATGGTGTGGAATGCTTAGAGCACTTTACATATTCAAAGTGTTTTGCAAGTTAATCACAACACAACTACATTTTAGAAAATTTTCTATTTCCAAGGAAAATGAATATAAGGGGTAATGTAGTTTAACCAAGGCCACAGAGGAGTCCATATCAGAGCCTGCATGAGTTTCTGATAGTCCTGTGTGTAAAGCTGCCTCCTTCTTTCTCTTTCTTTAGCACACATTCTCATATACATGCATATAATTTCCCATGTAGTATGTCTCTTATGTCTGTCTAATTGTGACCTGCTATAACAAGACTAACATTTTTTTTCTTTCTTTCTTTTTTTTTTTTTTTTGCAAGTGACTGAAATCTTTGTTGATATGAATTTTGAAAGATATTTCTAATGTTGAATGTTCAGTGGTAGAGGGTGCTTGATTCAGTAGAGGCTGAATTATTCAATCATTTCCTCTCATAACTGTAGGAAAATTCTCGTGTGTCTTGGATATTGTTACAGAGTAACAAAGGGTAAATGCTGAATTTTTAATGACCACCACAGACTATATTAATAATGAAACTCTGAGAAATAGTTCACAGATTTATTATTAGTGGATACCCTGCTAGAGTAGTGCTACTATGTGTTCAAAACAGAGAAATGTGATGAATGTTTAGCATTCACTTCACTTAAATTAAAAAAAAAATAAAAAAATCACACCCTGTGCATTATGTGGCTTTCCTGAGAAAACTCCATCTGTTATGAATTAAGTGAAATGCTATTTCCTTTACAGTAAAAATAACACCACCATTATTTTTTTCCCCCATTTTTTTTAGAGAAAGGAGAGTGACATAAGCTCTAGCAGAGATATTTTGCTTTCAGATTCTTCTTTTGAACCAAAGCACCCTTTGGTTCACAGATAGACTGTGCTTATGGGAGCAGATTATTATATGTAAGTCTGCTCAGACAAATACACCTGGAGTCTGGCATTTCAATGGAGCCCATCACAGAGGAGCTGTAGCTGGGGTCTGACCTTTTTTGTATAGCTCCCTAATCAGCATGCTAGTTGGTTATTGTTATATTGTGCTATAAGGTATGATCTTTGCAGTCTACATTTCCATCTTAAGGAATGCTGTAATATGCATGTATTTATCCTCTGACTTTGCCTTTTATTATTTTTTTAATGAAAATACATAAACTTTTAGATGTAGGAGATGAGCTCACACTTTCTTGCCTTTTATATAAAAAAACACTTTAAAAACAGTTTGTTGGGGAAGAGGGCCGGAGAAGTAAATGGGCTAATAGGGCTGTTTTCCATTATTACTGAAATACCTTTGGCTGCAAAAAAGCATTTCCTAAAGGCAGCAATAGTTCTGTATTGTATTTAGACAGGCTGGACCTGAGCTTTGTCAGTGCCTTAGCTCTTCTGTGACTGCTCATGACTTCTATCGGTCCTCATTGTGAGCAGGAAGAGGTGTCTTTTGGTCCTTACTGGTTTTATGAAGGTCTGTAGGTACTCAGGTTGTTTCAAGATGGGGACATTTCACTTCTCTCTGTTTCCATTTATACAACCACTGCTTCTGCCTTTGTGCAAACCATGGTAAAACACACATGTGACCACCGCCTTTCTTCTTCCACCATGTTCCTCTCCTTTCTGATGGCCAGTGTCATAACGTTTGCCTGTGATGTAGGAAGAAGAAACCCTTTAGGAAGTCTGGGATGTTTGAGGACATGAGTAGCATGTCTCTGGGCCCAGAGACCAAGCCCATCAGCCTTATAGTGGGCTTGATCTCTAGCATCTCTGTGAAGTCTAGACCTAAAATTAACAGTTTTCTCATGTAAATACATAAAGTCCCATTATGTTATATTGCTCCTCATTAATAAAAACGAGTGAACCAGCTTCTGTCTGACTATACATGTGAAGTAAAAGCAGTGATTCTGTGGTTTTATTGCTTTTTTTTAAATCCAACCTGTTTGTCAGCACTATTCATAATCACATCATACTGATTTTTACAGGCAGTTATTTCATACAGACTCACACACATAGCATATAACAGTCACAAACAGAAATCAAGAAATACAGCCATCATTCTTACTGCAAGCTTTTTAAATTTTTTTTTTTTTTTGGCATTGGTTACTGTTGCTCATTATAAATTTCACCTCCAGCAGTTTGTTTTTCTCTTCACTTATGCAGAATGCTCCTTCTTTTGAGTCATCCTTGTCATATTTCTTCCCACAGCTAAACGCTACTGTAAGAATTCCAGTCCAACCAGCAGCACAACAAGCAGTTATGCCCCTAGCAGCAGCAGCAATATGAGTTGTGGTGGAGGCAGCAGTGCCAGCAGTACCTGCAGCAAGAGCAGCTTTGACTATACTCATGACATGGAGGCAGCGCACATGGCTGCTACTGCTATTCTGAATCTCTCCACTCGCTGCAGGGAGATGCCTCAGAACCTCTCCACTAAGCCTCAGGATCTCTGTGCGAGGGTAAAAAATGAGTAATTCTGTTTGTTAATGAAGATTTCTCTTTACTGCACTTGCTCTGTGGCCCTGATAAATGGAAGAATAGCTTTAGTACATTTTTTTTTCTTTTTTTCTTCTTACTTTTCCTCAAAATTAACATAATCTGATGGCTCTGCTAAAGCAGGGAGGAAAAAAAAATGCAAATTGCTCACAAGTATCTCGGGGAATCCTGGTCGGTGTATAAGCTGCTGATAGTGATAGCATGTACTCCTTTAATTTGTCTCTTACTGGTGAGATCTATAATTATGAAATATGTTTGGAATGCTCAAGAGGTTTTAATTGCACTGCTGAATTTTTTTTTTTTTAAACATAGTTTGATTCATAGGTTTTGTGAAAGGATTAAAATTTAATGATGTATTTTCATTTACAAGTCACAAATGGGACCTAAGGTTGTAAGATCTACAAAGAAATCTATGTTATTTGTATGTTATAATTTCTCTCCTGTCTGTGATAGTACAGTCACTGCATAATATATTTGAAATGAGCAGAACCTCCAATGCAAGTGACTTTAAATGTGCTTCACAGTTGTGCAGGGTCGCTGATGTTCTGTATGCTCACAGAGTCTCAGTACGTTGTGAAATGGTTATACAGATATAAATAAAAACGTTTGTAATTAAGTTTTCTATATTAAGAAAATCAGCTTACTGTTAACATCCATTAAAGATTGAGCAGATTTTTATTTTTTTTTTAATTATCAAATTCTAAGTTTTGACTCGGAAAGCTCTTAAGAAATGAATATTTAAGATGTACCAGCAAACTGTACAATGCTACCTATAGGAGACCACTAGATGGCTGAGTGGGCAGATGCTGTGCAGAGGAAACATTTTTATTGTGCTTATAAAAGAGCTTTTGAGCTGGCAGACATGTTCTGCTCTTCTACATACAGGCAAAGATATTCTCCCTCTCATCCTGAAAAGCCCTGTGATCATTCCTAACAAACTAAACCTGCAGCACAAAGTATCAGTGATAACCTTGATTTAAGCCAGAATGGCTGATGGCTTTGTTTTCAGATACTGAGTTTTTATATAAATTTGTTTAATGCTGTTGAAGAAGGAAAGCTTTTCCTGGCATGTAAGTAAATGCAGTTGTTCTCCATATCAGCACAACAGAAAAAAATGCTGGAATAAAATGCTAAAAATCTTCTGTATCAAACCCAGAAATGGCCTCTCTCCTAATGTGTCACCCTATTATGAGTCTGAAGGATTGAGTCTGAGGAGATAAACAGATATTTTCTGAATTAAATTAGCAGGATAGCAGCAATTAGATATATGCTCTGACAACATACACTAATTCAGAGAGAGAGATTTGCATTCCCAGTGCTTTCCTGCAGCTCTGTTGTTACTCAACAGGGAAGCAAGTCACTAGACATGAGGAGTCAGTGACATCCACATCAGTTTTGAAACCCAATTTCTGGTGGAGTGTTCTCTTTTTAAGATGAGGGATTCTCTGTGGGCACTTTTGTTTTACCTGTCCTTTGTTTGTTTGTTTGTTTTTTAACTAATCTCATTTTAAGATACCCTATCTTAATAAAATAGTATCTTCTCCTCATCTGCCATGCTAGACAACCCTTGTTTCTATGTATAAAAGATGAAGTCAGAGCCCATACTAACCCTATTTTTCACAGAACCTCAGTCTCTGCAGAAACTGACACAAGCATTGCTGCAACTATTCTGCTACCTAAATTTATGTAGCAAAAAGATAGATATACGAAGTCTTAATATATTTACATCTGTGGGGAAGAAACTGTACAATTTGAATGCCTTTACTCATTGGCAAATGGTGTCCAAAAGGGCTCGTTTGGGTGCCCTGCCTCCCTGCTCAATTTTCTGATTGTTAATGTTAAATAAGCAATGAAACGAAAATTATTCGATGCTAGCTGTTTTTTGTTACTCTAATCACCCAGACAGGTGTCAGGACTGGAAACAAGAATTATGCAGATGTTAGCTCAGAGATATTCACCTGTCACAAAATAAATCGGGAACATAAAGACAACAACAAGAAAATACCTTTAGAGATTTTTCCTTTTTTGTTCCAAATTTTGTACCTGTGTGCTGGGTGGCAGGAGGAGTAATGGAGACTCTCTCCTCTTCCCTCAAACATCAGATTAGCCATTCAGGAAAAAATCTACTTTAACAGCATTAATGTTGTGTAACAGCATCATGCTATGTGTGGGAGGGGGCTCAATGCTTACAATTTATACAGGATGGAAAAGCATTTTATCATTCTTCTAGGCATTCCAGAAGAGGTAACAGTTTGCTGGTGTGAAGCTGAATTAACGATATCTTTCTTATTTTGGCAGAATCCTGATATGGAAGTCGACGAAAATGGGACATTGGATCTAAGCATGAACAAGCAGAGGCAGCGAGATGGTTGCTGTACCATTTTGACACCACTGGAGCCAATGTCCCCGCAACGGCAAGCCGTGATGAATAACCGGTGTTACCAGCTCAATGAGGGGGACTGCTGGGACTTGCCAGTGGACTACACTAAAATGAAGCCCAGTAGGATAGATGAAGATGATTCCAAAGAGATTAATGTACGTCTGTTTCGTCTATTAGTTCTTGTCATGATCTAATTTTGCTAACTCATTACATTTCTGAAATTTAGAAGGAAAGAGGAAACAAAACTAATACGGGATAAAAATGGTGGATTTCTATCATGAAAGGACTTCCTGCTGGTTAATCTTTAGGAGTATATCATGCTGGCACACATTTGATCTGTGACTAACTTCCATAAGACTACATTTGAACCATGAATATGAATCATGTTTTCTAACAGTATCATCTTGTTAACAAATATTTTCTGCAGTAAAGATGTTTTGCTATATCCAGATCGCATTACTCTGTATAAGCAAGTTGACATAACTGTGCAATACTGGGATAATCAGCTCTCAAGACAAGATATTATCCTGAATTTGAAAACCATAAAAGATGTGCTGCTGAGTATTTGAAAGCATGTATTACGTGGAAATCAATTTAAACAAAAGCTACAGAGTATAATTTAAGCTTTAAACTGTTTCAGCTAATCTTCTTCTAGATTATTTACATGCTCCTGATAGCTGTATGTGTGTGAAAGGGCCTGTATTAATGAGCTACTTCCTTTTAAGAATTAAAGAAGAGATATTAGAAATCAAAATTACTATTCAATTCATAATACCAAGTCACAGCCAAACCCCTTTTAAACAGAAGAGACAGATAAAGAAAATATGTTAGAGAATTTTACTTTGCAAAACTTAAGATAGCCAAGACACTGAAGAGGTCTCCTGATGAGGCTTAATGACACTGCTTTTGTTCATTGTGTTTTAGTCCTTATCCATCCACTGTGCAGTTCAGAACCCTGCATTCACTGCACTTTACCTGGTTAGAGACTTCTAGAGATTGTTTGCTAGGTTTTGTGGTTTGTTTGTTTGTTTGTAACAGAAAATTGGGCTAATAATTTCTGTGTCACACATCTCTTGATTTTTTAAAATTAATTAAGCCATAAAAGTATTTTCAGCAACTTTGAAACATGTATTTCTTTATTGGAAGGGTGGTCAGGCTTTGGAATAGGTTTCCCAGAGAGCTTAAAAAAACATGGCGTTTTGGAAGAGGTTTTGATGACCATGGTGATGTTGGGTCGGTGGTTGGACTTGATTAATTTAGATATCTTTTCCAACTGAAGCAGTTCTATGATTCTATATAACAAAGTGGCTTTTTCACTAAATACAAAATGCATTTTAGTTTTGGTGTTGACTACAGGAATGTTGTTAATTTCACTGAAGTTAGGAAATGTGTAGTTCCTACCAAGGAAATGTGTGGTAAACCAGACAGTATAGCAAGTTCTTTGGAACAGGCAGAACTCCCTGTTTCTACTGCAGTGTTTATGGCACCATCTTCAGGAATCACCAAATCAATGCATTCAACCACTTCATCCCTGATATAGAACTTTTTGCATTTCTGAACACATCAGTGACGTTTATTTTAAATTGCATCATTCCGTTTTGCCAGACAGATCCATTGAGATTCCATGTGTAGCTGTTAAGATTGCTCCTGTTTCATCTTTGAGATGTCCTAAACCATAAAAACCATTATTTAATACATTTATACATTTCTTCATATATTTTTTCTTCATTGCTGTGTTTCCCAATGACTTTAGGGAAAAAATATTGATTCTTTTAAAGCAGAATGGTAGGACAGTTGTAGATAAAGCTTGCTTTTGCTTTTTATATTTTTTTTCTAGTTAAATAAACTCTAATTCCACATACCATAGAGTATCCAAAGTATCCAAATATTTAAAATAGCCAAAAATAGCTAAATATCGAACTGTCCCTAATATTAAGTATCCAAAATATCTATGTGTGCAAATATCCAAATACTATCTAAATTATCTAAATTATCTAAAATATCTAAATTATCTAAATTATCTAGAATATCTAAATTATCCAAATATCCAAAGTGTCCAAGTATTATTTAAAGGTTCAGTAGGCAAAAGAATTCCAAATAATTTTGTGAGTTTTCTCTGGCAGAATAGGATAATGAAAGGCAAGTAGCACTAGGACAAGGGGCAATGGTCTTAAACTACAGAAGAGTAGATTTAGATTGGACATTAGAAAAAAGTTCTGTACTATGAGGGTGGTGGAACACTGGAACTGGTTGCGTGGGGAGGTGGTGGAGGCCCCATCCCTGGATACATTCAAGGTCAGGTGTGATAGGTCTCTGAGCAACTTGATATAGCTGGAGATGTTCCTACTTATTGCAGGGGGTTGGATTAGATGGCCTCTAAAGGCCCTTTCCAATCCAGTACCTTCTCTTATTCTATGATTTGCGTTATTTTGTGTCAGTTGTAACTTCACCTAGCTGAAGCTAATGTGTATATTTGCCTGTAGCCAGAAGATTTGGATCCTTTCCAAGAGGCGCTTGAAGAAAGAAGGTATCCTGGTGAAGTTACAATCCCAAGCCCCAAACCCAAATACCCTCAATGCAAAGAGAGCAAAAAGGATTTAATAACGTAAGCATAATGTGAGGTGAAATTATTTTTCTCCTTTTAACCTTCTCTGTCTTTTTTTAAACAAACGAGTACATATATGCCTTGCAGTATGAGCATGCAACATTTGCAGCATATAAATGTTTCAAACTGCCAGTTAAGTAAAGTGATAAGCTAATGTGTATTTGCTTGTTCTTAATGATGCAATATTGTATTGAGCCATTTTCATTTAAACCTGTTCATTTTGCAGCTTTTCGATTAGGATGCTTAAAAACCCCTTGCAGTCATTGCAGCTAAACTGGAAACAATGAAACTTTTAAAAGCCTAATTTTTTTAAACATACTTACTATTTTGGCTGTTTTTGTTTTTGTTTGGTGGCAGATGTCCAACACCAGGGTGTGATGGGAGTGGTCATGTGACTGGTAATTACGCCTCACATAGAAGGTGTGACTTCATTTTTTTCATGGTGGATTCTGTCTTTTCAATTTATTGTTTTCAGCTTACCTCAACAATGCTGTCAAAGTAAAACGTTGAACTATGTGTTAACCCTTTGAGTAATATATGTTGATCTTAAAAGCATGCTAATTTGTGTGTTGTATAAACGTCTTTTATTTTTAAATAGATTACTAAAATTTCCAAACTATCCTTAAGCGTTTAAGTAGTTAACCCAGGAATCTGAAATGCTTTCATTTGTTACATTTTCCTAGCTCTTAGCGAAACAAACAAACAAACAAGAACATTTGCAGTATGTCATTTTGGAAGTAATGTTGATAACTAAATATATTCAGAGGGTTAACTATATTACAGAATTCAATATTACAGCACTTGCCCCCATCGCTTTTCTGCATTACAAACTTTTACTTTTTAATTTTTATGTTGTGTTTGTTTGGAATTGTTCAGGTAATGAGAAGATTAACTTACTTGTATATCCTGCCATGTCTTACAGTTTATCTGGCTGTCCCTTGGCTGACAAAAGCATTCGAAGTATGCTGGCCACAAGCTCACAAGAACTCAAGTAAGATATAAATGACAAATATTTTCTTTATAAACACTTATTTGACAGCAAATTGTGTGTATTTGTATCAGAAATTAGAAACACTGTCTGGAGAGCTGCTGCAGAAGGGTATGATCCTTTTTGGGACCTGCATTGAAGTCGCTAGAAATTCCCATATAGGCTGACCTTATACACGAGTCTGCTGGCAGTTTTCCTTTACATGTGTTTATTAGGTTGAAAAATCAGAACTGATGGAATTTCATCTAAATATTTGAATTCCTGTTCCCTTATTTTCCTGAACATTTGAGTTTGCTAGTTAGAATAGAAAATTCTTACGCCATTAGGCTGATGAAATACTTCTCATTGCACAACCAGCCAAGTGCTGGAGTTTCTCAAACATAAATTAGAGGGAAAGCAATTTGGTTTTCCCTAATGCTTGCATATTTTTCCCCAGGTTTGTATCACTGTTAACAACTTAATGCATTTTCTCATTTGACTGTGGTTTTTAGTGTTTCCTTAGTTATTGTCCTACTCTAAAATGCATTCTTTACAATTCCTTTCAGTTCTTTGGAGTGACAATTGTGAGCAATGAAAGTTAGAGAATGGTGAGACTTAGCTTTGATCTGTCTTTCTGCACCATATGCTCAACTGCAGCTCTCTATGTAGAGGAACTATAGCATTTTGCTAGTGATAGGATATAGTGGTGCTCCTGATTTGGTACTGTTGTTTAACATGGAAGATTATTGACAAGTAACTAGGAGAGATTGGGTAGGGAAAGAATGAATGGATAGTTTATGCTGCCATGCTTAACAGGATTCTGTCTTCACATACATGAGTGCCTTAAACAGCATTTCCTGAGTTCAGTGCATTCCACAAACCTTGATGTAAAGCATGGGAAAGATAATAAAGCAAGCATGAGTAAGCTACTGAGGTAAGATTGCTCTCTAGTCTTAGCTACTCTAGTCACTAGATGACAGCAATATAACAAAATTTACACTCATTTGAAAATAACATTTTGAAACCATCAGTTTAGATTGTACTGGTATATGCTGCTGTAAGGCTATGTGATATGCCAGGGGAAGGAATGTACGTGATACTGGGGAAACATGTAAGTGCAAGCAGAGTAAGATGTGAATGTATAACCCCAGAGAAACTCAGGTTTGGACCTAGGTTTTTGATTGTGATGGATGGAGGAAACTTAATTTCATAAGCAAATGCAGGTAAGACTCTTGGGGCAGCATGAATGGTACTTTAAGCACATACTTCGCTGCTCTTAGCCTTTATAAAGTTTCCACTTGACCCCACTCCTATCTCATGGCATTTTTTGGATAGAGAGAATTTCAAGCTTTGCTTAAGCCAAGAGAACAAACTTAACTCATATTTAAAGTTACATTTTTAGGCTCAGAATTGATTATTTACATAGCATTTAGGCTAAATTCTTTACTTATCAGTTATCGTGATACCTATTGAACACATCAAAGCTCTGTTGGAGTGAATTCAAAAGTTACTGAATGTTAAAAATTTAAGCAGGCAAACTTAGTTCTGTCTTGCATTTTCATTTTACAAGGCAGTCCTTTACTTTCTGATAATACATGTTTCTGTAGGATAGCAGAGTAATTTGTTGCACATGGCAGACAGTAACCCCTTCATAAGCAACTAATGAATTTCTTCTGTTTTCTTCATTATCCCATGTGTGGCCCTGTCTGTTATTCACTGTACTTCTCTCAAACTGTACTCTCAAGATACAGCTACTAATTCACCCACACATTTATCACTACCACTGCATCTGAGTATTTCCAAATTAATTTACCTTGGTTATAAAGGAATTAATTTATTTTCACCTGCAGTTATACTCTGAAATAAGTCAGGCTTGGTATTATCCCCATTTTAAAGCCAGAAAATGTGGTGGTATTATTTTGAATGCTCAGTTTGAGACGCCTGGGGCTCAGTTTCTCAGACTTCTTCATACTGTAGAGAAGTGTATATGTTCAAAGCCATGTACCCATTGAATTTGCTTGGAGGTGTGGGAGTTCAGCAGTTCTATGTGATGAGTGACTGATCCTTTGTGAAAATGGATAAACTCTACCAAAATAATAGGACATAACCTAGTGTTCCAGAACAGTCACGGGACTATCCTTTCTCGTTTGAAACTCTGGTCAGTCCCAGCTTCCACTTGTTCTGTTTGTTCTGTCCTATTTTCCTTCATCATTTATTTCCCCATTGCTCTGTCTCTCAAACTCTGTGTCTAATCAGCCCATCTCCTACCTTCATCACATTTATATTCTGATTGTTCTTTATCTCTATATCTTCATGAAGTTGATACAGAGAAAGAAATAAAGCATCTTCACATTTCTCACATACATTTGAAAGCAGGGAAGCAGGAGTCCTATGGATGGCAGCATTCTTTATACAGCTCTCATTTATGCTCTTGTTCTCTGCCTAAGATGGGAGAAGATGTGATCATGTAAATGATAATATGTATGCACAAACCAGCTAAACCAAAGCTACACAAGTGATTTTGATGCGAGAATTTTTAAACTGTGAAATACTTAATTTACATCTGTTATATTTCTGTGTGCAAGGTCTTGGGGTATAATTTACTTGCTTTTAAAAAGAGCAAGCTGAAAAGAAGCAGAAATCCCATAATGTGGAATCATACTGGATCTCTGACAGGCCACCACCCAGCATGGGAACTTTTGATATCCCCTGTACAGGTCACCTGAACTACTGTGGTAGCAAACAACAGTGGAATGTATAATGCTCTGCGTGGACTGACACCAGGGGTAGGTGGGGAATGTTGCTGGTGTGTTTCATACATATTTACTGCCAGTGGATGAGAAGTGGGAGTCAGTAACTTTGGCTCCTGCCCCAGGCTGTAGAGAAAAATACATACACATTCTTTTGCCTGTGTCCCGAGCAGAGATCCCTTCTGTCCTGTTTCTACCAATCTGTACTCTTCTCATCTCTTCTTCATCTTGTTCTGGTTTTCAATGTATTTGTTTCCAGTCATACATAAAGATTTCAACCTCTGTAAGATTTCTGACATATACTTCTTTAATATGTGGGATACAGAGTATAATTGATAGTGCAGTAGAAGAATTAGTAGAAGAACATAAGGATCGTATTTCTGTGCTGGAAAGTTTGGAAGGATTTCATATATCTCTTGCTCTTCCAGGCATAGTTTATGCAACAAATATAGTGTTATGTGCTGGTAAAGCTTTTATATCACATTTTGCCAATCCATGATCATCTTGTGTGCATTGTAAAACACACACAAGTTATGTATGATGCAGCTTCCTAACTGGAATTTTGCTGGCATACAGATTCTTTATAATCCTCAACTAAACTATAAAATATCAGACACTTCAAACAATACTAAAGAACAGTACCTCTTAGATAATATTCCTAATCTGAATAATAAGAAAAGCTGAAAAGGTTAGAGGAAAGCTTATTTTGCTTGAGAGTTATGCTCACTGTATTGTCTTTTGGTAGTTGTGGGTCCACAGAGTCATAGAATTATGGAATCGTTCTAGTTGGAAAAGATCTTTAAGACTGAGTCTAACCATTATCTCACTCTACCACATCTGCTGCTAAACCATGTCCCTCAGCACCACATAGCTGTTCCTTTTAAACACCTCCAGGAATGGGGATTCAACCACCTTCCAGCTTATTCCAGGCTTTGAGAGCCCTCTCATTGAAGAAGTTTCTTCTAATAGCCAACCTAAATCTCCCCTGGTACAACCTGAAGCCATTTCCTGTCATCCTTTTACTGGTAGCTAGGGAGAAAAGACCAACAGCCACCTCAATCCGATTGGTCAAGGAGTTGTGGAGAGCAGGTAGGTCTCCCCTCACCCTCCTTTTCTTCAGATTAAACAACCCTAGCTCCCAGACTCTCCTCATGAGACCTATTCTCCAGATTTCATCACTCGCATTTCCTGGCTTCCAGTATAGTAATGTTGCAGCTTTCAATTTTCTAAATTCAGCATATTATTCCTTACCTCTTATGTTTCTCTTCTGCAAGGCTTCTTACTCAGTTTACCATGCAGATTGTGTGATCTTCCATTTTCCCAAAGCACAGGTGGAATACTGAAGTATTTGTCCATAGTCTATCAGTAGACCAAAGCAGTTACACAGCCTGGTCAATGATCTCCAAACAACAGAAAACAATCTTCAGTTTTAATTCTCAGTTACTGTTGCTGGCACAAAAAAGAGATCAGCAGCTTTAAGGGTCTCTAAAGAAATTAATATCTGGCAAGAACTCAAGCTTTTCCAGCATTAAGATTTTGGTTATAGTACTTGTGAAAGGCATCTAAATTTTCAAAGACCTGGGGACGCTTTATTTATGAGTAAACTTAACTATGCTGGGAATGCAATTAACAGCCTACCCAATGACAGCTACCAACAATAAAATACTCATAAATTGAATCCATTTTAAACTTCCTTAGGGGCTTTTTCTTATCAATTTTCTTTATTTATTCATTATCATAGGAGATTTTTCCAACAGTTACCTTTACTTCAAACCTCTAATCCCATTGTAGAATTATAAATACTACATTAATTTGAAGCACTTTAAATCTTATTCAGAATTAAATTAAAATAAAACAAAACCATAATTAGTTGCTATTTTTAAAAGGGCACATTTTGATCAGCAGTCAACCAATCCTAGAAAAAATACAGCATAATCACTGAGAACATTTCTACTTAATGTACTATCAACACGACAACCAAGGAACCTGGGTGCCAGAGACTCCTAGCAAATGACAAACTCAGTTCTACTTAGTGCCACTTTGATGTAAAAATAATCACAGCGTTTCAAAGACTGTAGGTAACTATTAGCTTGGTCTGCAGTGGAACTGCCTATCAAATTGTCAACATTTATCCTTGTTCCCTTGGGTCAGTTTTCTGCCAGAAAATCCTGTTAGTGTTTATAATGAAGAATCTGAAATTCAAAAATATTGCAGGTCAAACAGGTGCCTCCAAGTTTGGACGATTATCTCATATGGTGGTAATATGCCTAGTCCTTTGGTCCCAAAGGACCTGTGTCTCTGTGTAGATTTTGCACATTCTTGTTTTCCATGGCAGACATCTTTGGGTAGTTTACTATGGAGTTTAAAGGGAGGAGTAGAGTTTCATTTTCCTCTCTACAACGAAGCCTGAGAGCTTTTCTTTTGCACATCTTTTCTTAACTCCATCTCTTCTTAACTCAAATTGAGAAGCTCAGTCTATTTTTGCATATTTTCCACACCAAAGAGTTGAAATTTCTGTGCCACCTTCTTCTTTCCATGTCGCTCTGCCCCAATTTCCTCATTCTTACTGGTCACCCTTTACTCTTTCTCTTTTATCCTTGTCTCCCTGTTCCCAGTTGTGTCATTTCTAACAGTGTCTTCTATTCAGTTTGTATGGAAAAGTAAGCTTCACCAAAGCTCTCCCTGTTAGCCATAACTCCTATAGAAGATCAACTCCATGCAGTACATTATTTTCTAGATAGATAGGAAATCCTTATCTTATACTTCTAGGGAAATTCTTCCATGTTCATATAATGTCTAATACTCTCTTTTTATTGGTATAATTTTACTGCAGTTTGATCAGCAAATGGGAAGAATTAAATGAAGAAACTTGCTATTTTTGTTCTGATGGATATATAAAATAAAATTACGGGGAAAAATAGCATTTTCTTCCTTACTTCAGTCTTCTGTCAAAAAAATAAGCCTCCTCCAAATGCAGAATTAAAATGAAGAAACAAAAATTCATAGGATGTATCAGTAAAACACCACAGAAGTAGTCATTATTTTCAGATATATAACCAGATTATTCTCAGGGATTGATTGGTACCTATATTCTTTAGCTTTTGATAGATCTCCCAATGTGCACTCACTTTTTCTGTACTCAAACCAGTTATCTCTATAGAGATCTGTTTAGCTGCTGAAGTGATTTCTCCACCCACATTTTGTGTTTGTCATTTGAGGTGTTTCTGATGTTCGGTAGTTGGATGTACATTTGTTGCTTCATATGCACAGGAGTATTAACCTTTACCCTGCCTTGCCTTGCCTTGCCTTTGCTGACTTTCCCTTTCCTCGCCTTTCCTTCCCTTTCCCTATTCCTACTGAGATCACATCTGTCCTACTCTACATTATACAGTTTTCACTCACTGATTCTCTTATAAAAGAGGAATAACCATTTCCATTCTTATTACTACTTTTTATGCCCCTGTTGTTTGTCTTCTTTTTTTTTTTTTTTTTTTTTTTCATTTTCCTTTTCCTGCATGGAAAACATACTAAAATTTGTCATTACAGTTGTTATTCAATACTGAGGTTGTTGAGCCTAGTAAGTAATCTTGTGTTACAATGAAATATTCCTTTGATGTTAAGTGTTTATCCTTTGAATCTACAGATGCTTTTTAAAAGTTCTTTGATGTTTTAGGTAACTTTTATTTACAAAATGTGGTTGCAAGGACCAGGGATGATGTATTTGGAATAATGTTAAAAATTACTAGAGTGAGTAATTTGTAAACTGTAGTGCATTATTAACTTATCTGCAATGTTATGGTGAAACAAACTGTGGGCTTTAATGTGTTATTAAATTGCAAGTTAGTGTGTAAGTCTAATTTAAATTGTTAAAAACAGAACCAAGGAACATAGATTCCCAATAGTAGTTCACCTATAAGGAACCTTTCCCATTTGGTTCAACTAGATCCTTGGGCCAAGTGAAATCAGGAATCTCATGTGGTTTCAGTGGGTTTTTTTTGCATTTTTGTTTCCTGTATTTATTGCAGATTTCCACTTGGATACCTTATCTTTGATGGCAGCATGCATGCCTGGCCAGAACAGAACACCTTGGGCTCTGTTCCTGCACTTCTCAATACTCAAATGGGCACTGTAGGTTATACCTAGCATTTCCAACCTCATGTCGTGTGGTGTTATGATAATGTCCTTTGTATAGAAACCCATCATCTGCAGCAACCTCATCTCTGTAGTCGCAATAAGTTTTACATATGGAAGTGACTGGGCTTTTTTCTATTAGAATTACTCATTCAGACTCTGATAAGGTTGAGTCATCCCATTTTTTCTCACTTAAGTTTGTCAACTTTTGTCTCCAAAATGGAAAACACTTGAGTTCTGTTTACCTAAGACCCTTTATCATTGTTTTCATTACTGAGAGTAGTCATAAAAGCATGTTCTCTCTAAAAAACTCCTTAAAAGTCATCTGCATATCAGTACCTACCTCTGATGCTGTGAACTGTTCCATGCAGGCACAAAACTGTTTGCATGAAGCACCTTGCAGAATCAGGGCCTTAGTCAATTTGCAATACCATGAAATGTTCTGAAATTAGAGACTTCATTTGCATAGTGGCATTTACGATACCCATATAATTTATGGTCTCTTTCTGTATGTACTGAGCTATATAAAACAAATGAGATTGTGAGCTGTACTTTTTTTAGTGTCTGGATTTTAAATCAGTATTAAAAGCCATTTACCAGTTAACTATCACCTGAAAGAGTCACGATTCAGATAAATGTTCACTGAATTAGAGTTTTTTCCAAAATAATCTGTGTGACTTAAAAGTCCAAACTTTGTTTTCAGAAGGAATCTAAGTACTGAGTATCCACATCCTTGCAAGTTCTATATGCCTAACTTTGAAAGTGGAATTCAGTGTCTGCAAAAACAACTCAGGCAGTTTTGAAGCTCCTTTTAGGAGCCCTTAGCTCCTAAAGTCTTCACCAATCACCAGATATTTCAGTCTGAAGTTTTATTTGGCAGTTCATTTTAATTTTCAAAATTTTTCTTGCGAGTCATTCCAGTGCCATTCTGTACAGTCCCTAAGAAGCTATTCTGAGAGAATCAATGAATTTACTTAGTTATGTTAACATGCCCAATGAATCTCACTAAGACCTTCCTGTCTTGAAGTCTTTCCATTTGTACAGTTGCCTCTGCCTTCCTTGGGTTTGGTCATACTTCCTCATCACTGAATGTATTCTACTTAATGAATCTCATTCAGCCTGGCATCTACTCATATTTAAGGGTCTTTTCTTTGGCACAATTTGGTTATTGTGCGAACTCCCATTGTGACATTGATCATTTTTGCTTCAAATCAACAGATCATAACCAACTGCTCATTCCATCCAGATCTACAAAGATCTGCAACATGATGCTGTGGTATATCCCAAGTGCTGAGGCAATCCCCATGGGAAGTTGCATAAAGTATACAGTTGCTAAAAGGGAAATCAAAATGTGCGGTCTTTTGCACTTTCTGTGTTTGGTCAGACTTGCCAAAACCCTTTGATATATACCCTAAAATAAAAGTTATGTCACTTGAAGTCTTAAATATGACTGTCTGGATCCTCAGTTGGTGTAAATTAGCATAGCTCCATTGCCTTCAGTGGAGTTATGCCAAGATACAGCAGTGATGATCTGGGCAGATGCCCTCAGCCACTGTCTTGGGTTAGCATTCATGTTTGATTGCCTTCTTTTATCTTTTGAAGTTATAAAATCCCTTGCATTGTTTGGTTTCTTAGAGTGACCAATTTCTAACTTGATTACTTGGTGTCTCTATCTGCACAGCAACATCTGATTTTACCATGAAGTTAAATTCACCCCTTTATTTTTAAAGTGCTATTGGGACTTTATGTGGCACACATTTTTTGCAACACTGTAGTACCTATATTGATGTTTTTATATCTCTAAACTATCCCATATGCCTCATAAACACCTCATTGTAATATTTTACGATATTTTTTTGTATTCCCAGTAAATGGAATTTACATTTACTCATCTGCATGTAAAAACTGCTCTCTTCCCTAATACACACAGAATGTCCACTGCTTCAAAGTTTGCTGATTTCTCTCCTTTCACAGATAACGACACTGTGCTCTTTCAGCATGGGCTCATTTGATGTGCACTGTGTGAAACAACCTTAGATTTTGAGAAATACGTTAATACTGGCCATCATTAATTATTTTTGTATGCTAGACTGTGCTTCCACTGCACTCGGCTCCAGCAGTATCTTTGCTGTAATAAACAAGAGGCAAAGGAGGACTGCAGTATAATGACATTATTATTGTTGTTGTTTAAAAAAAAAGAAAAGGCAGACCCTTGAAAAAAGTTAAATCTAAACAACATTTAAGATACCATTTTTCAGAATTGTGCTATTTACAAAGTTTCATTAAAATGATCAGTTGTAGTTGAGTGATATTTAAAATGCCATCTTCAGGTTTCAGAGTTAACAGCACACTGAGATGAACAGAATCTAGTTTCCAAATTTTCAAACTGCAAATGAATGAGAATGTCATTATAAAGCATCTGAACAGCTTAAAAGAACTATAAATACAATTTATTCAAAAGAGGTCACATACTGGAGCACTTTTATGATGTATTAAATAGAAGAGGAATCAAATCTTAAGGATGCCATTTAGGAGGAAATCAAGAGATAGCATTTTCCTTTTTTTTTTTTTTTTTTTTTTTTTTTAAATTTTCCATTCCCCCCTCCCCCCCCTTTTTTTATATAGGTAAAGAATTAATTTTTCTCAAGCCAGTCAGTCTGCCACCTTTCTTGAATATTCTTAATGATCTAAATCTATAATTTAACCATGAGGTAGACATATAATCAGAGAATGATCTGGGTTGGAAGGGACATCTAGAGGTCATCACGTCCAACCCCTCCATAATCATCAGGCCTATCCCCAACTCAAACAGGCTGCTCAGAACTGCATCAAGCCTGACCTTGAATGTGTTCACAGATGGGACCTCCACCACCTCTGAGAGCAACCTGCTCCAGATAATAGATACAAAAATGAACAAAACTTCTTGGTCATCTCTGCAAATATTTGTGTATTTTTCTTTTAAATACCAGAGTTATTCTTTAGAAGGGAGCTAACTCAGTATCTGATGTTTTAACTGCTGTGCATTTCACAAATGAGTTTTCATTTTAAAACCGTAAATATTTGGTATGCTGGACACTGCAGAGATAAATCACTGTGTTTGTTCCCTATGAATAAAAGCTATGAACAAATTATGTAAAAACACCCCAGGGAAATCATAAAAATTAATATGTAAAGAATTTGAATCATTAAAAAGGAAGGATTATGAGTTTCTCCTCAAGACTTCTCCAGGAACCATTGTAGGTGATGATTTGTTTTCCTCTGATGCCCTAATCAAGAAACATCTGTCAGGAAAGCGTAAGTATGTTCCATGAGTATAGGTGTAATGGAGGAGGGGCAAGGGCCTTCTTGTTGAGTAACACCCAGGACTCCCGTTGTGACTTCAGGGTGAAGAAACTGAAAGAATAGAATGAACTATTTTTTTCTGTTTTATCTTCCTAAGCCAGCGAAGGTTTAATCCTTAATACTTCCATTCACAGAAAAAGGCCTTCAATGGTTTTAAGTCTTTCCTGAGACCTGATCCAAAGTACTCTTAAGCCAATGGAAAACTTCCCACCATCTCTAGCTGGTTTTGGATGTGACATCTTGTCTTGTAGCTATGAAAAGCTTTCCCTGAGTGGCATGTTTCTAATGGTAACAATATTACAAAGCCAAATTCCAGGTATAACTCTATGAGCAGAATTTTTACTTTATGCTTCAGGTTGATACTGTCATAGACAGAGCTCTGTCATTACTTGTTTTAGAAGAAAAACAGATTTTTTTTTTAGCTAGTCAGAAGATGGTAAGGAAGTTCTTACCTGTTGTTAATTAATACAATAGACCTCTATAAATTAAAAGTAAGTAATATTTAATGCAAATGGGAGATAATTGTCTGCTAGTTTGTATGCAAAACCTGTCTCCAGAACACAATGCTTTAACCATAGTTATCCTGATTTTAATTCAATATTTTCAAATGTTGGTATTAATACATAAATGTTACTGATCCACAAATGAGTAGTAAGTGCAGGACCATATATCTCCCAAAATGTTGCAAAAATTCTTGTAAATGTTAATATGCTACAGACAAAATATTTTTTAGGTCTTCGTATGAAAACCTACGCTATCCAGAATGATCTCAGAAATAGTTTTGTTTTAAAGTTTAAAAAACATAACTTCAAGGTAGTGGGATTGTCTTTAAAACTAAAAAACAACCCTTTTTTTTTGTTGTTTCTCTCTGTTTATGTCAATGAAAATACTTTCCATTAAAAGGTAAAGTAAATGTAATGAATTAAGGTACTTATCCAAAGGATATTTTTTTTCTTATGAATTTCCCTCACCATAAAAAAAAGGGAAATGACAGTTTCTAAAGACACTGCTTCCTTCCTATAACACTGAGCAGCGGGAAGTGGCAACCTTTGCGTAAGATGTAGCTTCCTGGGTAACCTGTTCCACAGTCTTTCATTTGACCATTCTAAGGTCATAGAATGGCTTGAGTTGGAAGAAACCTTGAAGTTCTAATTCTTCTGTCATGGGCAGGGGCACCTACTAATACACCAGGTTGCTCAAGGTCCCATCCAACCTGGCTTTGAACACTTCCAGTCTTAAAGTCTCCGCAACTTCTCTGTGCAACCTGCTCCAGTGCCTCACTATCCTCATGGTGAAGAAATTCATTGTAATGTCTAATCTAAATCTGACTTCTTTCAATTTGAAGCTGTTACCCCTCATCCTCTTGCTACATGCCTTTATAATAAGTCCCTCCCCAGCTCTCCTGTAGGCCTCTTTCAAATGGAATGGTGCTATAGGTCTCCTTGGAATCTTCTCTTCTTCAAGCTGAATAACCCCACCTCTCCCAGACTGCTTTTATGGGAGAGGTGCTCCAACCCTCCTCCAGACTTGCTGCAACAATTCTATATCCTTCTTGTGTTAGGGGCTCAAGTGGTGGATGCTGCTCCAAATGAGGTCTCAAAAGAATGAGGATTCCCTCCTTCAACCTACTGGTCACTTTTCTTTTGATGCAGCCCAGGACATGGTTGGCTTTCTGGGCTACAGATGTACACTGCCAGCTCATACTGGGCTTCTCATCAACCAGCATCCCCAAGTCCTTCTTCTCAGTCCTTCTGTAATTCTGTGATTTTTATCCATTCTCCACTCAGCCTGTGTTTGTGCTTGGGGTTGCCCTGATCCAGACGTAGGACCTTGCACTTGGCTTTGTTGAACTTCATGAGGCTGGCACTAGCCCAACTCTCAAGCCTGTCCTGTTCCCTCTATGTACCATCCCTTTCCTCTAGCATATCAGCTGCACCACACAGCTTGGTGTTGTCAATAAATTTGTGAAGGGTGCTTTGATCCTGCTGCCCGTGTCTGCAACAACAATGATAAACATCACTGGTCCCAGTACTAACCCCTAAGGAACATCATTCTTCCCTTGTCTCCATTTAGACATCAGGCCATTGGCCATTCTTCCCTTGTCTCCATTTAGACATCAGGCCATTGGCCATTCTTCCCTTGTCTCCATTTAGACATCAGGCCATTGACCATTACTCTTTAAGTGCAATCATCAGGCCAATTCCTTATCAGCCAAGCATTCCATCCCTGAAATCCATGTCATTCCAGATGCTATGTTTATGTTCAAATTAGTTGTTTTCTCATGGCTGAGTGGATGCTGAGAGTGGAATTCTGCCTATCTCTCAGACGCTCTTCTGCTTTAAAGTTATGTGCAGCTGAAAATCACAGCCTCTGAGCTCATCAAACCGTAGAATGTGTATCTCAGTTATGCTTCTGCCCCATGTATGATTCTCTGAAATCCTTGTCAGGGGGCAGTTAATTATCAGGAATGTTTCTGAAGATAGAATTTTTGGACAAATATTTTGTCAGAGCTTGAACAGCAGACTTAAAAGTTTTACTCTGAAAATAGAAACCAGCCTGCAAAGAGGAAAGTTTTAATCAGTGTTTGCATGAGATCTGTACCAATGCTAACCAAGTGAACTAGAAGTCAGAGAAAGGAACAGTAAATAATCTTCAGGGCTATTTGGCACACAAACACAAGTGATTTTGGAAAAAAAGTGTATTCATATAAAAAAACAAAAGGAGACAAAAAGACAATAGGGAAGTGATTCTACCCCTGTGCTCAGCCCTGGTGAGGCCACACATTAAATACTGAGCTTAATTTTGGGCCCCTCACTACGAGGACATTTTGTTGCTGGAGCACGTCCCAAAGAAGGGCAACTAAGCTTGTGAAGGGTCTGGAGAATTGAGTGAGGGAACTGGGGTTGTTTAGTCTGGAGAAGACTGAGGGCACCTTCTCATGCTCTGTAGCTACCTGAGAGTATAGTGAGGTTTGTGTTGGTCTCTTCTCCCAGATGGCTAGCAAGAAGACAAAAAGAAATGTCCTGAAATTGTGCCAGGGGAGGTTTTGATTGCATAGGAAAAATGTCTTTACTGAAGGGGTGGTTAGAAATTGCAACAGGTTACCCAGAAAGGTGGTGGAGTCTCTATCCTTGGAGGTATTTTAAAAAGCCACAGTGTAGACATGGAACTTCAGAACATGGTTTAGTGTTTGGACTCAGTGATCTTAGAAGTCTTTTCCAACCTAGAAATTCAATGAAACCTGTTTTCTTAATAAAATCATGCGAGGCAAAGTTGTCAGCTATTCACTCAATCAAGGCTGCTTTTCAAATTCTGCCATATGTGAGAGCTTGGAGCCATAAGGGATAACAGAGCATGAGCACTTTCTCTCTCTGCCTGCATTCCCAACTGTGAGCAAAGTGTTTTGTGTGAGCAGTCTCTCCATGCCATTGTGCTGCACAGCCATTTATCCCTCTCTATAGCTTCTGACCTCCCCAGCACTCTGTGCTACTGTTTAGGAAACGATTCCTGCGGCTGTTAGACAGTGAAGTTAAAGTGGCTCTTTCATGAAATGTTTATGGTATGAACCAAGCTTGCACTATCTAATCTTGTGGGAGTTGCAGAAATTGTCCAAAAGTGTGGGCTTTCTGCCTTTGTTCACTTTAAGGAGAAAGTAAGGAGGTCCAAAGGGAAAAAAGACACCAGAGCATATCCCATGACGATAAAAAGCACAATTCATTTTCAAGAGCTTGACTTAATGATACCCTGGAACATTCTTCTGAAGCTGGAATTATTGCTTAAGTGCTGTTCAATACAGTCTTGGATTCCAGCACAAGAAGGAATAGTTTACCTTGGAAAGGTTTTAATGGTCTTATCGGAGCTTCCTGCCCTCACCAAAGGGATGTCTCTTTTGTTCACATAATGTGCTAACTGCCTCATACAATCTGACAGGTTTGGGTGAAATGGCACCAATTTCAGGTTATTGAATACCATACTAAAAGCAGAGTTATTTCTTACACTACTACCCAGACAGCTGCAACATCCTTTCAGGAGAGGCAAGAAAATCAGAAGCAGAGGCAGATGGTTGCCCAGAGTAGAAACCGGGAGTATTATTTAAGGCACATGGTCCCTCTGACTGATCAGGACATTTGATGTGATTCACTTGATCTACCTCACTGAGAATTTCTGCATTAGTTCTGCAAACTGGACTTCAAGGTCGTCATTGTTAATTGTTGAGAAGAAAATCTACAAATACAAAGAAATGCTCAATATTCTGAATATGTACAACTATACAAAGGAGTCGGCTGATGTTTGAACTTGTACTTTTGAGAAGGTATCAAAATCAAGTACAGTAATAGGGCTTGGTCTTGTTGGGAATAATAGAACCGTAGAATCAGTAAGGCTGAAAAGCCCTCTAAGATAATCAAGTCCATCCATTAACCAAACACCACCCACCCACTAAACCATGTCCAAAAGTGCCATGTTTACACAGTCTTTGAACACCTCCAGGGATGCTGACTCTACCACCTCTCTAGGCAACCTATTCCAATGCCTAGCCACTGTTTCAGTATATATATATATATTTTTTTTTTTTCTAATATTCAGTCTAAACTTCCCAGGCACAACTTGAGGTTATTTCCTCTTGTCCTATTGCTAGTTACTAGGGGGAAGAGACCAACAACCACCTCACTATAAGCTTCTTTCAGGTAGTTAGAGAGAGCAATAAGGTCTCTACATGCATCCATCTGTACTGCCAATAGGAGGCCACATTTTTTGATACAGCTTTTAAGATGTATTACAGAATAATAAGAACACGTAGGTAGGGACCTCCAAATGTTATTCTATCCAAACTCCTGCTCAAATCAAGTAATTGGAGCAGGTTGCCCAGGACTTTGTTCAGCTAAGTTTTGAGTATCTCTAAGGTTAAGAGTTCCCACAGTCTCTTCTAGTGTTTTACCAGCCTGATGGTAATTTTTCATTTGTAATAAATTGGGCTTTCCCACACTGAAACTTTTCGCCAGTACCTCTCATTCTTAGCTGTGCAGCACTGAGAAAACTTTTGCTTTGCTCTCACCACATCATCCTGTTAGGTATTTGCAGATAGCAATAGGTTTTCTTGCACTTTATAAGAATGAGCTGAACATGCCAGCTCTCAGCTTTGTGTGTCAAGTGTGCCAGCCCTTGTCTACCCACTTGTCTACCACTGAGATTTCCTCAAGGCAGTAGGATGGAGTAGTTGTACAGGTGGGCATAGCTCTGTGGTCATGCCTAACCTGTACTCCTTTTATGCAGGTTCATGACTAGACTCAAATTAGGAATTTTTTTTTCCTTGAGTATTAGTTAAGTCTTGCTTAACATTACAGGCCTGAGGGCTCATCTGAATGGTGAGGTTATACTTAAAACTCAGCGTCAATGGAACATGAGTCTCGAGTCAGTCACATGAAGAATTAGAGCAAACCTGAGAAGTTTTCCAAAATTAGACACACAGAAAATCAGTAATAAAAGTTGGTTTCCCTTTGGTGTGCTGTTCATTAACCTTCTTACTAGACCAGTCTGCCTCTCCCGTCTGATATAATTCACAGTCAGTATTTTCACATTTCCTCACTTGGGCTTCTGACAAATGTTTTTAGACCTAGAGGGAAAAAGCTGCTTGTTGTCGTGAAATGAAAACTGAAGAATTTTACTCTCTGCAGTTGACTCTTCACCTCCAAAACAGAAAGTATTCTCTCTGATTTATCTGTCTGGGAAAGTGAAAGTCTTGAGAGCTCACTCCCTTTATCAGGCCTGTCCCTGTTATTGGATGACACATGTTTTCAGCTAGAAATCCAAACAGTACAAACAGGTTTAAATGTCCATCCAGTACAGGAACCTCATGTTGCAACAGCACTTATCAAGGCTGTGACAGGGCACAGTGCTGGACATGGAACAAAACACACCTATCAACCTTCGGATTCAAAGAGTCGCCTAAACACTTTTTACACCAAAGTATTATTTAGAGAAGTGAAGACCTTACAGGAACTTTCCAGTACCTTAAGAGGGCCTACAAGAAAGCCATGAAGGGACTTTTTACTAGGGCTTGTGGTGATAGGACAAGAGGGGATGGCTTTAAGCTGCAAGAGGGTAGATTTAAACTGAATATTAGGAATAAAGTCTTTACAGTGAGGGTGGTGAGACACTGGAACAGGTTGCCCAGAGAAGTTGTGGATGCTCCCTCCCTGGAAGTGTTCAAGGCTAGGTTGGACAGGGCCTTGAGCAACCTGTTCTAGTGGGAGGTGTCCCTGTCCATATAGGTGTTTGGAACTAGGTTATCATTAACATACCTTCCAACCCAAACCATTCTATGATTTTATGATTATGTTTATCTCATCTTACCTTTTTCAATGTGCACTGAAAATTCTTTCGTTTTGCTCTAATTGCTCTTTTGAAACAAGAGCAACAAACTGTTAATGAGAAACAAACTGTTAATAGTGAAAAGAATTCCAGACCATTATATTTTTTGTCATTTGGATTATACTAATGGCTTTGGGGTTGTTTGGGGTTTTGTTGATGGTTTTTTTTCATTTGTTTTGTTTGGGATTTTGGGGTTTTTTTGCAAACCTCTTAGCCTTTGTATTGCCTGTGATCTATTTCCTAGATAACTCAAAGTTGTTTACAATCCTGTTCATTTATGACTTTGCCATAATGCTGGGCTGAGAACTCTCATTAGAAGCAGGACTCATGCTTCTTTCTGAATCATATAGGGTTTGAAATATGTTGTAGATTTAGTCTTTCATATCAATATTAAATACGATATTTTGAAGAGAAGATACAAATAGGACTTTCTTCATGCTCTTACTCTTTCCATTCTTCTCACTCAGCATTTTCTTTATCCCTTATATTCTATTTTCATAGAATCATAGAATGCACTGAGTTGAGAGGAATCTCTAAAGGTCATCTAGTCCAACCCCCAGCAATATGCAGGGACATCTGCAAATAGGTCAGGTTGCTTAGAGCCCCAGCCAGAATGATCTTGAGTGTCTCCAGGGATGGGGCCTTTAGCCCCTCCCTGGGCAGCTTGTGCCATTTCTCTACCACCCTCATAGTAAAGCACTTCTTTCTAATATACAATCTGAGTCTACCCTGCTGTAGTTGTTTAAAACCATTGCCTCTTGTCCTAATACTACACATCTTTGCAAATAGTACCTCTCCAGCTCTCCTGAATGTCCCCTTCAGGTACTGGAAGACTGCTCTAAGATCTCTTCCCGAGAGATTAAGTCCACTTAATTCGTTTCCCCTTCCTTTAACAATCCTAACTTGATAGCTTTTGTCAGTGTTTCCTGGGGAGGTGTTAACTGGTTTGAATATTCCAACTTCACAGATTTTGAAGTCCTACTGAAACTCTGGGAAATTTGTGGGGAGTAATGGATTCAAGGTCAAGCATGAGAGAAACAGCAAAATAGAGACAACAATGCAAAAATTATACTGTTGATAATTTTGTGGTGTCCAAGGCAGCTAACAGACTACTGACCATAATGTAGACCTCTTGTCGGGGAAAAATAGTGCATTTTCAAAGTACTCAGGATTTGGCCTAATTTTAAATCAATTTTCATAGAATCACAGAATCATTTTGGTTGGAAAAGACCTTAAGATCATCCAGACCAACCATTATCTAACTGTACTCTTATTTTGTACTAAGACTTCCATTTACATTATAAACAGAACATTTAAGCCAGTTGCATGAGCGTTTGAAGACACCTTTTAAGGAGATGAATAGTGAAATGCTGTACCTATGCTGTTGTCTTCAAGTGCTTCTCTTGGACCTATTTCCACATGCAGTGAGGAAAAGAAATCATGTCACTGGTTGTTCTGCAAATCCTGACTGGATGAGTCTTGCAGTGCGGTGGCTGAGTAGCAGATATTCCTGGGAGGCTTTGTGTTTCTCGTATTAATAGACCAACCAGAAATAGGACATTCTTCTTCTTCTAAAATTACTGAAAAACAGCCCATGTGGGTTGGTTATTTTCAAACACAGGCTTGCAGTGGTGTCCAGAGAAGGGATACAAAGCTGGTGAAGGGCTAGAGAACATGTCTTGTGAGAAAACTGGGGTTATTTAGTCTTGGAGAAGAAGAGTCTGAGGAAAAACCTCATAGTTTCCTACAACTACCTAAAATAAGGTGAGGTGGAGATCAGTCTCATCTCCCTAGTATCAAGTGACAGGGCAAGACAAAATGGCCTCAAATTGTGACAGGGGAGGTTTAGGTTGGATACTAGGGAAAAATTCTTTACTGGAAGACTAGTCAGGCATTGGAACAGGCTGCCCAGGGAGGTGGCAGAGTCACTACTCTGGAAGATGTTAAAAGAAATGGTGTAGATGTGACATTTCAGGACATGATTTAGTGGCCATGGTGGTGTTTGGTTGATGGATTCGATGATCCTAGAGGTCTTTTCTAACTGAAACAATTCTATGATTCCATGATTTTATTAGGAGACTCATGTGGCTTTGCTTGTAGTTTTAAGGTATGTTCTCTTAAGTCTGTCTTCTGCATTTTTCTCTGTTCCTCAATCATTTTAAGTTATTCCTACGCTGTAAAAATGAAGCTTTTCTCAAAGGCTGAGGTGTTTGGAATGAACATTTGAATTTGCATATGCTGGAACTGATTCATCCCTGGTGCTAGGAAGAGCTTTCTGCTGCGGGAAGGGGATCTGCAGCTGGCTGGTGCTGCCTCCAAGGCAGGCGATGCTGGCAGGAGAGAAAGTGTGGGCAAGGTGCCCAGGGAGAGAGCTGATTCACAGCTTCCCCCTGGCAGCTTCTGTGAACGGAGCATCCCCTGGGTAGTGCACAGAAGCTCTTTCACATTAGGCACACACCATGCCTTTGGCAGCTGGCATGTTAGGCAGTAGATGCTGGTGTGAGGTGTGAGAACAGCGGGCAGCACGTCATGGCACTTGCTTCTGGGAAGCTGGGAAGTCCTGGTTGCTAGCAGAACAGGCAGCATGCAGAGGTGGTAACTGAAGGCACAAGAATTTTTTTTTTTCCTACAGCAATATAATTAACTTAAACACATCATGTGTATCTGTGCATTTGAGTGCACAGCAATATTTTAAATGCCAGCATGATGCATTTTAGCCTGCTCATAGGAAAATGGATTTCAGTGTAATTAAAAAACATATCATGTTCTTTCTCACCCACACACAGTTAAAAAAAAAAAAAAAAAAAAAAGTAGGAATGCAATACAGATAATACCAGCAGCTAAGGAGAAGAGTATGCTGTCATACGTCCCCAGTTTAGGGGATTCAATTGCTAGGGATTTCTAGAGGCAAAGACAGGGACAGAACAGTCTCTCAGCAGAGTAGAAGAGACTGAAGTGACTCTACAAGGCCTCTGAGCCAAAATTATTTTAGTCTTATGCTTGGACCAACTCCATTGGCCTGGCATCTTTCCTTCACGGATAGAAAGACTGCACAGTGAAAGTGGTAACAACAAATCCTTCCATTCTCCACTTCCTTCCAGTGTCCAACTCCCACTTCTCACAGTGCTCTTTCTGAGCTGGCTCAGTAGTACCCCACCAGGAGTGATCCTTGCCTGGATCCCCTGATCTGCTCATTCTGGCTGGAGCTGCACTGGATCCAATGCAAAAAAGCAACTAACAAGCTAAAAGAAGACTTTTCTCAATTCATTTATTTTCCCATTCCACCACAAAAAGGGTTTTGTTTGTTGTTTTGGGTTTTTTTGCTGGCCCTTCCTATTTCCTCAAATCACCTTTTCGACCAGCTGTGATTTGGCGTTTTAAATTTTGCTGTCATTTCCACTGAGGACTGTTGTGTCAGTAACATTCTGCTGTGTAAGAAATGTTAGCAATATTTTGCATGTGAAAAAAAGCAATATTTAGCACTTTTGCTCAAACTAAACTTGCGTGATTAGATACTCCTAGTTAGGCTGCATACAGGAAAATAATTAACATAGGAATCTAAATTTAACCTTTTTTTTTTTTATTTTTTTGCTTACAATGCATTTTTATGAACCTTTGATATTCATGAGGTCTGAATTCACATGCTTTTGTAAGTATATTTGTGAGGACTAGAACACAGGTTTAGCCGTGAGGATGATACCGTAGACTGAAGATCCACTGAAATACTCATTATCTACATACCTGTCCCACAGAGTTTATGTTCCTTCTTGAACCAGTTAAAGTGAGCTTCAAATGAGCTCTGAATGCAATGTTCAGAAGTGCCCAGTGCTAGCCTGGTTCTGTGCCTTTTGAAGCCAGTGATAAAGCTTACAGGGACTTCAGTGAAAATGAAAGAGTGCATGATAGTTAAAATGACTCATTGTGTATTCACAACCAAGAAATTCTATGCGGTTTCCCAACACACAGTGCTTTCTCCACTGACACAAGGATGCAGTGTGTACCCAGTCACCTCAGCAATGTGAGAGGACCACAAGCAAAGCAGACTACAGGGAAGATAAAATCATCTGGGAGAAAAGGTTGATGAAAGAAGAGTTAATGTATAGAGACAATAAAGAGGATGAAAGAAGAAAGAACTGTCAACTTCAGACTTGTTAGAGACCATGAAAGGAGGAAAGGAAGAGGGAAAACAGAGTGAAGACATCAGCCGAAGGAGACAGAGAAAAAGAAAAAAAAAGGGAGGTTGAGAAGATTTAAAAGTGACAAAAAGAAACTATTTGGAAGGGAAAGGATCTGGGAAAGAAAGATGCAGAATGTGGAAGAGAAATGCTGAAGAGGAATATGAATGGAAAGCAAACCATGAGGCAAAAGCAAGTGAAGGTTCTTGCTCCACTGTAGGAAAAGGATGACAGATTGGAAATAGGGAGAAAGACGCATCAGGAAGGAAAATGGAGTAGCATAAAGAGTAAACATTTTCTGTGCAGCTTCAGTGAGAGAAATTAAGAGAAAGTAAAACTGTCCTAACAAAACAGTTTTGTCATTGCTAATTCACAGATAGATTGTATACGTAAAGGAGTTTTGTCTAGACATCAAAAGAAAGTATCCACACTTCAGGAATTCAGAAGCCAAATGCTATGGTAGGAAAATGGATAATAAAAGACAACAGGGCAGAAGTGGAAAAGCATCTCTGTTCCTGACAGAATTAGAACAAACAATGCTTTTCTCATGTGTCTTCATGAGGAAAAGGATCAGCAGCCTTCCCGTTTCATATACTTAATTAAAGACGGATCAAAATATGCGAGACGGAAAGTAAGATTTAGAGACTTACACATCCAGACCGATTTCAGAGCTGGTTAGAACAATGGCTGGGAGGCTTTGCTCTGACTGCTCAGAAAGGTAAAGGCAAAATGAGTCCCTAGTTCCTGTCCAGTTCCTGCTAAATAGGAAGATTATTGTATTTCTTAACAATAAGCAGAACCCTGACCATTACTGACACACCTGCATCCAGAAGGTGTCTGATGAGGACCACACAGCTCTCTTTATGGTCTCTCTCTTCTCCCTGGAGTGCTCCCAGCAGGTCAGTGGTGAGTGGCATAGGAAGAAACTGGAGGAAATTTTGTTCTCTCTTTTGGCCTCTTAAATCATTCAAAAGGGGGCTTGTTTGTCAAGGCTGCAAACCTGCTGGTTTTTTTACAAACATGCAAACTGATAGAGGCATGGACATACATTAGACTTCACATTCCCTACAGAAAACTCAGTTTCTTAATTTGACAGAACTGCTTCTTGTCCTTTTCCTTTGTTGCCCATTCCCTCCCTAGTTGATTTTGGGTTTTTTTGTTTCATTTTGTTTTGGGGTTTTTTTTGTTTGTTTGTTTGTTTTTGTTTGGGGGTTTTTTGTGTGGTGGTTCGTTTTGTATTTTTTTTTTTTTTTGGGTTTGGTTGTTGTTTTTTGGGGTTTTTTTGTCCTTCCTCATATACTCAGTTCGGGGAACTGCAAACACAGTATCTTTACAGGTTTAATTTTGTAACTTTATGCTTCTGGACTATCTGACTTTAAAAAAAATCCACAATACTTTTAAAAATGAATCTACATACAGTTTCGGAAGAGATTTGACTTTGTGGCTGCAAACAGAGCCATGAATAAGAATCCTTACTTCTTGTCCATTTTCTTCTTTTGTGTAAAATCATTTAGCCTTTCAATGTTCCAATTTTACTCTGCCAAATTCTCCCCTTTTCAAAGTGGCATTGTAAGATTTTTATCCATTAATATTTGTAAAATACTTTCAGATCTTTAGGTGAAAGATAGAAATGCATAGTATTATTTTGTCTGTCTTCCAACCTGTGAGTTCCATTCATGGTGATTCAGACAAATAAAACAGAATCTCAGATACACGGAAACTACCAGACAATAAAAAAATTCTACATTCTACTATGAAAAAAACCCCACAGGAAACAATTATACTTCTCTAGCCTCTCTGAACCTTCAGAAGAAAATCACACCTCTACTATACAGATTGACAACATGGTCCAAATAAAACTATGGGAAAGATACAATTTTCTATTAAATCCCAATTCTTTTGCAGTGTGGAATATTCTGAAGAACCATTCTGCGTTTTTGTACTGCTTAGTGCTTTACTCCCGGCGTTGATTCAATATGATTTTTCTTTGGGGTTGCTAGCTACATCTGCTTTAAATATTTAATTAGTAATTTGCAGGATATATGTGCTGTCTGGTGAACTCTATTATTTATGTGTGCGTTCATTTACATGCTCAAAGAAAGATTGGATCCACAACATAGCAGGTAGTAAGTGATGTAAATTGCACAATAAAAGTTTTTAGTGCTGATGCCATCTTACAGGAATTTTGTACCAACCCATTGCAACTGAACCGCAGTATAGTTTGGTGGGATTACTACCCTGTGGCCTTTGGCATGGCCACTGTGAGACAAGTTAATGATTCACTTCAGTTCCATTAGAGCAGGTTTCTTCAGCACAAAACTAAAACACTGAAGCAGTTTGCCACAGCTGACAATTACCTTCACTTTTATTAGTGACTGATGTTATTTCTAGAGAGTCCATTGAGTGCTATCATTAATATCCCAGCAGAGACAGTAAAAAAAACCAAAAAACAAAATGCTAAACATTTACAGAGATAACATGCAAACCAGGAAATTCCTGCAAAAACTACAGCCTGACTTTGTAATGTGCCCTTTCTTTCATGAAAGCCAGGCTGTAGTGAGGAGTAAGCTAAAGTGTGCAGAGGGAAAGGGTGTGGTGTAGGGCATGGAAGGGGCCAAGAGTGCTTAAAGGGGCAAGAGATGGAGAGAAGAGGATATATCGACTACAGTTGATAAAACTGTCTGCAATTATTAAGTTAAACATTATCCCCCTCATAGAAAAGTAGGACCATGTGTTACAGTGTCCCAACTTTTGTTTGCCTAGAGTGCTGTATGTGGGCTGTTGTGAATCTAGATATGAGATTTTCATTTGGATTTATACATACAAACTGGTCAAACTGTAATGACAAGAATTATTTGAGATGGAAACAGAATTCAGTGTGTTGCTGAATCTCAGCTGAGGATTTCTGAGAGAGAAAGAGGGATCCTGAACTTGAGCCTGACCCCAAATCTCACCGCTGTGGTCAGGCTGTGTCCACTGCAACAGCTTCACTGAGGACTGCCTCTTCACTAGGGAAGTGCAATCCTTCTGGTTCCGAATAGCTAATGTAATTTTGTGGTAAAACCTCTTAAAAAAAAAAAAAAACATTAAATTTCAGATTAATATATCTTCGTTTTATCTGTATGTTTTACAGATAATTTATGTCTTAGAATAAATTTTAAAAGTAAGTCAGCCAAAGTTATACAATACTGAAGACAAAACTACCTCAACTGTGTCTTTGCACCTTTGTATAGCATCCTTTTTGGTCTCATGTTAGCTGAGCTATAAATCAGTGTAAACTTACCTAGCTTCTCTGGACCTAGATAAAAGCCTAGGAATATAGGTTTAAATGATGGTCATATTTGCAGTCTGCTATGTTGATGTGAACTGGAGTTTTTCTTGAACTGAACTTGTAGCAAGAATTTAACCACTGGCATTTGAATAATCCCTCCCATTTCAAATCTCACATTCCTTTAAGCTGCCAGAAGTAATTTTTGACTGCTGCACACTGTCAGTCCTTTCCCTGGTGAGGAGTGGGTAGTGGGGCTTAAGTGCTTTTATGTCAGTTTGACTCTCAACATTTTTTCATTCCTGATACTGAATCTAAGCCAAATACTGAATCCTGCTGCCACAGCTGTTGCTGTTCTGCTGCCTGCTCTGTACTCTGCTTATGCTTGTGGTCCCAGAAAAGCTTCTCTGGGATGTTATGTGAAATTAATAGGACATGGAGGTGATGCTAACTGCATCCCCTTCACTGACAAGCTCTTTTACTGGATGCCCTGAACTCGTGGTTAAACATTACATGCTCTGAACGTCGCTGTTCATGGGGTGAGTTCCTTTTGTTGCCACATTCTTTACAGTACCAAATTGTTTCCTCTGGTGCAATAAACTGTTATAAGAGTCTGCAGTTAAACTTGCCAAAATCTTGCCAAATTGTGTTCACTTTAGTTAGATGAGGAAACTGTATATCTCTTTTTCCACTTCCCTGATACTTGGTTTCAAAGGGTTTCACATCACCTGCCGCTTATAAGCGCGCGTGCATATATATATTTTTCTAATATTGTTGCAAGTACATTTGATCACTTAAGTCAAATATGTATAGGTAGTAGTTGACAGCAAAATAGTAACATGTTTCCATGTCCTATGTAGAATCAGAGCTTCTGAAAAGAGAGACTTGTAGTTGTCTCCATTTTTAATCTGCTTAGGATAGCAAATAAATATTGAAATAACTTTGTATTTGAAATAGACTTCTGTATATCTGCATTCTATATTTCACAGGGTTTACAAGCCCTTATCAAAGACTACAAATAGTAGTAAATAGAAATGTTCCAGGATTTTAAAATATTCTTATCAGCTGCATTGAACTCTCATTTAATCTGTTACATTGAGGTCAATATAAGTTTATGATACTTTAAAAAATTTGAAAATTACAGTGCCAAAAACAAAATCTGAAAGGTCCTTCTAAAAGCCTTACCTACAGAAAAAGTCTCTTCTGATTTAATCAAACGTATGAGTTTAAACCAATGTGATCTGTGTAGAACCCTTTGTGAAGATTTTCAGTTCAACGTACAACAGGATGATTTCTTTAGCTTCAGTTACTTACAACATTTTAAAATGACACAGAAATAAGCTGTTTTGTTTTGTTTTTTAACTTCTGCAAGACTGTCCAAATGGTTAAGGTGTAATTTTCCAATTTTAAGCCTGATTGGTTTTATATACTGGTGCTTCTTATAAGTCCTGTTTGTTTAGACACTATTAATCATGCCTGACTATAGCAAAAGTCTTGGAAAAGGTAGGGAAAATTGTTTGGTTTCAATAATAGCTTGTTCTCAAAAGGACTGAAAAGTCTGTAGAGGAAAATGGTGGCTTCAAATAGCATGGTTCTCAGAAAGAAAGAGTCCTTGTAGCACGTCAGACAGACTGCAGGATAGTCTCATGGCTCCCTCTCCTTTATTCATTTAAATGCCACAGACATTTGGAACCAAAGTTTAGGCAATTCCTTTGACAAATTCTTACTCCCAAAGCCTCTGATGCAACTTCTTTAGAGGCTTCAGTCAGGCTTCAATGGTACAGTTGATCTTTATGGAAGCAGGTAATGGGCTTTTAGATCACTGAAGAAACCTAGAATGGAAAAAAACACATGAAGCAAGAGATTGTCTCTGCAGATCTGAAAATAATTACCAACAAAAAAAAAAAAGTAAAAACATATAAATGCTTAGATGCAATTTTTAAAAAATATAAGACCCTTTATATAAGATGTCCTAACCATTTATTGTTAAAGAAGTTTGTGCAACCATGACAAAGAAACGATGTTCATGCAGACTGAGCTATGACTTCCTCACCAAGGGCCATGGTTTTACCTAATTTGTGTCAGAAGAAACTGGAAAAAAACCCCAAAACCCCAGGGTTTTGTCTGAGCATAAGTGAAAGAGCTGATGTGTAATGTCAGCGTGTATGTCAGTCTTTAAGATTTTCAGAGTCACAGTAATACTTACACCTTCTTGTCATGGTCTTGTTCATGGACCTGTGCAAAGACATAAAGCAAGAGAAAAAGAGAGTTGGTTTTAAGTATGTTGTTTAGGCTTCTTGTCCAAAGCATACAGAATGTTTGCTGAGAAACTTCAGTGATGTAGGGAACTCCAGAGGCTTTACCACCTTACATCCTGGAACTGCTACCATGTTATAAGGTTTTAATGTTTCCTAGCAAATAACTGAACTGGTCCAAAGGAGAACCATATGAGAACTCCATTTAGCAAGTTCTAGTTTAGGTTATCTCTTTAAAGGATGCATGAATCATGTTTGAAGTTTGACCCTGCTCAGCAACTCAGAAGTAGATAAATGCTTCCTAGCTTTTAAGAGCTAAAATTCAGCTTAATGGAACCTGACAGCCCCATTGGATTGAATTCTAGGTTGCTTAATTTATGATTTTAAGAAACTTTAAAGGCACTGCAGAAACCTTTGTGAACCAAAAGTTTACCACTATGAACCAACTTTGAGGAAAGCACACTGAGGGTGAAAGCCAAAGTCTGCATGAACTCTGGATTCAAACAGTGAAAGAACTCAGTATTATGGAAATCCAATGATTCAGAATGCAACATCTGAATTTATGCGTGTGGCTTTTTGAATCTGGATGCATTCTTCAAGAGAAGCTTTAAATCATGGCTAAAACTCAAACCTGAGGCTCAAAAAAAGTGACTTTTTGGAATTCATCTAGCATGCATCTGTTCAGTAAAATTGATACAAAACTAATTCTTCCTTTGTCTGTTCTGTGATTTTATGTAGCAGTTCAAATACCAGCTAATGATTTTATTTTGCAGTATAATTTAGTGTGTTCCATGATGGTTGCAATAGTCTTTGCTATGTAGAAAATATCATCCTTTTTCTTTGATGACTCTAATGTCATTCCACTATTAGAAATTCTACCGATGGCTCTATCAGTGACTTCAGTCTGGTGCTGTAGCCTGCTGTTTGGGAGTGTTTGGGGCGGGTTGACATTTCTCCAGAAGAGGCCAGCATTACTTCCTCTTTTCCTTTTTCCTTAGGCATTTCTTTGGCTTCATGGAGAGGTGGAAGGGTCTCTCCATGGTGCGACCTCAAAACATCTCACTGTAATGTTAGCCATTACTTAAACATACACCATGGGGATATTCCATTTGCTGTCAATCCTATCCATTCCTGGTGGTGTGGGGATGTCAGGCTGCTGCTGGAAGACTGCACTAATCTGCTGATACTAGGGATATCCAGAAAGTGTTTGAGAGGGCAGGTGAGGATTAGCAAAGAAAAACATTTTATGAATGAAAAAAAGTATGTTTGTCCGCAGTGTGGAATTAAACTCAGGTTTAGCGTTAGGTAGAGGTCCCCAGAGCTGGCACCTGTGAAAACAAGGACTGAGACAATGAGGTGGTGGTTTTTTGGTTGTTTTTTGGGGTTTGTTTGGTTTTTTTGTTTGTTTGGGGGCTTTTTTTGTGTTTTGTTGTTTTGGTTTGTTTTTGGTTTTTTTTTAATGGGCAGTGATATCTTTCCTCAGTGACATTGGTTTGTATCTCTTCCATTATCATTTTAGGTGTCCCACCCCTGGATGTGATGGCTCTGGGCATATTACTGGAAATTATGCTTCTCATCGAAGGTAGGTAAAGAGAAACTTTTATTCTTTAAGTCAAACAACTGAAGGGCTAGAAAGGATCTCAGCGGACCTCTCTTCCCTCTCAATATGGAGGTAGGATTGAGTACTGTATGTAGACAAGTGCTGGTCTAAGTGATGCTATTTATTACCAATGAATGACATTTCTCAGCTTCAGCATGGCTCACTACCCAAATAGGTAGGAAGATTTTTGCTAATGTCTAGCAAAGTCTTTGTAGAAAATGAATCCAGTTTTTGTACATTCTCTGTTAGCCCTGGGAAGCAATTCAACATTCTTAAGTTTTTTTCTGCTTTACATTCTTAATGACTTACCTCTTCTCCTCACAATCTTAACCTTTTCTGGACTTCATGCATTTTCTTTTCCACAAGTTCCTGCATTTCCTCTTAGGCAAATTATATTTCCTGATTGTTTCTGTCAGTCTCTTCCAGACTCCCTCTGAATTTCTTGAGCCCATTCTTTACCTCCTTTTCCAGCTGAAGACTTACCTGGTTTAATCAGAGGGACAAAGTACCTCTGCCATTTAATACACACCAGTCTCATTTCTACATTTCAGAGTAAACCTTGACTTCTTTAAAATTGCAGCACTTCGTACGCAATTATGTCAAGCCAGAAGAATGGAAGGTGAAATTTATGGTTTGAAGTAGTTACTATAACTGTTTAAACTGTAACTTAAACTATAACTATGCTCCTTACCAAGATCCAAAGAAACTTCATATTCACTAATTAGATTATGGTTGATAACCCCAAAATCAATTGTGGTGGTACAACTGTAGAGGCAATACACAAGTACTGCGTAATCAGCAATTCCCCTGTGGCTATTTGAGAACTACAAATCACTAGAGAATAACTGCACTGTATTTTGTAAATATCTGTCCACTGTTAGAGAACACCTCTCTCCACTCCCCTGTGTGACACTTGTGTTACTCCATAGTAATACCACTGTGTCTGGACATTTGCTTGCTTAACCAAGGCCCTGTAGCTTTACAATTGACTATGACTAGCCATATACAACTTATCTATTTTATTGTATTCTCAGGAAAAACATAATCAGTTTAAAATCGAAGTATAAACAGCAGAGAGATTTGGAATGTGCCACACCCTTTTATACTGTAAAAGTGAAAGATCACAATAATGATTTCTGCAATGCACAAATAAACGTCGGAAGTACAAACAACATTAGAAAGAAGATGTAAACATTTTTAAAGCATTTACATTATGTGGGAAATGAAGTCACACTTTCAAAGGGGTTTAAGGTCAGATTTTGAGCAACATTTAAGTATACGAGGATTTATCAGCTCGCACCTCTACCAGCACTACGCATGGGGCAGTTAGTGCCCTGACTTTGCTATTTCTTGAAGCTGTTTATGTATTTGATTACCTCTTTGACCAAAACCAGGCAGGACAATGAAGATGCATAAAGCATTGTGCCACAAACAAGAAACCCCAAGCCTGGCAAAGTTAGCAGGGGAGAACCACTGCATGTTGGCTCATTTGTTTAGTCCTTTCCCTGGGTGTTATCTCCTGACCCCTGCAGGACCAGACCATGAGCTGGATGGTGTTACGTTCACCAGTAAATTCTTATGTTCTCATATTTTTGCAGATAACTGCTAGACCAAGTTTTGATTTAAGTTCACAGCATACTCAGTGCATATAAAGATATAAAAAAGTAATTCTGAAAAACTTTTGTGATCTGGAATTTGCCTCATCCATTGGAACTTAAGCCATTCAGCCTTTCAAAATGCCACCATGTCTATACTGACCACATAACTCCTTTGTTTCTCTCCTAAAATACCTCTGTCAGGGTCCTTGCCTGCATACGGGCATAGGACGCTGACACTGAAAAGTAATGTCTTCTTTGGTTAAAACCACTGATGTTCCCCAGACACTTGTCACATTTAGATGAGGCCAGCCACACACTGTTCTGGTCATCCCCAGGCCATTTCTGAGGTGGTGAGGCTGACACAACACATATTCCTTAAAAGAGTAGCAAACTGGTAGCCTAAATCTGGGCTTTTAAGTGTGGAAGACTCCACGGTATATTTGCAGTTAAGCTTTCTAATTGCCACACTGGAAATTAGCATTTTTGCCAAATCACGGCAAACAGGAGAGAGTGGAGGAGAGTCACTGTCACCCCAGTCTTCAAAAAGGGCAAGAAAGTGGTTCCAGGGAGCTATCAACCAGTCAACCTCACCTCCATTCCTGGAAAAATGATGGAGCAGCTCCTTCTGAAGGGCATCACAAGGCACTTGGAAGGGAAGAAGGTTATCAGGAGTAGTCAGCATGGATTTACCGAGGGGAAATCATGCTTGACTAATCTGGTAGTATTCTATGATGACATAACTGAATGGATACACTTAGGGAGACTGATGGATGTAGTCTACCTTGACCTTAGCAAGGCCTTTGACACTGTCTCCCATGACATCCTAGTAAGCAAGCTCAGGAAGTGTGGGATGGAAGAACAGACATTGAGGTGGATTAGGAACTGGTTACAGGACTGAGATCAAAGAGTGGAAAGCAATGGTGTCAAGTCCAGCTGGAGAGCTGTAACTAGTGGAGATCCCCAGGGATCAGTTCTGGGTCTGGTGCTGTTCAACATCTTCATCAATGGCGTTGATGGGGACAGAGTCTGCTCAGCAAGTTTGCTGATGACACCAAACTGGGAGGCTTAGCTGATACAACTGAAGGCTGTGCAGCCATCCAGCGAGACCTGGACAGACTGGAGAACTGGGCACAGAGGAACAAAATGAGGTTCAACAAGGACAAGTGCAGGGTCCTGCACCTGGGGAGGAATCAAACTGCACCAGTACAGGTTGGGAGGTGATCTGCTGGAGAGCAGCCCTGTGGAGAGGGACCTGGAAGTGCTGGTGGATAACAAATTATCCATGGGACAGCAATGTGCCCTTGTGGCCAGGAAGGCCAATGGGATCCTGGGGTATATTAAGAAGAGTGTGTCCAGCAGATCAAGGTGGGTTTTCCTCCCCCTCTACTCTGCTCTGGTGAGACCTCATCTTGAGTACTGCATTCAGTTTTGGGCTTCCCAGTTTTAGAGGGACAGGGATCTGCTGGAGAGGGTCCAGCAGAGGGCTACAAGGATGGTTAGGGGACTGTAGCACTGCCTTATGAAGAGAGGCTGAGGGATCTGGGACTTTTAGTCTGGAGAAGAGAGGGAATTTAATAAATGTTTATAAAATCTGTGGGCTGGGGGTCAGGAGTGGGGGGGAAAGGCTCTTCTCACTTGCTCCCTGTGATAGGACAAGGAGCAGTGGGTGTAAGTTGCAGCACAGGAGGTTCCACTTCAACACAAGGGGGAACTTCTTTACTGTAAGGGTCACAGAACACTGGAACAGGCTCCCCAGAGAGGCTGTGGTGTCTCCTTCTCTGGAGACTTTCAAGCCCTGTCTGGATGTGTTCCTCTGTGACCTGAACTAGATTACGGTCCTGCTCTGGCAGGGGGGTTGGACTTGATCCCTTTGGGTCCCTTCCAACCCCTGACATCCTGTGATCCTGTGATTTACCTCTACTTGTATGTGAGTTACCTCTTTTGTTTGCATTTGATACCATCACTTACAGTCCTTCCAGTTTCAGAAGGAAAAGGATGACAAACTCTTCTCCTAAATGGCTGCAAACATGCCTAGCTATCATCTATATTTTAAAAGGCTATTCCACAGCAAGAACACATGAAGGCAGATTTATCTCTGCTGTAATTCTCTGCAGTAAAAAGGGTAGAAAGGAGGACCCTGGGAACTACCATCCTGTCAGGCTTACCTCCATGCCCAGGAAGATCATGGAACAGATCCTCCTAGATGACATGCTAAGGCACATGGAGGACAGGGAGGTGATTCAAGGCAGTCAGCATGGCTTTACTAGAGCCAAATCCTGCCTGACTAACCTAGTGGCTTTCTATGATAAACTGTCTATATCAATAAATAAGGGACACCCTATGGATGTGATCTATCTGGACTTCTGCAAGACCTTTGACACAGTCCCTCACAACATTCTACTCACCAGGTTGGAGAGATGTGGATTTGATGAGTGGACTTTTCAGTGGATAAGCAATCGGCTGAACCGTCACATCCAGAGGGTGGTGCTCAATGGCTCCAAGCCCAGATGGAGAACAGTGACAAGTGGTATCCCTCAGGGATCTGTGCTGTTTAATGTTTTTATCAATGACACACAGCAGGATTGAGTGCATCATCAGCAAGTTTGCAGATGACACCAATCTGAGTGGAATTGTCAATACACAAGAGGGATAAGATGTCACCCAGAGCGACCTGGACAGACCGGAGAGGTGGGCCTGGGTGAACCTCATGAGGTTCAACAACAGCAAGTGCAGGGTCCTGCACTTGGGCCAGTACAGTCCTTGCTATCAACATAGACTGGGAGATGAGGTGATAGAAAGCAGCCCTGTGGAAAAGGACTTGGGGCTGCTGATGAACATAAGCAGACAGTGTAAGCTTGCAGCTCAGAAGGCAAATCATATCCTGGGCTGCATCAAAAGATGCATTGCCAGCAGATCCAGAGAGGTGATTCTGCCACTTTGCTCTGGTGAGGCCTTACTGTGTCCAGCTCTGGAGTCCTCAATATAGGAAGAACATGGAGCTGATGGAGCAGGTCCAGAGGAGGGCCATGAAAATTATCAGGGTTGGAGCACCTGTGCTACAAAGACAGGGCTCTGGGCAACCTGATCTAGTTAAGAATGCCTCTGCTTACTGCAGAGGGAGTTGGACTAGATGACCTTTGGAGGTCATTTCCAACCCAGAACATTCTATGAATCTATAGAACACTGAAGTACATTTTGTCATGCTGAAACCAAATATTTAATCCTGTTTTGCTTCTTTCTCTATGCACATCTCTGATCCCTCTCATGGTTTTTTCAGCCATTCTATAAGATTCTTATGTGATGACTGAGAAGGTTTTATAGTGTTTCTAATGCACTCCTTAGAGAACTCTTTAGTCTTACCAAGAGATCCAAAGATTCCTGTTTTTTGAGCCTATTTTTCCTTTCCTCTCAGACACACAGAGGATGTAATGTCTCCCAGGCCTGAAACACCGGCTTCTATTCCTTTCAAAGCTGTCACTGCTGCTGCTGAGTCAGCTGGAGGGATTATTAGGCAGAGAGTTTAAGAGCTGCTTTCCCTGGCTCCTTGGGGACTGTCGGTGTGTGTGTGGTCTGCACAGTGCCCGCAGTCCTGTCCTGCTTCACAGACTGAGATACACGGATTCCCTCTCGTGGTTGCATACTGCAGTTCTCCTTCTTTCATCCGCTTTGGCTTTGATGTTGGAGACTAGATGGAATTACCTATTCTGGCAGGTTTTCAGACAGAATGTGTATCCCTTGTAAACCGTGCGCAAGGAAGAGACGTCGCATTTTAAAATGTTTTCTTTCACTCAGTCTTTCAGGCTGCCCGCGAGCAAAGAAAAGTGGAATCAGGATAGCACAAAGCAAGGAAGACAAAGAAGACCAAGAGCCAATTAGGTGAGAATAAATGCTGTCAAAGGGCCTTCCTGTGTTTTATAAGGTCACATACCAGCATTTTATTAAGACATAAATGTTATTGTATGATTTTACCCAAGAACCACACTGATTTTTATAAGTGAACTGCAAATCAAGGACCTACGCTGATTTATTCAGCAAAGGATACAACATTCAGAGAAAAACACGGTTTTCTATACTTTACAAACAGCTTTAAATATGTTTAAAAATTACTTAGATCTTTATCTCCTAAAAACACCTTAAACATTTTCATACTATAGACAAACCATACATGCTTCATCAAGTCGTTATGCCAATAGAGAACTGAATATTTCTATGAGATTGCTGCAACAAATCTGTTTATGCAGTTTGCAAGAGGTACAGATGCCTACCTGTGGGTCTTAGTTTCTTCTTGGAAGATGCTCTGCTATCAGTGGCTACTGAACTTGGTGGGTTTACTGACTGCTTTGGCCTTTCAGCACTGGGTTCTTGGTGGAGAATTGCAGCAATATTTCAGTGTAGACCTTGTTTTGACACGTTATGTAGGAGCATAATGAAAAAAAAATCCTTTTCTTTAAGCATTTCACTCTAAAGAAATCTAACCTGTTCCTTCTAACCCTGGTTATTTGTTTGTTTTTAGAAGTACACAGGGCAAATGTATGGGGGGATTCCCAAGTCAAGAAAACCATCAGATGAATATGGAACTGCTTGCATTGCTCTCCCTAGGCTGTAGCCCATAGTTCATTACAATCTGTTCTATTCAGAGAGTAGTTAAATGCGCTCAACGTTTCTGATGAGTGGAACTCATCAGACTGCATTTCAATTCCTGTGTGATACTGGCTATAATGAACACCTGCAATTCAAACATAGATCTTAGTCCTTTTGTTTTAGTCGCTCAGTATCAGCAGCTGTTGACTGGATAACTTCATAATAACAAAGATTTTCTTTTTTTTTCCATATTTTCAAAGTTCTACTTGTAGTTTGACCCGCTAAAAGGGTATCTTGACTATTTTTAAGACCACGGTGCATGATTGTTCTTTTCTTTTCATGTCGGGTTTATTTTGACTTTGTTGTAGAGGCTACCAGGTATATGATGGCAAGACAATAAAGTTTATCTCATCTATCTGCTATCCAGATGTCCAGTTCCTGGTTGTGATGGTCAGGGTCATATAACTGGAAAATATGCATCCCATCGCAGTGCGTCAGGGTGTCCTCTAGCTGCCAAAAGGCAAAAGGATGGGTACCTAAATGGCTCACAGTTCTCTTGGAAATCAGTGAAGACGGAAGGAATGTCATGTCCAACCCCAGGATGTGATGGCTCAGGACATGTCAGTGGTAGTTTTCTTACTCATCGTAGGTGAGTAACTATGGCTTGCACTTGCACTTCTTCTTTAAATTAGATTAGCAAGATTTGAAATACAGCTTTTTGTTGTGGTATTTCTCTATTTTCTTTTGAATTTCATTACTACTTAGAAAAATAATCTTCCTAGATATATCTGCAGATAACTAGAAATGAAGACACTTTTTTTTTTCTTTTTTTTTTTTTTTTATGTGAGTCCTTGCAGGCAGAGACCTGAATCTGATTCTATAATGAATAGAAATTTTTAGGGGAAAAAAGTATGGATGACAATAACTGTAATTCTGCTGCTACTTTATTGAGTGACTCTGGACAAATTGTCTTAGGGTGAAATTTGTAATGCACATCTGGAGATCCCTTATTTTCCAAAATGTCAAACACGTTGTTTATTCCCAGACATCAGAGCATGGAACTAAAGAACTGAAGGAATGAGTTCCATAAAAACAAAGTACTTTTATTAACCTGATAATGAAAATACTCTCTCAAAACAATGGACATGAAGTACAGGAGATTAATTAAACCTGATGGAATACAAATATTTGACAAAAGTACTACTATTTTCATTAAATTAGCAAAAGATAGAGAACCTCAGTGATGACATTTTTCATAGCTTCTAAGAGATTAAGAAAGGGAAAACGGATGGTCTGTTAGGGATAGATGTTGCTGCCATTTTATATGTTAGGTTATGAGGAAGCCTAGTGTTCTTTGAGGTGGGAATCTCAGCCTGAACATCACTGTAATGCCAGAGAGAATTCCTAAGTATTATATAATCCCTAATAGAAAACTCTTTTACTTCAAATATGTCATGTCAAGCTGACGTGCCTAATTGGTCAACCCTCCTCCAGGCAGACGTCAGCTGAACTTGTGTACCTTTTAGTTAACTAAACCAACCACATGTTGTTTCGTGGGTCATTCTAGGCACAAAGGTGGAAAGTGCTCTTCTTCATTCTCTTGCCTGTAACTATTTCCATTGATTACTTCTTTGACAGTCCTTACCCCTACTGTTGCCTCTCCAGGTTTAGTGCACATAGTTCCTATTTATTGTTTAGGTTCAGAGGTTGGTTTCTGCTCAGTGTTTGCATGGTACCTACTGTGAAGGGATTCTAGTCCAAGACCTCAGGTGCTAACTAAGTGGTCAAATGCACACAGCCTGTGGCTCTCATAAGCTTTTGGGAGCAGCAGATGCAAAGGCCCTGACCATTTGTGCAGATATCTACATGTGGATTTAAGTTTCTGACTTTAAGTAAAATATTAAGATTAGTGTTCACATTTCAGTTCAACTTTCTTCATAGTGGTGTCACATTTATTTAGCTCACAGAGTTCTGCCATTAACATTCTGAAATTATTTTACCTTTATTTATATACCAAGATATATATATATACACACACATATATATATAATTAATGACAGATTACTTTCAAAAAGTATTTACATAGTATTTATATTTTTGAGGAGACGTTTCTTGCAATAAGAATAACTTTTAAAAGAAAGGTACCGATACCAAATATAACTCTCTCTCAAAATTAAGGGCCAAATGGTACCTAAAGATTTTTTAAAATTTAATAAGAATATTTTCATTATAAAAAAAATAACATTCAAATTTGTGTTTTTTTCTGTTTCGTCGGGTTTTTATTGTTGTTTTTTTTATGTTTGCAATGGGTATACCTAAATCTGACATTTAGCCACATTAACAGCCATGTGCTTTCTTGAGTACCATTCTCTTAAGTAGAAACTGAGACATGTTAAAGCTTGCATTCTAAGACCAGTTTGGAGGCAAAAAGCTCCATCATTAGTGGAAGGCACCAGAAGATGGAAGTTTGCTTAAATGGCTGACTGAAGTAGACAGATCTTAGTTAATTGTCTTGGTGTAACAAAACAAAAATTAACATGCGCTCCAGCTGTTGCTCAGACAAGTCGGTCTGGTGTCATTATATCAACCTACATGACAGAATTATTGAAGTGTTTTGGTTAGAAAAGGCCTTTCAAACCATTGAGTCCAAACATTCTCTATGTCTGCCAAGTTTGCTGGTGAGCCATGTCCCTCAGCGCCACTTGTCTGTCTTTCAAACACCTCCAAGAATGGTGATTCAGGCTCTCTGGGGAGCCTATTCCAGTCTGATAAATCCCTTTTGGACAAGCCTCCTCTGGTGCAACTTGGGGCTATTTCTTCTCCTCCTATCACTTGTTACTAGGGAGAAGACACTGACACCTACCTCACTTCAGCCTCCTTTCAGGGAATTGTAAAGAGTCGGATCTCCCCTCAGCCTCCTTTTCTCCAGAGTAAAGAACCCCAGCTCCCTCAGCCACTCCTTGCAATACCTGTTTTCCAGACTGTTCACTAGCTTTGTTGTCCGGCTTTGGACCTTCTAGAGCACCTCAATGTCTTTATTGCCATGAAAGGCCCCAAACTGAAACAAATACTCAAGATGTGGCCTCACCAGTGCTGAGTAGAGGAGTTCTTGGCCATCCCTGATCCTGCTGATCACGCTACTCCTGATCCAGGCCAGGATGCTGTTGGCCTTCTTGGCCAGCTGGGCACATGTTGGCTCATATTTATCTAGCTACCAATCAGCATCTTTATGATCTTTCTCAAATGTCTTTCATGTTTGTATGTGGTCAGTTGAAGCAAACTACACTTCAGAACAATTCACTTGCCTTAACAATCTGCCTGTATGTGAATAACATGCATTTACTCCTGTTCCACTGAATGGGGTCAGTGGTTCCTGGATAGCTGTTCACTTGATGAAGTAGAGACCTGCCTTTAATCAGTGTTGTACCCTAAATGTCACTGGGTACATCAACAGGGAGTGAGATTTTCCTGCCTGCAAACAGGTACTTCGTGCCATTTGAAGTGTTCATAGGGCATGCTATGTGGCTATACTGGATTGGCAAAAATGATAGAAGATTGGTGAGACACTCTAGTTCTTTGATTATGATTGCTGAGAGCTGAACATGTTTTGCAGGGGATCTGGAATGGTGCTAACTTTGTTAAATTAATGCCTTCAGGGCTCAGCAGCTTTTACACATAGTTCCCATGCAGACATTTAAATCTACATGTCCTAATCTGGAGTTCAGTCCAACCTAGATTACAGATTACGTATATGCTTACCTAAGGATTAAGTAACCCTTTGCTTTTAGTGTATCCATTTTAGTAGACTGCGGTCTTCTACGCTGAACAATATTTGGCTATACAGCTATATCTGTAAATCTCAACCACCTTCTGAAGAGAAGTGATGCTGTGACACTAACAGCAGGTTCATGTACATTTTTTTGCAGCTATGGTTGTGTTTGGCATGCACAGGAGGAAAGCAGGGCTCTGACTATTAACTGAATCAGTGAAAACTCCTAAGAGAACAGTAGTTTAAAGCTTTCGTTTTCTCCAGTACAACTCACTTCTCTCCAGCCAAGTGATTTCTCTTCCCTAGTACAAGTATTTTTTCTATCAGCAGACTTCTCTAGGCGTATACATTAATGATATGTGTAGTTGTCCTTAATGTGCTATTTGAGATTTTTTCATTCTGTCATTTGCCAACAACTGTTCATATGATGTTATCCAAGCAGCTGAAATACCCTAGGAAATAGAAAAGGTTGTGAAAATGATGCCAACTGTTGAATTAATTAAACATTTATATATATGTATGTGTGTGTGTGTGTGTGTCAAGGTCTTTGAGGCAAAGATTTCTGCTGTTGCAGCTTGTACACATGGTGGTGTCTTTTCACTGGCATCGATAGGCCCTGAAGATCATAGAGTCATAGAAGGGTTTGTGTTGGAAGGTACCTTAATGACTGTCTACTTCCAAACACCCTGCTATAGGCAGAGACACCTTCCACCAGACCAGGTTCCTCAAGGCCCTGTCCAGCTTGGCCTTGAACACTTCCAAGGAGGAGGCATCCACAACTTCCTTGGGCAACCTGTTCCAGTGTCTCACCACCCTTGCTGTAAAGAATTTATTCATAACACCCAGTTTAAATCTACCCTCATCCAGCTTTGTACTGTCACTACAAGGTCTTGTAAAAATCTCCTCCCCAACTTTCATGTAGGTCCTCTTTAGAGAGCCTGGAAGAATCCCCTAAGGTCTCCCTGGAACCTTCTCTTCTCCAGGCTGAAAAGCCTCAACTCTCACAGACTGTCCTAATAGGACAGATGCTCCAGCACTCTGATCATCTTTGTGGCCCTCCTCTGGGCATGTTCCCTTCTTATGCTGGGAGATGATCCACAAGGGCTGGTAAATCAGCTCTCAGTTAAAAACTTACCCCAACTGTAGTCTGGAACTTAAATATATTCAACTTCCAAGATACCATGCTTCTGAGGAATTTATGGTTAGCAATTATATCTGTAGGGAACCAAAGGTTTAAAAAAAAGCACTTTGGAAATATTTACCTATCCTATGTTGAAGTTCACGTTGAAAATGGTAAAAACTTTTCAGAGAGGAAATATTTGTTGCTCTTCCATTTATCTATTTATGAATACCCATAAATACCACGAAATTCCAGAGCCTTTAATGTGCAACTCGATAAATTATTCTAGTCAAATCTTTTGTCAAGTCAGCTCTTGTCTTTTATTTTATTTGTCAGTACAGTAAGTTCACACAGTGCCACATGTGAGTCAAAGTTAATTTACTCTTAAGTCTCAGCTTCACTTTTTCTGTGGTAGGTTTTTATAGAATCATAGAATCATAGAATGGTAAGGTTGGAAGGGACCTCAAGGATCATCTAGTTCCAACCCCCTGCCATAGGCAGGGACACCTCCCACTAGTACAGGTTACTCAAGGCCTCATCCAATCTGGCCTTGAACACATCCAGGGAGGGAGCAGCCACAACCTCCCTGGGCAACCTGTTCCAGTGCCTCACCACCCTTACTGTAAAGAACTTCCTCCTAACATCTAGTCCAAATCTCCCCTCTGCCAGTTTAAGCCCATTGCCCCTTGTCCTGTCATTGCAGGACCTTGTAAATAATCCTTCCCCAGCCTTCCTGTAGGCCCCCTTCAGATACTGGAAGGCTACTATCAGGTCCCCTCGAAGCCTTCTCTTCTCCAGGCTGAAGAGCCCCAACTCCCTCAGCCTGTCCTCATAGGAGAGCTGCTCCAGCCCTCTGATCATCTTTGTGGCCCTCCTCTGGACCCGCTCCAACACTTCCATGTCCTTCCTGTGCTGAGGGTTCCAGAACTGCACACAGTACTCCAGGTGGGGTCTGACGAGAGCAGAGTAAAGGGGCAGAATCACCTCCCTTGCCCTGCTGGCCACGCTTCTCTTGATGCAGCCTAGGACTCGGTTGGCTGTCTGGGCTGCATGTGCACACTGCAGACTCATGTTGAGCTTTTCATCAACCCAGACTCCAAGGTCCTTTTCCTCAGGGCTGCTCTCCAGCCATTCACCACCCAGCCTGTATTTGTGCTTGGGATTGTGCCTACCCAGGTGCAGGACCTTACACTTGGCCTTATTGAATTTCATCAGGTTGGCCTGGGCCCAACTCTCCAGCCTGTCCAGGTCCCTCTGGATGGCATCCCTGCCCTCTAGCAAGTCGACTGTGCCACACAGCTTGGTGTCATCTGCAAACTTGCTGAGGGTGCACTCCATTCCTCTGTCCATGTCACTGACAAAGATGTTAAACAGCACTGGTCCCAGCACTGACCCGTGAGGGACACCACTTGTCACTGGTCTCCAGGTGGACATTGTGCCGTTGATCGCCACTCTCTGGGTTCGACCATCCAGCCAATTCCTTATCCAGCGAGTGGTCCATCCATCAAGTCCATGCTTTTCCAGTTTGGTGACCAGGATGTCATGTGGGACAGAGTCAAATGCTTTACTCAGGTCCAGGTAGATGACATCAGCTGCCTTTCCCTTGTCCACTGTTGCTGTGACTTCATCATAGAAAGCCACTAAATTTGTCAGGCAAGATCTGCCCTTGGTGAAGCCATGCTGGTTCCCACCAATCACCTCTGCTTTGTTTTCCATTTGCCTTAGCAGGACTTTCAGCAGGATCTGCTCCATGATTTTTAAGTTATTTGGGGTGTTTGCTTGGTTGGTTTTGATTGGTCCCCTCCCTGCTATTTATTTTGCTACCTCTCACCCTTTCTTTTTTTTTTTTTTTTTTTTCCTACGAGCTCTACATTGCAACTGAGCAGGAGAAATTTGTACAGTGTTAGGAATATAGAAGAACTAACCAAACTCACTGCACTTAATAATAACTACAGTTGACAATGGTAAACATCATCATGATGACATTACTGAAAGACAGATGTGCAAATGTGTTGACATTTGCAAGAAGTCAAGGAGAGAAACATGGCAATTAAATGTAGTAATAACATCCATAAAGAAGAGAAATGTTAAATGAAAATCTGTGAGGTACATCCCGCAGCAGAATGAATTTTTGCACTTAGTAATTTTGTGTTGACCTATAGCTCCAGGGAAAGAGGTCTTTCTAAATCACTTTCAACACCTTTGACTTCCCATCTTCTGCCACTCATACTGTATCTCTGCTGGCCCTCTTCCCTTCTCTGTCCCTATAGCTCCTGTTTGGTTTTTCATCTTACTTGTAAAATTCTCAGAACTCAACATTTTAGATAGCTGATCTTCAAGATGCTTCTTCTGAGCACTAGCAGAACAGGAGAGACAGTCTCACCAGTGTTATTTCCACCAAGCAGCCTTCTGGTCTGGGCCCTGCAGAGCCCAGAGGTTGATTTACCTTAAGAAAGTCAAGGAGAAAATAATAGAAAATTCCTGATAGAAAAAGTAAATGCACAATATAAATCATAGAATCATTGAATGATAGAATGGTAAGGTTGGAAGGGACCTCAAGGATCATCTAGTTCCAACCCCCTGCCATAGGCAGGGACACCTCCCACTAGTACAGGTTACTCAAGGCCTCGTCCAACCTGGCCTTGAACACCTCCAGGGAGGGAGCATCCACAACCTGCCTGGGCAACCTATACCAGTGCCTCACCACCCTCACTGTAAAGAACTTCCTCCTGACATCTAGTCTAAATCTTCTCTCTGCCAGTTTAAACCCATTACCCCTTGCCAAGACCTCATGCAAATGCAAAAACCAGTTTTGCTGAGCAGATCTGACCAATGACAGCAGACAGTATTTTGTACAGGTGCTTGCAATGGCTTGATTTCAAGCACTTAGCAGAAGCTCCCTGGTTGTAAGCCTGTTTGTCCTCATTCCAGACATAGTCCATAAAAAAGCCAAGATGACTGCATGGTGTTTTAGATTTCAAGTAGGACAAATTGACCTCTCAAAGTACCCTTTTCTTGCTGCTGTCTAGTACTAGAGAAGTGCTTCATTTTTAAATGCCTAAGTGAGCAGGGCTTGGTCACTAAACAGATAATTCGAAATGTTTAGCTGCTAAGAGCACTATCCAGAGGTATGTAGGTAGAGATACACCTCACCTGTTTTTACACAGGGAAGCCTCAGATTGTTTATCCTTCATAACATCTCTTACTCAACTGACCTTGAGTCAGTGGATTCATCTGATTGTGTGTTCATTTGATCATTGATTGAATTGTTTGATTGGTCATGATGATTTAATTATTGTTGTTTATTATGAAAGAGAATGAATTATTAATACATTTTTCATAATACATGCCCTATTCAACAGATCTTGTGTCCAGTGGTCTTTTTGTCACCTGTCCTGTTGTGTGCAGTCATAGGGCAGAAGAGAAATTTGCAGTAGCCAACCCCAGGTTCCAGGATAATCAATAGTGCCCAACTGAATGCACATTCCTTCATAGAATCATAGAGTGCACTGATTTGGTGGATTGGAAGGGACCTTTAAAGATCATCTAGTCCAAACCTCCTGAAGTAAACAGGGACATCCTCAACCAGATCAGCTTGCTCAGAGAGCCATCAAGCCTGACCTTGAATGTCTCCAGAGATGGAGCCTCCACCAGCTCCCTGGGCAGCACTTTTCCAGCCTTCCACCACTCTAATGTCCAACCTAAATCTACCCTTCTGTAGTTTAAAAACATTGTCCCTTGTCCCAGTGCTACATGCCTTTGTAAACTGTCCCTCCCCAACCTGAAGGGGAACTGGAAGACCACTATAAGGTCTCCTCAGAGCATTCTTTAGTCCAGGCTGAACAGCCTTAATTTTCTCAGCCTGTACTCCTGCCTTCCGGTCATTTTTGCAGCCTTCCTCTGGACCCTCTCCCTCAGGTTTGCATGCTTCCTGTGCTGAAGGCCCCAGAGCTGGACATAGTATTCTGGGTGAGGTCTCACCAGAGCAGAGGGCTAGAATCATCTCTCTGGATCTGATGGCAGTGCTGCTTTTGATGCAGCCCAGAATGTAACTGGCCTTCTGAGCTGCAAGTGCACATTGTTGGCTCATGTCTAGCTTCTCATCCACCAGTACCCTCACATCCTTTTCCACAGGGCTGCTTTCTATCACACCATTCCCCAACCTGTGTTGTTAACAAGGATTGTCCCAACCCAGATGCAGGACCTTGTACTTGGCCTTACTGAACCTCATGAAAGTTCACTGGGGCCCACTTCTTCACTTTGTCCAGGTCAGCTTAGTGCTATAAATCATGTAGTGTACTGCAGTGCTTCCTCACTCCCCAAAGAGAAAATGAGAGATTTTTCAATAGTTGTTGCATTACTGGGCAAGGGCCAAACTTCTTTCGCCGTTCAGGGATGATACAGGTCAGAGCACATTAGTGCAAATGAGATACCCACCCTCAGAGCCTCTTTGCTGACAAAGCAACTTTACTTAACAAAATGTGATGTAAATTTGCCACAAGATTACTGTGCCTAGCTGAAGGGCAACTTTGGCAATGCTCTTACAGCTCCAGCATTTCAAAATTCTTTTTTTTTTTTTTTTTTTTTCCTGGTATATAATTATGCCCCAGGGAGATTCTTTTCAAATTGACTCTGATCTCAGAGCCTTTTCTTTCAGCTTGGCCATGTTTACATGTCTGCGTAATTTCTATTATTATTTTTCTTAACTGATATTAAGAAAACCTCTGCTGAGGATAGGCTGAGGGTACTGGAGTTTTTCAGCCTGGAGAAGATAAGATTCTGGGGGGACCTTATAGCTGCCTGCCACTACCTGAAGGAATCCTACATGAAGACTGGAGAAGGACTTTTCATAAGGGTGTCTAGCAATAGGACATAGGGGAATGGTTTTAAGCTGATGAAGAATGTGTTTAGACTGTATCTTAGGAAGACGTTCTTCAGTATGAGAGTGGTGAAACTCTGGAACAGGTTGCCTAGGGAGGTTGTGGATGCCTTATCTCTGAGAGTGTTCAAGGCCACGATGGGTGAGGCTTTGAACAGTCGAGTCTAGCTGAGAGGCGTCCCTGCTCATGGCAGGGAGGTTGGAGTAGATGGTCTCTAAGGTCCTTTCCAACCTGAGCAATTCTATGTTTCTCTCTGTGTCATTCTCGCTGACTAGATTTTAGTGCTAGTTCATCCCTCCCTCTCAAAAAAAAAAAAAAAAAAAAAAAAAAAAANGTAGTTATTTCCTGAAAATCTTTCTGAAACAATGATCAGATATCATTAAAATAATACTGAAAACAAAATACATTTTGTTGTATTCATGATGGCTATACTTCTTTTATGGTCACTTGGAGTGTTTGGATTTTTCTTAGTTCTGGAACCAATGCAGAGATTTATTTGAGCAAAATAAAATCTTAGCTATTTTCCTCAGCAGCTTTGGAAAGAAACTTGGATTAGGAACTGTCACTTTTTACACTACATCAAGCTTTTAGTCTAAGTTTAAAAGATTTTGATCCTGATTGAAAATGTAAGTAAGTGAATATTCTTCAACAACAACAACAAAACACACACACAAAACAAAACAACCCCCCAAAAAACCCCAAACAAAACCAAAAATACCCAAGCAAGCAAACAAACAGACAAAACTGACCAACAACAACCCAGAACTTTAGTCAGGGAATAAGACCTAAAAAGGGCAACTTTAATGGGAATTACCCTTTTCCAGTGAAGAGTTCTGAAACTGAGCTGAACTGATGATCTTTTCCACTACCACACAAAGGCAGTCGGGGTTGTGGCGGCAGCTGGGGAGGAGGAAAGATGCCTCTGTGAGTCACAGCAGTCTCCCTACAAACAAAACCAGCTTGTCTGCAAAACCTCACTCCTGGACTCCCTTTACTTCACAGCTCAGTAAGAGGCTGGGGGAAAGCCAGCCACCTTTGAATGTAAATAAAAGTGAGTGCTGAGCTAGGGAGGGTTCCTTTTATCTCTGCTGGAGTTGCACATGGAGTTTTTCATCCTTTAAGGTGTGTAGCAGAATTGACTAATGGGAATAAGGAAATCTCTAAAGCTGATACCCTTCAACATAGAAAGAGAAAAATGAGTGGTTCATGGATTTAATATTAAACCAAGGAGAAGGCTGCTTTGATCACTGAGTTTGATCTCTTAACTTGAACTTCAAACATTACCAAATAGCTCAGGAGCATAGTCATAAAATTCAGGTTTCATCCATTAACAAAATAAAACAGTAGTATCCACTGTGATCTTCACATTTCACTGAATTTCAAAAGGATTTACATCTGGGGCTTGTTTTGGATCTATCTCTAGTTAAAAGAGGTCTCTTGAATTTGGCTTTTTCCTTTCTCTAGTCTAAGGACAATGTTATTTTTAATAAACAGGAAAAGTGTTTCATATTCTCAACTTTTAGACAAATCACTATGGCATTGAATCTATTAACATCTTACAGTGTTTATGAAAGCTAGCCCTCAAGATCTCTTTTGGGTACTCCCATTTGAGGCTCTGGTTTCTTTACATCCTGCTCTTTCTTTCTTTGTAAATTTCAGCGCTTCACATGCCAAATAGAAAAGTTGTATTTTATTTGACCTTTGTCTCCTCCACTCCCCCATCCCTAGTTCTCTGTTTAGAAAATGTTTTCTTCACTTGACAAGCCAAGCACAATTCCTTCAGCTTCAACAGGGACCAGACCACATCTGTCTTCTGAGGCAAAAATTGTATTTAACAGAGCATAGCTGGAACCCAGATAGCTAAAATCAGTCACGCAGACAATTCCTCCACTTGATCAATGATCCTCCACTCTGACAGCCTGTCTCATTTACATCCCTGAAGATTGTGCAATCATATGCATGAAGTACTTCAGAATTTTACCCTACATCTATTTGATTTCATGGTGAATATGCACTAAACACTGTCAAGATGTCCCTTTCAAGCTTTTTTCCCCATTTAGGGTGAGAGGAGGTGGCCTCAGGATGGGAAGAAATGGCCACAGGTTGCACCAGGGAGGCTTAGCTGTGAGAAAAAACCTCCTTGTCTGAAAAGGTTCTCAGAGACTGGAACAGGCTCTTCAGGGAGGTGTTTCAATACCCATCCCTGGAGGTGTTTCAAAGAGGCAGAAATGTGATGTTAAGGGACATGGTTTAGGACCAGAGCTGGTAGGGTTATAGGTAATGGTTGGACTTGGTGATATCACAGGTCTTATCTTCTCAAAACAATTCCACGATTCTGTTCTATGATTAATTTTTCTTTTACTGTAGGACCAATTTCACCTTATTTTCTAAATCCACTGAATATGTGGCAAGGAATGGTAGGAGTAATGCAACCACAGTCCTAAACAAGAAAGAAAATTCATTCTTTATGTTGTGTTCAACTCTAACAGATTAAATCACCATATACTCATTATCCTAATTTATGCATGTAGTCTTTTTGCATGCCTCTAGATGAGGTGATTTCCTTAGTCTGTTAGGGAAGCAAGGGTAAGATGTTGGTGTAGGTATGGACTGACCTTATTTTGTAAAGCTTACACAGCTAATAACACTTTACCAATAAAAGCATATTTCCAATATAAAAGTTGTGCTATGATGTCAGAAGTCTCAGGACAACCAGCAAAAAATTGAGACCTCCTCAAATTTTTGCCCATGTCTTGTAGGAAATTTGCAGGATCTGACTTTAGATCACTGTTATCTAACAGTTTAACTAAATATTTTGTAGTAATCTATCAATTACAGCAGAGGCTGGCTTTAAAGGATGCTGTGCCAGACTGTGCTTTTTCACATTAGAGATTAAGCCCAACAGTAGAATTCCAGCAAGGCATGTTGTGTCTCGACCAAAGTGCTAACCATTGGCTGGTTGTTGATGCCTTGTGGCTGCAGCACCTCACAGCTCCTGCTGAATTAGAAACTCAAAGGGATCCAGGAATTGGGTACTGGTGCTTCTCACAGCCCCACCAATCTGTGGCACCTACAATCTGACAGAGATAAGTGATGGCTCAGAACATTGGCACTGGATTTATTAGGGCAGTACCCCCAGCAGTGTTGTCAGAAGCCTTATTTGTATTTTATTATATAAAGAATATTCATCTGTGTATATATTTTCTTTTGCATGATTTCTCACGTGTATGAGAACAGTGGCACTAGCAACTGAGACAACTCTGATTCATTTTACCAGTTCTTTGTTGGAGAGAACAAGCTGCAAAATTCCACTTCTGTGTAAAAGTCGGTGTGTGATTTATTAAAATATTTAAAATAAACCAAAGCAAGATTACTCACTATTCCACTTGTTACAAAAAACAAGGTTCTAAACTTGATATGAGGACAAGTATTACCTTTAACAAAACTTCTGGCTAGCATGTTTCTCTTGGTCTTTTTTTTTTTTTTTTTTTTTTTTTTTTTTTCTTGCTTACATCTTAGAGTACATCTTACATTAATGTAATGTACATCTTACATTGATCTTACATTTCACATCTTACATTAATGTAATACATGTAATCTTACATTTTGCTTACATCTTAGAGCACTGAGATGGCTTTCACTTGTACTCTTTTGCTTGCCAGTCATAGGAAAGCAAATGAAATCTCAGGATCTTTAAGATAATAAAATCACGCCTACTCCTTTTTCTGTCTTGTCTCCTTCTATGCCCCAGTATTCTAGAAGTCATAAGCTGCTCCCAGTCTCACTGGAATTGACCAAACCTTTTTTTTTTTTGTTAACTTTATACCTCCATCAGCTTCTTCCTTCTGGTCTGATGAAGTCTGAGCTCTCTTTTTTCATCTTGCCTTCCTGTATGTCATGTCCTCTCTTGGTTGTTCTCAACTTGTACCACCAGGAAAGTAAATATAGTCAAGAACATAAAAGGGGTGAGGTAGAATTTCTTTGCAGAGTAGAAGCTTATCCTAAAAGTCCTAATTAATATTTTTTATGATATAAAACATTTTTAGGTAACCTTATTCACAACAGATCTGCAAAAAGAGGATGAGTATTGCTATTCTCATCCTATTTCTAAAGAATTTAGTCAAGTTAAATAAACCATAGTATAACTCTATCCTCTAATTGAGCTTATTAATGTAGTATCTGCTTCATTAAAATTTTAAGTGAGCTAATCAATTTAAAATACAATGTACATTTAATGATGAGGTAGATCTGCCAATGAAGACCTGCAGACACAGTTGATGCATGAGCTGTTTTTGATACCTTCCACTGTGTTAAATTTGGTACCTCTGCCACTTCTTAACTAAAAAGTTCTTCACTTTGAGGGTAGTGGAGCACTGGAGCAGACTGCCAGAGAGGTTGTGGAGTCACCTTCTCTGAAGACTTTCAAAACCCAGCCGGACATGAGGTTAGACTAATTGATCGCCTGAGGTCCCTCCCAACCCCACTAGTGTCTGACTCTGTGATTCTGTGAATGCTCTCTTAAGTTGTGTAAAGCCACAGGAAAAGTTATGAAATCCTAAAGTCATTAAAGTTGGAAAAGGTGTCTAAGATCAAGTGCAACCCTCAACCCAACACCACCATGTTCACTAAGCTGTGTTCCAAAGTGCTATCTACAGGGTTTTTTTAGCTCCTTCAGGAATAGTGACTTCACCACCTGCCTGAGCAGCCTGTTCCAATGCCTGATCACTCTTTCAGTAAAGAAAGATAATGATTTTGAAAAAGGGAACAGCTCAATGTTTGCAACTCTCAGGTCTATCGTAAAACAGTGAGCACTGTCTGACAATTTTTCAGGCAAATCTGCATTTGCCACCAAATTAGTTTGTACAGTGTAATTAGAAAGCTCAGTATTTTGGCAAGATGAGAGAAAACAACTGGCTAATTCTGCATCCACAAGTGTTAACAAAGTATAAGAGAGATAAATATCCCTCATCAAGACGAGGTCATTTTTATGGGAATGGCTTTTCCTCAGCTTCCACAGAAAGCCAACGAGTAGTTACTGCCTTTTGAAGGAACAATTTAGAAAAGGGACTCTTTAGTTATCTTGGTAGGCAATGTTCACAAAGAAAAACATAGTTTGTAAAAGGTTTGTAACAGGATGTCGAGAGGCAGCTCATGTCCCTTTTTCTCAGCCTTGTTTCATGTTTGAATTAAAAAGGGTGGGAGTTCAGAGTGGGAACATGTAAATTGAAAGGGGAGTATTTACACAGTTAACTGTCTTTCATATAAAACTTTTTACTAAGAACACTGCATCCTCAGAAAACTGGACTGTTGTTCCCAGGATTAAAGTTTTGCAAGATATGTCTGACTTTTCTATTAGCTGTCTATACAGGAAAAAAAAAAAAAGACTTTGGAAGAAAGAATAAACCCTACTGTAGTCAGGTTTTTTTTTCAGGCTAGCACATTCTTTCATTGCTTGGCAATGAAGATAAACTTTGTCTCTGAGACTGTTTTTATTACGGGTTTGGATTACAGATTTATTTTCAATGACCTATCAAAATTAACAGGCTCCTTACTGTTCACAGTTTATCAGGATGCCCCAGAGCTACTTCAGCAATGAAGAAAGCAAAGCTGTCTGGAGAACAAATGCTAACAATAAAGCAGCGGGCCAGTAATGGTAAATTTTTAATCATTACCTTTTAAAATATTACTTCATTGTAAACTGAAGTTATCACAACTCTATTAGCTTTTTTCCCCTCTTTTTTTCCCTACGTGTGCAAATCTTTGTATAAATAGTGAGTTCACTGTCAGTAAAAGTGAAATTGGGTTTTAAACTGTCAAAATACGAGCCAACAGTGGAGTGGTCAGACAGGTCTTGATTAATGTCTACAGAAATCTAAAATACTACAGTATTTCAAAGTAACTTATAACATTGTAATTTTCTGAGTCCCATCTCATTCGTCAAAGATTGATAGTTGGGTCTTACACTGTAGCAGGATTCAAAAGAGAAAAAGTTTGATTTCCAGAGTATTAAGTCCTTGTGTTCTCCATTGGATTCATTCAGAGCTATGGCTCTGGATCCTCTGGCCTTGTAGATGGCCTTGTGCTATTTCATCTCCAATAATCTGACATCCTTCCTGGCAATCTTGCAGGGAAGATATCAAGGTACTCTGGATGAAAGCCAGTATAATAGTTGAAGTGCAATAAAAGCAACATATAGGTGCTTTGGCCTCAAAAAGCTCATCTGGGAGGTGCCTAAGTCTGAATTATCTTGGAAAACTTTATACAGTCATTTAGTCTGTGGCTGTGCATGTCTTCTGAACTGTTGGTGTTGCCTGTGTTTGAGAGCTACAAAGCATTTCAATACAGTGCGGGAGGCAATTTCAAGCCATGTTGCCAGCATAGCTGGAGAAGCTGTTGGACTTTTTTTTTCATAGAATGGTTTGGCTTGGAAGGGGAGCCTTAAAGATCATCTAGTTCCAACTCCCCTGCTATGAACAGGGACACCTTCCACTAGAGCAGGTTGCTCAAGGCCCTGTCTAACGTAGCCTTGAACAATTCATGGGAGGGGACATCTACAGTATCTCTGGGCAACCTGTTCCAGTGTCTCACACTTTCACTGCAAAGAAGTTCTTCTTACTATCCAGTCTAAATCTACCCTCAACAGCTAGTTCAATGGCTAGTAACTAAGGAGTGAAATATCCAGATGTAAGTCTGACAAGCACTGAAAACTGTATCTGCTGTGGCCAGGAAGAATGCCCTAGGGAGTGGTAAATGGCTATTTTGGGTAGTTAGGGGGCCACATGGCCCTGTGGGGAAAAGTATGCAAGAGTCATGCTAGACCAAGAAGAAGCGGGAATGCCAATTTCTCTAGTTTTAGGACTCTTGACCTGCTGGCAATGCTCTGCTTAATGCAGTCCAAGAAGCTGTTGGCCTTCTTTGCTGCAATGACACATTACTGGTCAACCTGGTGTCCACCAAGATCCCCAGGAACTTTTCTGAAGAGGTACTCCCCCACAAGTCAACCCTAGCTTCTGTTGTAGCATGGATGTTATACCTCTGACTTGAAATAAAACAGATCTACCTAATTCCAGGAGTAATTTATGCTTTGTTATAATGATTGAGAGGATGGATAAATAACAACTTTACATTTTATTCCTGTCTGAATCCTTAAAAATCCAGGTACTTTTAAAATTCTGCACTCTAAAATCACAGAAATCCCTTCCATTTTACAAATTATTTAATAGCACCTTTCTGAACCATGAAATTCTTTAAAGCAACAGCAGAACCGCTATATATCCCAGCACATCAACAACATTCCACTGCTGGGGAATAAAACCTTCTGAATTAATTACAAACAATTTTGATGATGCTGTAATATGAAGAGATTTGCATGTTAGGATATTTCCTTTTCCTTCAGAAGGTCTCTAAGTGGACACAGTCTTTCAAATAAGTTCCATATGACGGTGGAGAAGAATTTGTTGCTGTAGGTGCATTTCTTACGATATAAAGTTAAATCAGTGCATAGGAAAACAAAAGGTGTGTCTAGTAACCCTCTAGGCATTTTCAACACTCTCTCTGGAAAATTACTACATTTTTTTCAAAGAAAAGTAGTAGAAAATACATTGGTTTAACTTCAAAAGAAAAGTTTATAGAATCACAGAATGGTTTGGGTTGGACAGAACGTTTAAAGGTCCAACCGCCCCAGCAGTGAGCAGGGATGGCTTTAGCTAGCTTAGAGTGAAGCTGGAAGCACCTTTCCTTCTTTTTTGCTTTAATATTTTTGCTTGAAATAAATTCATGGTCAAACGTGGAAATAATCAATTCATTAAACCCTGATTTAAAGCTTAATTATTTTAACTCCTCTTTCATTTTTATATCACACAGGTATAGAAAATGATGAAGAAATTAAACAGTTAGATGAAGAAATCAAAGAACTAAATGAATCCAACTCCCAGATGGAAGCTGATATGATCAAACTGAGAACTCAGGTAACAGTTTTATGAAGCCCTAAATTCAACTGCTTTTTCTATACAACTGATTAAAAGAAATATAGAAATATAGGAAATTTATTATTCCCTTTTATGTTTCTTACATATTAGGTTTTTTTTCCATGATTTGCTGTTTTTGACCTTATATATGCTATGCAATTTCCAGATCACTTACCAGCATTAAAAAAAAAAAAGCAAAATATATTCTTTAAAATAACAGCAAATGCATGACCTGCCATGAACAGCTTTGTATTACCCCTTAATAAGGCTACGCCTTTCTAATAGCAGTTAAAATATTGTGTGACATCAAAATCTTTAACATAAGTCGCAAGGTGAAGAAGCATAGATGAGCAACATGGCTTTTGCAGATCTTTTTTGCAGAAGAAAATTTAGGTAGGGAAGCAAATACCTGTAAGACTTCCCTTCATCATGTGGTACACTAAGTGCAGTCCTATGCATCAGCAGTGGTTCCACAAATTCAGGGAAAAAAAAAGGNGCAGTCCTAAAACTGACTGGAAAAAGCAAAGGAAGGAAATTTAGTTGAATTCGTTGTCTGGTATTTTCCAGCATCTAACATAGCTTCTGCTGAGATACTGCCTTTAGTCCTGTAATCATAATCATCTAGTCAATCCTGATGGTAGCAGAGTAAACCATTCCTTATGCTTTGCTGCTTGTGGAGAACAGCACCATCCTCCTCCTCCTCCTCCTCCTCCTCGTATACTTAGAAGACAGGATCTGCCTCTCCAGTCTGGTTTTCGTTTGACTTTTAAATCTTACCCAAACTGATTTGCAAACCTCATTTCAATTGTATGTCTTAATTCAACTTTCTGTTGTCATTATTCAGCCTTCATAGGATTTGACTTAGGTGTATTCACGATTTTCCAATGTAACCAAATTTAGCTGTAAGATAATAAGGACAAAATCTGCAAGAATGTAAAGCAAGAATAATCACCAGCAGGAAAAAATTATGTATTTCTGTTAGAGGAATTCAGTCCTGAGTTTTGAACCTGGCAGCTTCCAATTTACCTTATGTTTTTTTTAATACAGGGCTGTAGTTGCTATTCAGATACAGACTGATTTAGCTGAGGTTTTTAAAAATGTGAAGAATTTTGACTGTTGTGTGTACACTAGGCAAATGCTCCAGTTGTCAATAACATTCTGCATTTTTTATTTTAGTCTTGGTCATAGAATCATAGAATGGTAAGGTTGGAAGGGACCTCAAGGATCATCTAGTTCCAATCCCCTGCCATAGGCAGGGACACCTCCCTCTAGTACAGGTTACTCAAGGCCTCATCCAGCCTGGCCTTGAACACCTCCAGGGAGGGAGCAGCCACAACCTCCCTGGGCAACCTATGCCAGTGCCTCACCACTCTCACTGTATAGAACTTCCTCCTGACATCCAGTCTAAATCTCCCCTCTGCCAGTTTAAGCCCATTGCCCCTTGTCCTGTCGCTGCAAGACCGTGTAAATAGTCCCTCCCCAGCCTTCCTGTAGGCCCCCTTCAGATACTGCAAGGCTACTATCAGGTCTACTGGAAGCCTTCTCTTCTCCAGGCTGAAGAGCCCCAACTCTCTCAGCCTGTCCTCATAGGAGAGCTGCTCCAGCCCTCTGATCATCCTCGTGGCCATAACAATTAAAAAATTTTGAAAACCATGATAACATTAACACAGACGTAAAACATGTGTTGCACATGTATTAGCTTCAAATTTCACAGCAGTTTTTGTTCTGAAATGAGTGCAGGAACCACACTCCAGTCAGCTCACTTCCAGATTTCATGTATCAGACTAGTGCCTTTGCATATTCTTAGAAATCAGGTTAAGTACTGCCTGGGACCACTGTGTATTCTTGGTTAAAACACTCTGATGATTCTACCATCAAGCTGACAGGATGTTCTTCACAACTTGGTGCAGCAGGAAAATGGTAGAATAACTAGTAATGGCACATACTATCATTAAAATAATTCACAGGATTCTAGAAAATAGAGCTACTGGAGACCTTGAAACTTTATTTTGTCTACCTGTCCTCTTTCCTTCCTACTTCCCAGCTCTTCCTAAGACAATCCTGATGGATACTTATCTAACCTATTTTTATTTCCTGCACTAGAGATTCCACAGTCTCTGGACAGTCTGGGACTAATATTTACCTGTTCTTAGCCATCTAGATCCTGATGCCTAGCAGAAAATCCCACCTGACTTAAATTTCAAAAAGTCAAAGGTCTCAGTTTGGAATTCACACGTTGTCCTGAAGATAAGCAAAGTACATTTTCAACACCTAAAGAGTTACATGACAGTCATTATCAATCTATTATGAGGAGCAATGTTAACAGTTCCCTTTACTTGCAACATTAGGATTATATGGAACAAAACAAAATGCTTGCTGATAAACATGCAGGAAACCATAGGGCTACTAAGATTTCAATAAGACTTCACAGGTGGGGAATACAAAATGGGAAAACAGTGGAAGCTCTGTGAATATCTAAGTAGCAACAGTCTCCTTTGATAGGGATTTGTATCCTGTATCATTATGTCAGTGGAAATCCTTCTTACAACAGGAACTTGCATTCTTTGTAGAACCTTTTATATTTAATAATATAAAAAGTCATACTGCAGTCTTTGAGTTGAAGCATTTGCAGGACTCTCTTTACTCTGTTTTCCTCTAAATTTTTTTCTTAGGACTTTGTAGAAAGTATTTATAATCTAAAATCTTCTAGTAAATTTGCTCAAATTCAACATACAAGTCCAAAAGTATGAGAGGGGCAGAAACACATAAAGTTGAGAGGGGGAAAGAAAAATCTGTAAACAATTGTGTGTCCTACACAAGCAACAGGTTATCCTTTCAGAGTAGATAAAAGTGAATATTCTTTAGTTTTAGGGAAAATATGAGGAGGGAAATTTAAGCCTTCAAGAAAGTGACTACAATAATCAAGTATGCCAGTTCATAGAATCATTAATATTGGAAAAGACTTCTGAAATCATCAAGTCCAGCTTTCAACCCAGCACCACCATGTTCACTAGACCATGTCCCAAAGTTTTTTTAACTCTTCCAAGGATGATGTCTCCACCACTTCCCTGGGCAGCCTGTTCCAATTCCTGGACCACTCTTTCAGTCAAGACATTTTACCTAACATCCAATCTAGACCTCCCCTGGTTCAACCTGAGATCATTTCCTTTTGTCTTATCACTCGGGACACTTGCTACTTGGGGAAAAGAGAGCACCACACACCTCATTACAACCTCCTTTCAGGTAGCTGTAGAGAGTAACAACACTTCCCCTCAGCTTACTATTCTCCAGGCTAAACAACGCCAGTTCCCTCAGCCACTCCTCACAAGACCCATTCTCCAGATCCTTTACTCGCTTTTTTGACTTGCTCCAGCACCTCAATGTCTTTTTTCTTATGAGGGGCTCTGAAACTGAACACAGTGCTCAAATGTGGCCTCATCAGTGTTGAGTAGAGGGGAACAATCACTTCCCCGGTCCTGCTGGTCATACTATTTCTGATCCAGGCCAGGATGCTGTTGCTCTTCTTGGCCACCTGGCCACACGCTGGCTCATGCTGGCTGTCAACCAGCTTCATTAGCACAGTGCTCTGCACAGGCTTGGGTAAATTGCCACTCAGCAATGCTTTTTAGCTCAAGCAGGGCACCACACATGGTCAGAGTCTGGTCTCGTGCCAGGTCACCTGGGTACACAGGCAGAGTAATACTCTCAGCTGTCTTCACCTGTACATGCAGTCATGGCTCAGAAACACTCTGCTGGATAGATACAGCTTTCCTTCCATTCCTTCGGTGTTGCAAAATCTCTGTTCATCTTTGCAAAGCAGCCCTGTGAATTTGCATAGAATCAGAATGTGCTTTCGAAGACCTAAACACTGGCAGCAAGGAGCTGTGCATGCTTAACTATAGATAGATAGCAGAAAGTACAAGAAATGTATGACTTAGTGCAGAAGGTCCCTAAAGCAGCAGGCTTCTAGGAGTAGAAGTGTTTAACCGCATGAATGGATTTGCAGAAGTGAGATCCTTCTTAATGCTTTTTGACACAAGAAGAGAAGCTGTAAGGCGGTGGAACCACATCCAAGCTCATCCATTATTGCCAATATTAAAAAGACAAGCTGTTGGAATCATACAACATAAAGCCCTTAATGATCAGAATTGCAGACTCAAGCAAAACCTTTTTGAGTGTGAATGAATAGACCTTTTTTCCTCCTTTCCCTGGTATTTCTGTTCTCTCTCCCTTCAAAGAGCTTTATAACAGCTTGCCTTGTATTACATTGTACACAAATTTGTCCGTTTTAGATTACCACAATGGAGAGCAACCTGAAGACGATAGAAGAGGAGAACAAAGTGATCGAACAGCAAAACGAGTCTCTTCTTCACGAATTGGCCAATTTAAGCCAGTCTTTAATTCATAGTCTAGCTAATATCCAGCTGCCGCATATGGTAAGTGATTGAGAGCACAAGTTAAGGAATTTGGCGATCTTCAGTTCACTTCATACAATAGATGTATTTTTTATGTTTATGTTTCATCAACCAGTTGGATGTTTGTGATAACAACACTGAAACCATAAAGATACATTTAACTGCTAACAAACACATGGAGGGCCTGTTCCAGTGTATCCTGTAAAATTAAGTAAGAACTAAATAGGCATTTTAGATATCATAAAAAAGCAATGGTGGCAGTATGCCTTGATAATGTGTTATGCTTAAATGAATATACGATTAAGAAAATGAAAGTTGTATATGAACTACTATTTAATATCTCGTAGGAACCAATCAATGAACAAAATTTTGATGCTTACGTGACCACTTTGACGGACATGTATACAAATCAAGATCGTTATCAGAGTCCAGAAAATAAAGCCCTACTGGAAAATATAAAGCAGGCTGTGAGAGGAATTCAGGTCTGAACAGCTGCTATAGTGGTGAAAGTCTTGCTTAAAAAAAAAAAAAAAAAAAAAAAAAAAAAAAAAAAAAAAAGGATGNNNNAAAAAAAAAAAAAAAAAAGGATGCCTCTTGTTTTTTGCTGCTGTAATTTACCAGAAAGTGTTATATATTTATTTCTGTTTGAAACAGTGTTATGCTTACAAGACTTCATAATGATTTTCTGTCTTGCTTTAAAGATAGTAACTGCAGAATAGTTTTTTGAATACATTCACATTTTGTACGTTTTCATATAAGCTGACATAGTGTGATATGCCATGTAATGTTTATAGCTGCTAATGTATGCACATTTTTGGGGTATATATATTTCTGAAGAGGTAAGCTGATCAAAATAAATAGAGTGTAAATTCTTTTTAATGCTTTAGTGATTAAATGTTTTAGTATTTTGAACTGAAATGGACAAAAAAAGGAAAAAAAAAAGAAGTAAAAAAAAAAAAAAACCAAACAGCTTTGAATGACAATGTTGCAGTCTGCAGCCACTTTTTAAACACTATCATTTTGCCTCATGTTGGAGGATTTTATGGGATTTAAGAAAAACATTTTGTGTGCATATTGTTTCATAGCAAGAATTGGTTGCAAAAATGCTTTATTTTTGAACAATGCTTGAAAATATTATGTGAATTTTGGTTTTGGAGGATGGTGTGTGGTGGGGGCAATAAAATGAGGTTTTTTGAATTCCAAGAAAATGGCATGGATTAGATGTAAGATACAAAATGGGTAATTTATTGTAAGACAACATCAAGCCATGGAAACTTGACAGAAGATTCAAAGCAGCTTAAACAGCACTTTTTAATTAACTTCTAAGCATTACATGGTATGAATATGGGAACTTCCATTATGAAAAGAACTATTTCAGAGGTGGACATCGTGAAGATTTCAGCTTTTGTTTTCAAATAAACTTTGGAGCCAACATTCTCTTGTCTCTACTGGACTGCTAGTGCCCCTCTGAACTATCTGTTAGAGCAATGTAGTTCATCTTTCAGAAATTCTGTGTTTTCAATTCAAGATGGAGGACAATATTTTAAAATTAGCATTGCCTTTTCACACCTTTAATTTTGGGATAAACACAAACGATCCGTGTCTATGAGACTTACTGACTTGCATTCATTGCTGCCTGTGATAGGAATGCAGTTCAGTAAAGATTCTTCCTTTTGCTTTGCCAGCCATCTGATCCTGTTTTTAACATTTTGGCATTTCTGTTTTGCTTTTTTGTTGGAGAACAATCGTTACTGCAGCATTCACACATGCTTTGTA
>VWZE01013291.1:203081-222472 GCA_013396675.1 Eubucco bourcierii
TGAGGACATCACAGCAAGAAAGAGGAAGGTGATTTGTGTATGTCCATGTTGTACACACTCTGTGACATCTCTGTATCTTGTAGGTAAGACAGGCCAACATTTCAGAACATCTGATTTCCTATTTTTAGCACCATATGTACAATTTTATTCTTCATTATGCATATGTGATACATCCAGATCTGTTTCTTGTTAGGCTTATGGCATTAAGATCATGTACTGCCATAGGTGGTTTTCCTTATCAGAATTTGATTCCACCTCCTGTGACACACTGATCTCTAAGCAGAACATTTAACTCTGATGACAATAGATTTCGTTTTCACGACTACCTGTCATGGGCTTTTAGGAAGAAATTGTGGATTCTCTGAAGTTAGATTCTCTGGCTGTAGACTCAAAGTCACTCCACTTGCAAGTGTTTCCAAAGAGCACAGTCAGCCAAATTGCTTGCAGAGTAGATCAAACCAGAAGAATAAAAAGCTGCAGAACAAGTACTCAGGGTCAGTAAAAAGCAAAAGAAACAGGGCAGAGTCAGACCATTGAAAATGCAGGCATATAAACTGGAGAAAGCAACCCCCAAAAAATGAGATAGGAACAGCTGTTTTATGGAATCACAACGATTCCAAGAAAAAAGATGCATGATGCGGTGGAGCTGGAGGATGCAGGTATGTCCAGTGGAATTTGTTCAGAAGACATTTTGGTTTTTCTGAAAATCACATATTCACACTTGTACTCTTTACTTGCTTTGGTATTAGGCTCTGAGCTATGCCCTGAAAATGTTGCTATATAATTTAGGCTGAGAAGCTTTAATCTTAAATTAGCTCCAAATGTGTCCTGCTTTTATTATCTACAAATAAGAAAATCTTAAGATTACCGAGTCAAAGAATGTCTCACTGAAAAGAAAGCCCACAAATTCTGTCTCTTCCTTCACACCAGACATTAGGACTGGACACATCCAGCACAACTGAGGAACAACCATCTGCACTGCTGCGATTAGTAAGTTTCCTTCTCCAGCCCCAAAAGCGGTGTGTGTTGTATAACCTATGTAGGCACCTGTAATTTCACTCGAGCCCCCGATTTTCATTTCACACTTAAAAGAGTGATTATGCCCTGAAGAACAAAGCCTTGGCACAGGTTATCATCTTTGCCAGATCTTGCAGCTTCACATGTGAATGTACTTTGCATCTGATTCCTCTGGTGATGCTTGTTGTCCTGCTATGTCTCACTGATAGCTCTGGGGCTGTGGGCACTGAGTAAATCCTAGTGTTTTCAGGGACACCACCACCAGCAGCAGGGAAGTCAGTGAGGTGACCACAGCACTAACTTTACAGAACACTCTTAGTTTAGGTCCTTACTATGTTTATTTGTCATTAAAATAAGGAATCCATTTATATGAAGAGCTTACTTATACTGGCACCAGTACTATTAGCTGCCTTTTTTTCCCCATTTTTGTGGCGATCACGAGCTGCCTGTGGTTATTCTTAAATGGCTTTGTTATTTGAATTAATGTAAGTAAATGTGTAATATTCAATGGGATCTGAACAGGTGCTGTTAGTAAATAATACGGTTTATAACAACCAAGCCACTTACGACCCTCCTAACATCACTTCTACCTCATTCTTCACTGACCATGGATTTTATAGAGAGAACAGAACTGTGCCAGTCTTTACTGGATTTACACATGCAGAAGATGCATCAAAATGGAAACAGGTTTGATCGTCACACATGTAAAGCTCTCTCTCCATGGACAATGTTGTCCTCGCCTGACACATCATTCCTAAAGAGATTCACGCCCCACATGCAATAAAACTTTAGGTATCTTTTTCCTTTGTAGCATTAACACAAAAGATTAGTTGTGTGCATACATGCACAGAATCTTAAATTGTGAAGAGTGCTACCTCACGAAATCCCTGGCCATGCCCCAGAGCCCTCAGGCTCTGCCCAGATGGATGCCCAAGATGTGTGAGCCACACTCATATTTAATCAGATCAGTGTTAACACCTCCACCACCAGACATGTTTAAGCCTAGGTAGAAGCGAAGTCTCCGCTCTGATATGAGTAATATCTAACCCTTATTGCTAAACCAGACATTTTGTCTCTTCTGGCTATAACACACAGCATCTATTCACCTTTCATGTACCCAGACACAATTTTAGAGTTAATCTCCTCTGATTAAAAATGCTGATACCACAAAATTTCGTGTTTCCTAAGAAAAGACAGATCAGGAGAGACTTTCTGTGGTATGTTTCTCAGACCAAGAACAAACTTTATCTTCTAGCTCACATTTCACTAATCCTTTTGGTAAACTGCAAGAAGAAAAGTTCACAGTAAGGTCTGGTTTTACTGCTTCACCCAGGAAACTACCATATCAACAGTAATAGCAAATCTAATTTAAGCCTGTCCTTGGGAAACTTATTTCTGTCAGGAGTATTTTCTTTCTTAATTTTATTCTCCTTAATTATTTCTTAAAAATAAATAAGCAACGGTTAATTTTCTGACATTCACTTTTCCCCATTCCACCCTTTTCTCACTTGCACTATCTATGGTTATCAGAACACATGTGAGTGCCGTTTCTGAAGATAAGCTGAATTTCCATCCCAGGAGGCAGATCTGGAACATGCTGCCTTGAAGAACATTCCAGGAGAAAGGAGTGATCTTTTAAAGTGATTGCATTTACTATAGGACAGCTGATGCAAAATGTGGTATGTCTAAAACTGGACAGAAATGTGGAAACATGGAATAGCTTGAATTGGAAGGGATATTTAAAGATTATCTAGTTTCAACAATCCTGCCATGAGCAGGGACACCTACTAGACCAGGCTGCTCGAAGTCTCATCGAGCGAGCCTGGTTTTAAACTTTTGCAGTGATGAGGCATCCACAACCTCTCTGGGCAATCCCTTCCAGCGTCTTACCCCCTCCATAATAAGATGCTGCATGATCAAATGAACTATTAGGGTTTTGTATTCGTAACTTTTATGACTGCGGATGACTCTAAGCCATTTTGAACTGACCGGGATAAAAAGAGAATCTTTTTCAGGGAAGGTAATTAAATCAGCAAGAAGCAATAGCAGTATCCGTGGCAAAGGTACTGGCTCTAATCAGACATGCTGACTCAGGTGAGGCTGCCAGCACTGCACATGATGTGATCTTATCTGCAGATAGGGATCATGCAAACCATCTCATGGTGCAGTCTTGTCTACACATGATCAGAAGACGTCTGAACAGACGTGCTCAGCGCCCCGGGGATTACTGTTCTCGCATGCCCCTGTTTGAAAACCCTGTCTAATCCTTCATTTTTCAAATCGCACTTCGAATCAATCCACTATTTCCTAAGCAAGGCGAGGTGCACAGCTACATGCCGGTTACAAGTAACGCGCAGATAAAAGCTAAAATACATGTGCTACCTGTTACCAAGGCACGCCCTGCCGGGGGCCCGGGGAGGGGCGGTGCTGGCTGCTGCCGCCGGCTCCCCGACGGACCTGGGGGCGGGGACAGCTCCTGCGGGAACTTTAAACCGGCGGGGAGCGGCTCGCCGCAGCGGTTGGCAGCGCTCTGCCTGGACGGAGCTGCCTTGGGCTTCTCTGGCAGGTGAGACGCAGCTCCCGCCGGAACCGGGGCGGCCGGGGAGGGGCAGAGCTCTCCGCTGGTTAAGGGAATGGAACGGAACATCTCCTCTTCGAGGAGAGACTGAGGGAGCTGGGGCACTTCAGCTTGAGGAAGAGGAGACTGAGGGGAGGTCTCATTAATGTTTATAAACATGTAAAGGGTAAGTTCCAGAAGCATGGAGCGAGGCTCCTCTGCATGGTGATGCCCAATGGGTGGAAGTTGAGGCATTCCCTGGGCAACCTGTTCCAGTGCCTCACCACCCTCACTGTAAAGAACTTCCTCCTAACATCCAGTCTAAATCTCCCCTCTGCCAGTTTAAGCCCATTGCCCCTTGTCCTGTCATTGCAGGACCTTGTAAATAATCCTTCCCCAGCCTTCCTGTAGGCCCCCTTCAGATACTGGAAGGCTTAGGAAGTTTCATGGAAACATGAGGAGGATTTTTTCCCTATGAAGGTGACAGAACACTGGAACAAGCTGCCCAGAGGGGTTGTGGAGTTTCTGTCTCTGCAGATATTCAAAACCCACCTGGATGTGTTCCTGTGTGATTTGCTATAGGTGATTCTGCTCTGGCAGGGAGTTGGACTGGATGATCTTTTGAAGTCCCTTCCAGCCCCTGACATTTTGTTATTCTGTGATTAAATGATCTGTTTTAAACATTGTCAGTGCACTGCCTCAGTATCTTACTGAAGTCAAGAGGATCTATGACTTCAATGAGCAGGACTTCAAATTGTGTGTGTGCAAGGTCCTGACCTGGCTTTGAGGAGGACGTGCCTAGGTGTTTTCCTCACAGTAAGCTTTCCAAAGAAGACACAAGAGATTCTAAACACACAAAAAGACAGATTTTGAAGAAAAGTAGATGTTTTGTTTCTTAAATAGGGAAGGCTGAGAGCAAATAGAAGAGAAATAGAAGTTGTTCAGATGTTCCATGTGCTCCTTGTAAGTCTGTCCTTACTTCCAAGCTAAGTAATAACTTTCCAAGTTGCTGATTTAGCCCTTGCTTGGGCTTTGTTATCCCAGGAGACTTTTAAAATGCTCCGAGATGTGACTCCCAGCCTTCTGTTATGACCTTCTTAACCATGAACTTCTCCAGTCCCCAGTGTCTGCACGAAGGAGCAACACTTCTGCTTCCATGCCACTAGGTTTCACCTTCCTTGACATTTTTTTTTTTCAGTAACACAAGTTTAGAACAATCAAATGAAAAGAATATGTTGAATCAAAAGCCAGAAAATTGAATTAGGAGTTACTCAAGAACCTTCTAATGTTTTGGTTTTTAAATTGAAGACCTAAATACTTTATGCCTTGAAGAGGAATGGCAGGAAAAACATTGAGAACCATAGAAATGTTGAAGTTGGAAGAGACCTTTGAGAGAAGGATGAAAAGGTGCAGGATTCTACACTTGCTTTCATGAAGTTCAACAAGGGCAAGTGAAGAATCCTTCACCTGGGGGTGAATAACACCATATACTAGTACAGATTAGGGGCTGACCTGGTGGAAAGCAGCTCTGTGGAAAAAGACCTGGGAATGCTGGTGGACAAGTACTTTACTGTGAACCATGTGCCCTCATGGTCAAGAAGGCCAAAGGTAACCTGGGTAAGTTTAACACTTACCCAGCAGGTAAGTGTGGCCAGCAGGTCAAAGGAGATTATCCTCCTGCTCTGCCCTGGCGAGGTTGCACATGGAGCATTGTGTCCAGTTCTGGGCTACTCAGTTCAAGAGGAATAAGAAAATACTGGAGAAAGTCTAGTGGAGAGCCACAAGGATGATGAGGGGACTGAAACATCTCTCTTGTGAAGAGAGGTTGAAACCTGGGGCTGGTTAGCCTGGATGATCTTGAAGGTCTTTTCCAACCGGGTTACTTTTGTGATTTTGTGAAAAGAGCGGACTGGGTGGGGGGGAACACACAAAAAATCTCATCAATATTTAAAGAGTGGAGGTCACAAGGATGGGACTGGGTTCTTTTCAGTGGTGCCCAGTGATATAGGATAAAAGGCAATAGGCAAAAGCTAGAACACAGGAGGTTTCACTTTTAAAAAATATTTCCTTTGAGGGTGCTGGAGCACTAAACCAGGCACTGCATTTGTCCCTTAAGCAGGCTCTACTCTGCTTACTCTTATCTAAACCTTCTGTGTGGACAGGTTGTTTTGCTCTCTGATGGGTCATTCTAAAAATCAAGAGTCAGTAGAAAGACAGCATAAACAGACAACATGAAACTTTGGTCATGGTACAACAACTTAGTCACAAATCAAGGCTCCTGATTTCACTGCTGCTGTAACTCATGACTGGCCACCTGGAGCAAAGAATACCTTTCCCATTTGGTCTCTTCTGAGTGCTTCTTTGTCTGTACTCTCCTTGGTAGGAATGTCTTACTGTATAAAATGACTTAACAAGGGAACATCAAAGGTGACTAAAGGAGGAAGATCAAACAAGAATTAGGCAATTCAGGGAGCAATTAGAGGACATCAGACAGAGTGAGAACAGAACTGAGCTAGCCCACCCTAGTTGAACAGTCCTACTGACTTTGAGCAGCCAGGGAAGCATGGATGAGTTCAGGGAGGTCTGTTGGTAGCCCAAGTCTCACAAAGCCTAGTTGAATGCACCCTCTTGTCTCTTTGTGCATTTTGCTATTTGGCTTGGGAGCTCCAGGAACTCTTTCTGGCTTATTATTTTTAAACATTAACATCTTTATTTTTTTTTTCTTTGTCTGAATATCACACTGAAGTATCCCATGATTACTGTTTCTACAAAGACCTTTGCTTAACTATGGCTTTAGTCAAACTATAGTAAGTTAATTTTTCCAAACTGCCATTTTACTGTAAGCTAAGGCCATGATGACCAGAGCAGGCCATTTCTGTCCTAGATTGTATCAGGCTGGTAAAGTTGCTAATGACTCACCTTTTAGGCTTGTGAGGCATCTTGTCCATGCTAGTTATCTAGGCTTGCTCTATTCTTAACAACAAGATGGGCATTTTCAAAGGGCAATGGTGACAAAACTACAGAAATGTTGACTGAAGGCCTCTTGACCAGCCTCCTGTCTAGACAAAAACCATTGCCAGCTCTATCTCGCATCAGCCACAGATTTGTCTAATTGAATATTGAGAATCTCTCAGAAAGAGGATTCCCAGCACTTGTGTGAAATTTGTGCCAGAGCCACACCAGCGTCCTGGTAAAAAATACTTTTACATAATATCCAATTTGAATTTTTCAATTCACAATTTATGACCACCACATTTTTATAGATAAATCATCTGACGCTGAAAAAAATTATTTTGCCTTATCAGCTGTTGTAGTTTCTCTTCAAGGTGTTCTGGGTTGCTGTTGGATCACAAACTTGTGCTCACTGTACCAGAACCTTCAGCCTGTGATCATAGGTCATGTACTCAAGATCCCTGGATATCTCGGTGATTCCTCAGTTTCTCCTCATTCCTCCATGCCCAGAACCTGATATCTACTCTCAGGTGGGACCTCACATGCATCAGATGAAGAGGAAAGAAGCTTCCCTTGATCTGCTGACTCTGTTTCTCCTGATGATGCTACTCTTTAAAAATCAAGCATTGAGAATATTTGCACTGTTCTGGAGAGTTCAACACTGTCTGTAGGACCCTTCTTAGGATTTGATATCTGGATGGACAGAAGTGGATGGGGCTCCCTGGGACCAGGGAATCAGGTGTAGGAGGACTGGAGGGGACTGGAGCAGCCCCAACTCCAGACATTGAGCATCTCCTTTGGTGTGAATTGGGATAAGACAAGGCTGGGTCAGGACTTTGATATGTGTGATCGGGGGTTGGAATCAGTCTCACTGAGGGAACTGAGATTCACAGACACAGCTGTGGGGTGGCTGTACAGGGCTGTGGGGATGGGTCTGAGTTGAGGCCAGGATGGAAACTGCAGTTAGCCTAAAAGAAGGTCTGCTTGCCTCTGCAGGGAACCCCTTCTTTCTTCACAGCAGCTGCCTCTTCCCAGGCTGATGTTGCATCCTACCAGCGAGGCTCCGGGGTCAAGGTGCCCAGGATCCTGACAATACCCATCTGGGAAATGGGCACAGTCCTGCTGCCTTTGCCAGAGAAGGCACTGGGGTTTATTTATGTCTGTAAAACACATGGCTGGGCAGCTCTGATCCTGGCTGAGGCCTCCAGGCACAGCTGTAGTACAAATAATAGCCTGGAATCTTTTCTGGGTGAGGTATTTCCTCAGTGTAGTCAAGGGATTAAACTAATAACACCCAATTTCCCGTTACACTGATATTAAGGAAAATTACTCTGTGGGAAACCAGAAGCTGATTGGTTTGAGCACATTTTCCTTTGGGAAAGTCTCTTCAGGGGAGTTCTTCTTATTTTCCTCTATCACTACAGGTCAACTCTTCCGCTAGGTATGTCAGCTGGCTATTGAGGAAAACTTTTTTCTTACATTTTAGGTAGCTTACCAAATCAGGGCTTTATTTATTTATTTATTTTTAATTTTAAAGTTAATTTTTTTTTCTTAGTATATAGTTTTAAAAGCCAGGTGTATAAAAACCAGGTTATATTATTGTGCTGTTTACTTTTCAAGCCTGACTTGACTAGCCAGTACAGGCCAATACATGTTTTAATCTACAACTTGTTACTTGTGACAGTTGTGTAGGAACAATAAAAAACCCCTAACAATATAGTTACTAGTTTATTTAAGATGTGAAGAGTATCTTTCCTTGAACGCGTAGAGTAACACCAGACAGCCTGGCTGAAGAGAAGATTCAGATCATTTGAAAGTCAGCCATTTCCTTTTTAAACAGTTTATACAGAATCTATTCCAGTAATTTCTTATTAGAAAGAAATTAAAAATGCATGTTCAGGTGACCTGCAAGACATGGGAATAATAGAGATGCCCTAACACATTCCAGTGCTAGGTACACTCTTGTTTGAGCTTGGAAAGAATCTTTTTCATAATGCAACTGGCAAAGGAGTACTTTTCTCCGGAAATTCGTATTATACTAAGGAAAGGAGAATGGCAGATTTTAAAGACATTAACAACATCACTTTCCTAACTGACAGGAAAAAGGATGTGTGAGTCTGGCTTCTGTGGAGGGAATATCCTCAATCTCCTTTGCTGGGCTGGCAGATATAAACTCTTGAATGCCCATGGTCAGAAAAGTAGTTATCTGACAGAATCACAGAACAGCAGGGGTTGGAAGGGACCTCTAGAGATCGTCTAGTTCAAACATTCAGCTAAGGGAGGTTGTACAGTAACATGGCCATGTGGGTTTTGAAAGTCTCCAGAAGAGACTCCGCAATCTCTCTATTCATAGGCCTATGAAGAGAGGCTGAGGGAGCTGGGATTGTTTAGCCTAGAGAAGAGGAGGCTCAGGGGGGACCTTATTGCTGTCTACAACTACCTGAAGGGTGGTTGTAGCCAGGGGGAGGTTACCTTCTTCTCTCAGGCAACCAGCACCAGAACAAGAGGACACAGTCTCAAGCTGTGCCAGGGGAAGTTTAGGTTCGAGGTAAGGAGAAAGTTCTTCACTGAGAGAGTCATTGGCTACTGGAATGGGCTGCCCAGGGAGGTGGTGGAGTCACTGTCCCTGGAGGTGTTCAAGGCGCGTTTGGATGTGGCACTTGGTGCCATGGTCTAGTCCTGAGGTCTGTGGTGATGGGTTGGACTTGATGGTCTTTGAGGTCTCTTCCAACCCTGGTGATACTGTGATACTCTCTGAGCAGCCTGTTTCAATGCTGCAGCACCCTCACAAGGAAGACATTTTTCCTTATGTTTAAGTGAAACCTGTGTTTAAGTTTGTGCCCGTTACCCCTTGTCCTACCACTGGTCCGTACTGAAAAGAGCCCAGCCCCATTCTCTTGATCTCCACCCTTTAAGTTGAGGAGATCCCTTCTCAGCCTTCTCTTCCACAGGCTGGAAACTCCCAGCTCTCAGTCTCTCCTCACAAAAGAGATGCTCCACTTGACTCATCATCATTGTGGCTGCCATTGGACTCTCTCCAGTAGCTCTCTGTGTCTCTTAAGCTGGGGAGCCCAGAACTGGACACAATACTCCAGCTGTGGCCTCACCGGGGCACAGCACTTTGGGAGGACAACCTCCTTTGACCAGCTGGCCACACCCCAGGATACATTTTGTTGCCTTTGCCACCAGGGGAGAGCTGATTGATCTGACTAGGAAGAAGGATGAGGTATTTCAAGTATAAACTCTCCTGGGTAGTTGAGAAAAGGTTATGACTGTGCCTTTATGAGTGTAAGTAACTGGTTTGGCTGATAGAACCTGAGTTTAGCACACTTGCTGTCATGCTGTTCAGCTACCCCATGACAATCAATCTGCCGTGTATGACAGAAATAAAAGGCAAGGTTATAGGCTTTAAAAATCACTTTGAGTTATCCTTCTGCCTTTAAAAAAAAAAATCAGATGTATTTAAGCTTTTAGTTTCCTATGTTGGTATATTATGATTAAAACATTTAAAATATCTGTATTTATGGTGCTTTTAAAATTGGTTACTTTGATAATTCACGGATCTTAACTGTTACTCTTGCTGTTGACCAAAATGGTCCTATATAATTAACTAGGTCAATAATTCTGTGTCTGCCAAAGACAATGCAAAATGTTTCCATTGGCAGGTACTTGAAGATTTATTGCTTTGACGTACTGAAATGAATGCCTCATTTTGTATCCAGAGATAGAATGCTAACATGGAGATATCAAAGAGGATTTGATCTTTTATTTCTTGCGTCTGACATTTTAGCAAAACAAAAGATAAAAAGTATTAACAATTTGTTATTTTAGGAATGTATTTCTCTCTACTTCAGCAAAGCAAAAGCTGTAAAACTGAATTACTGGTATGGAATAAAACCAGCAAGTGGCAGTATTTGACAAAAATCTGAGAGGCAAGTAGGAAACTTTTAAAAGCAAATGGAGATGTATTCCGTATCTAACTATAAGGAGAACAGTTCTCCTAGCATTCAGAAAGAGAGATACCTTGCTTCCAGCATAAGTACCTTATTTTGCTGTGAAGTCAGCTCCTCAACTACAGAAATTGGAAGCAGAAATTTCCCATGGATATTTATATGCAGGGTCAATAAAAATGACCTTATGCATTTTATAAAAATTCTCTTATGAAAACTGGCTAAGAATAGAAAGATATATCAAAACTATTTGAAGTCTTATTTATCAGAAACCTTTTCTGCCACCTATTTATAATAGCATAGAATGAATATTTAAATCACAGAATAGTTTAGATTGGAAAAGACCTTCATGATCATCCAGTCCAACCATATACCAAACGCCTCATACTTTATCAGATTCCATGGGGAATGAAAAGAAGACTAACTTAAAAGAAGCATTACTGTATTAACCAAGAGCCTGGAGGTTACATGTAATTTAAATGGCAAGAATGCCATGTAGCATGTTAAGGCTAAATAATGAAATATCTATGCTCTTGTTTCTCTCACTCTCATTATTACAAATGTATAGTGCAGATACTTCAAACACAGTCTAGCAGGTCTCCAAATGTCCCAAGCTTTTCAGAATAACTTATTTCCTGTAGAAATCTACTGGGTTTGACTATGTACTTTTTTTTTCTTTTCTGAAACAAATTGTCATAAAGCACCAAAATGCCACAAAATAAACAGTCATGTTTCCTTAAATGCTATCAGGTTCCCAGTTGAGTGATATCTCTGTATGACTATGCTTAGAACTATCTAACCTCAGATGTTCTGCCGTGTTCTAGCACAGGCGCTGCAGAATAACAGATTTACAAACACCAAGATGCTTTAATGTGAGTCAAAAATGACTTGTGCCAACACTCGCACTGGATAGGTCAAGAGTGCCTGAGCTTTTCCTGGACCAGGAAGCAATGTTAGTTTTCAGATTAAGCCATACTTAAGTCCCACACTGATTACAAATGCAGAGGTGAGAAACACAGCAGCCACTTGCAGAATTGACATTGATATGATGGCTCATTTTGAACTGTTTTTTCTGTAAACTCTATTCTATTTCAGGCTGCTGTTCTCCACTGCAAAACAGCTGCTGTAGGCATATGAGTTTCCGAGCAGCTTTGTGTGTTGAAATAGCAGATTAAGTTCAGCTCTGCAACAGTATTTAGAAATATACCCAATTTAGAAGTATATCAAAATGGTAAGAGTATTACAGGAATCTCTGTCTACCCTAGAAACTCAGTGATGGCACTACTGATGGCAGCACAGTAAGCCTTTCCCGTATCCAGACACAGACTTAAGCCTGCAGTTTGTCTGCCTCCTGTTCTCTAGGAGGTTGAAGGAAATGTTAAATGATCCGGGACAATCTTAGAACAAAAGAAAACAAACAAACAAAATCTCTTCTAAGATTCTGTTGGATAAGTCCTTGTTCAAGATACAAAGTCTTGTTTTGCTTTAGAGAAGAGAGTGGCTCAAGAAATGTGTAGTATAGTAATACTTCTGCAGACAGCCATAACTTTCTGTATATTTTGATTCTGGGTTTGTAAGTTACTTCCAGCACTTGTAGCACATTTCCTACATGAGATAATGTTTGCTAGGATAAACCCAAAATTCATTAGCTGACTTGTGTGCTAAAACCAAGTCTTCATAGTGAAATTAAAAAGATTACTAGCAGGTATGTGGCAGGCAAGAATGGCCTCTAGTTTGTTCCTTGAAGAAAAAGGCATCCAGGCAACCCTGCAGAAGTGACATGGTTTATTTCTAGAGTGGAATTAGGGTGCTGGCACCCACTGTTTTTTAAGGGAATGTGTTGTTACACTTTGTTAGTTGTGGTCACTGTCATTGTCACCATAAAAAAGACATTCCAATGTTTTCATCTGGGATACTCATAGCATGGAGAGGGCTGGACCTGACATCCCATAAGAATGACAACACATTTAGGGCAACATTAGAAGTCTCTAAGGTAATCTAGCTTCGTTCTTTCATGCAAGATCCGTGTTGAGAAAGTATTGAGATCACAGCAGCTAAGGCCGCAACCGTTACTGTTCTAAGTACTGTTATATTCTGGTGACTTCTTTACACTCCTGTAACGGCGTACACACACACATAGACCTATCAGCTGCATGTAACTGCGAGCAAATCCGATGGCTTTTCCTGGTTTAGCAGTGAAAGTTGAAGTGTAGTCCAAATGCTGTGTATATCTTCCAGATCACGGTAGATTAGTTTGTTGAACTTGCTGCTGCTTATAAAAGTTTCCCTTTTCTTTCCCTCTTCATCTTTTCTCTTTGCTTTCTGTTCTCCTTTCCCTTTCCTCTCATTTTTTTTTCCTTTTTCCCTTTCTTTTACACTTCCCCCCCCCCCCCCCCTTCCCCTTCACCTTTCCTTTTTTATTTCCTCTTCCCTTTTTCTCTCCATTCATTTTACTCTCAATTCTACTCGTTTCTCCTCCGTTGCGCCCACACCCATTCGTCTCAGAGAGTCCCTGCACCCTTCTCGGGGATGAAGGCAACGGCCGACGAGCAGCAGCAGCCGGGCCGGCGCTGAGGGTCGAGGCCGGACCCCTCTCAGCGGGTCGCTAGGCTGCGAGCAGCCCGGTAAAGGCATGGTCCGCACAGCCCGGCCCATCCCTCAGCGGCCGGGGCGGGCCCATCTCCGTCCCCTCCTCCAGCCTGCGTCGTGGGGTCGAGATCACCCCGCTGCAGACCAGACCGGCGGCTGCAGCCGGGGAGTGAAGCGGGAGCGGCGCAGAGCTGCCGGATCCCTTTTCCTCCTCCTTCTGCCCCGCAGCATGGCCCGGCGCGACGCGGGGACCTCCTCTGGCCCCTGCCTCCTGCCCGTGCGCTGCATGCATCTGATGCTGGAGAGCGTCCCCGCCGTGTCCCCCCAGACCACCATCCTGTGAGTAGCCCCTGCCGGGCAGAGAGAATGGGCGTAGAGAGGGCAGAGGAGGAGGAGGAGGAGGGGATGTACCTGGGGTGGAAGGCACTTTGGGTGGCAGCGAAGCCTCAGCCCTTTGTCTGCGGTCGAGGGATGGGTGTGTGTGGGGTGTTGCACCCGTTGGTGACGGGGCAGACCGGGGCTACTGCGGTTCGGTGGGGGTGGGCTCGCCGCCTCCCACTCCTGCTCTGCTGCCTGTTGGGCCCCGGCTTTGGTCTGCCCCGGGTGGTGGTGCCTGGGGTTGGCGGTACCCGGGTGCGTTCCTGCGCGGCTTCGGCAGCGCCGGGGGCGGGCGGAGTCTGGCCGGTAGCCCAGGGTTTCGAGGGGCAGTTGGATGGGGATATTCTGGTGAACCTGCGAGCTTTTTATCTTCACCTTAGTCGTGCCTAAAAGGATTTTGCTGCTTCCTTAAGTGTTTTGCTTAAAAGCGTGTGGAGTTGGCTGGACGATCGACAGGCGTGTGTGTAGCACTTTGTGTTCAGTTCAAAGACGTTAAGTGGTAGGGGATGTGAGAGCAAACCGGGGCCCAAACCCTGGGCTGACTGAAAACGAGCTCAGTTCAAGTTCCTGTAGAGACTTGTGGACACTATGTCACAGAATCACAGCATTGTAGGGGTTGGAAGAGACTTCTGGAGGTCGTCTAGTCCAACCCCCTGCTAAAGCAGGATCAGTTAAGAGTAAATCACACAAGAACACATCTAGGCGAGTTTTGAATGCCTCCAGAAATCGAGACTCTACAACATCTCTGGCCAACCTGCTCCAGCGCTCTGCCACCCTCAAGGTTTTCCATGTTTACGTGGAACCTCCAGTGTTCTAGTTTGTGTCCATTGCCCCATGCCCTGTCACCGGACACCGCTGAGGAGAGTCTGGCTCCATCCTTCTGACATTTGCTCTTTAGATATTTAGTTTTATAATTAGAATCACAGAATCATAAAATGCATCGGGTTGGAAGGGACCCTCAAAAGTCATCTTGTCCAAGATTAAGGCACTAATGTGTCAGTTGGAATGCCCAGCCACTTCCTCTGTAGGATCTGGTCACTGTTTAGAGTGGGTGTTTAGTGTTGGTAATAAAATTCATTATTGATTGTGATTGACATTTATTTAATTCACATTGAATTTTATGGAAACAGTTATCTTCCTAGCTTTATTTGCCTGTATAAATGCAAAATTCTAAATGACCATCCCGCGGCATTCTGCTTCAGGGCTTACTGTGAGGAATGCATTTGTTCCACTGGCCTGATTGAATGTTGCCTGGGCTTCGGCAGCCCTGGCACCATCTCTGTCCTTCCCTTGCACACATGCAGCCGTGGAAGCTAAGCAGAGTTCGGCCCTGGAGTTTTCTGCGGGGCCTCCTGTAATAAATTGACTTGTGACTTTGTCAGGTATTTTCGAAAGGGATCTCTAAAGCCTTGGTGCGTTTCAGCTTCCAACTATTATTTAATGTGAGGAGTACAGTCATTTACCATTAACCGAGTCCCTGTTTGGCACGAAGCGCAGCCTTCTGGCAGGATAGGATTAGCCCTGCTGTACTTGTAAACCTTTTAGGGAACGATACAGGAAGTGGGTGGTTAATGTTTCTTACATTTGAAACAAAGTACATTCACAGAACACCTTTTGCCTTGGCATTACAGGAACCTGTGTAGAGCTAGTTGTGTGAATCATCTGAAATGTGAAAAATGACAGAAAGAGAAACTCTTTGGAGTATGGAGTCAAGTCTTAATGTCTTGGCTTTGTGTTAAAGGTAGAAGGTCCTGCAAACAGCAGAAAGTATGAGATTAAACTCTAGTCAGGGTGGAGATCCTCTTTGGTGGGTGTTTATAATCTTGTAGGGGGCCAGAGGAGAATGTATGCACAATGAAAGCGTTTATACTCATTTGTCCCTGCTACTGTATCAAATTGTCTACTGTTTGGTTTATCATCCTGGTAGAGTGCAAGCTACAGTGCAGCAGAAGTAGCGGGAAACAAATAAACCTTTTTGCAGTTTGAAGAACAGTAATTCTCAAAATAAGCCTGTGGATGACCAACATTCTTCCAAACACAGTGGTGGCCTTGCTTGTCATCTGGTAATGGCTATTCTTCTTTTATCATCAATTGACTCCAGGGGATTGAAAACAGCCAGGCAACATGGATACCAGGAACAAAGAACAACGATACAATTTATTTAGTAATCAGTAGTTTGAAGGTACCAATTATACATAAATACTTATCCTATATGAATTGCCTACCTTTAGCTGCAGGATACACTTTCAGCATAATTATTAGGTCTGAGGTACTCACTGAATTATCAGATGGTTTACTTCTCATTTTTACCATACTGCTATGTAGATCTGCAGGTCTACACAGCAATGTTAAGCTTTGTGGAGGTAGCCCGTCACCCACAGAAGGTTTTCTGCACTCTAGAATAGTTTATTTTTTAAACCTGAAAGCAAGAAGCAATTATTTCATCTCTGGTTTGACTCTCACAGTTTGTCTTTCCTGTGGAGCCTGGCTATTAAATGTATTTTCTTTAGTAGTAGTGTTGATAGCTAGATAATTTAAAATAATGAATTAATTTCAATGGAAACATCTACTTAAAAATCCTGCAGTGTGCTGATTGTGGATTGAGTCTGTTTTTACTGGCATCAGTGAATTCCACATTCTTGTCTGTTTTATTTCTTCCTTAGGACATAGATTGATCAAGGAAAGTACTTTTGTAGAAAACCATCACTGCTAAGTTTTTACTCATTTGTAACTGTGTAGTTGTTCTTTGCTGCGCACAGGTTCTGAAAACTGTCCCATTTTGGAAGCTCTGTTGACTTTGCTCTGCTTCACATATAATTTGTTATATAGATTAAAGCAGCATGGGGCCCAGACCAACAGTGCAGCCAAAAGTTTTTCCCCACATATCAAAAAATGTCTACCCCTAATCTCAGGCTCTTTTAAAAAAAACTGTTCATAACATTACTGGTTGCTGACCTTGCCAGTGCTACTTCTGGCTGCACATTTTCTCACTCTCCTACTTCCCCCACCTTCTGGCACTTCCCCCTTCCCTGCTGCAGGCTGGGATCCATGGCTTAGAATTCTTCTGGAGGGTGGATTCTGCCAGGATCCAAAGTGCTCACACAGCCTTGTATGAGCACGTGGTTTCACTCAAAATGAGATTATTGCCCAGACTCTTGGTAGGATTAGGGCCAGCATCCCCATCAGCAGATCCTGTGCTGACTTCCCTTAAGAATGGAGAGCCACCTCCAAAGTTGTTTGCAAAACCACTTCGTGCCTTAAGTACAGTCCTGGAAGTTTCCTTTCATCTCTGACTAAATATAGAGTGCTCATGTATTCATGGAAATTGCTGAACATATTTATATTAGACCATTGAAATGGTTGAGGAATGTAAAATTCTAGATACAGGACTACTGATGCCTTCTCTTCCCTGAATTGTATCCTGCCTTTTATTTAGAGGATTTCTGTATTCTGCAACCATTTCTAATTCATTGTGTTTGTGATTCTGACAGGTCATTTGAGTATTGACGCAGTGTGTTGCTATTTGTATGTTGCCTAAAGATAACCAAACGCCAAACCTGTCTCCAGGACTAGTGACACACACTCAGACCAATACTAACATTTGTTCAGAGTTTTTCTTGGCAGCAACTGGATGCTCTCTGTTTTTTTTACAAGCTGTACAAGTATAGTTGACTTCACTGTAGTTGAGTCTCAAAGACTGAATAAGGATAGAAGCTAATATGCTGTTTTAAGCAGAAAAAACAGAAATTGGTTAGTTTACTGTGCATACCTATGTATTTGTTTCTAGTTTGTCAAGTACTCATCCAAAGGGATAGGGGAAAGCACTAGCTGCTTAATTCTATGCTGACTTTCTTGACAGAAAAAATATGTATTTTATATAGATGGGGGGGTTTTTGTTTGTTGGTTGTTTTTTTTTATCTCTCCTTGAGAATTTTTGTGGAATCTGATGTTCATTCACAATGCCAGTAAGAAGTATTACTGATACTTTTCAAGAGAATTTATCTTAATATAATTAAACTCACACACCCCCCACACACCTCCCCAAAACCAGAAAAAAAAACCCAACCCAAAACTGTGTAATGACATAAGCCACACATCTGTTTGGAGTGTACATGAATTGCTAACAAGAGAAGGGTAATGGAAGCATAATGACATTTTGCATTTCGTTTTTGATTTGTGATAACATTGTGCCTCCTAACAGAGGCGTTTAGGGGACAGAAATGGGTGATAGGTGTGAATTCTTTCAAAGCAGGAGTGCAGATCTGCTGCTTGCCAAGGATGCGTTATCAGTCAGCAAACCACCACCTCATTCTCATCTGAAAAATGCAGAATCCAATTATATCTTTGAAACCCCTCTAGAAAACTTCAGTAGATTAAGCAATTAAGACAGCAAATAAATACATCTTGATACTGTGAAGGGCACAGGATTGTAGTGTGCAGTCTGGACTGAGTAAACTCCACCGCTTCACTGCTGAGCATCAGTTTACATATCAGAGGCATCTGAGACGTGACATTGATGTCATATTTTAGTTAAAACATAGAGATTTGTGTGTACTCACTGTTCAAAAAAGAACAGATGCTGATGGTTTACTTCAGCTGGAAGTAACTGAATCTTGATAGCCTCAAAGCTGAGTAGCAGGCTGTGTTAAATGGCAGTGATGTTTTGCTTGAATTGCACAAAGCAAGGGAGAAAGCAAAGCATAAGATTATTTCAATAAAAATTATCTTAGGCTATCCTTCATAGAAATGTGATGACCAGAATTCAATTTGAAATTAAACTACCTACATTTAGGTTTATATATACAGGAGTCTACAGCAATGTTTGGAGTCTAAACCTCCCTTCCAGTGAGTAGCAATTTAGCCAATACAGCCGATAGTGCCTGGAGCAAGACTCAGCTCAACTAAAAGGAGAGACAGGACTTGGATCATTAGCTAACTATGGCTTCTAGCACCATTTCAATTCCCTTGAGAAAATACTTTCTAGCCTCCAGCTGCCTCACCAAAAAAAAAACCAACAAACAAACCAACCAAAAACAAAAAAACAAAACACGTCTCCCACTGAGCCTGTTTCATACCTGCTTGCACCCAGCAAATGTCTCAGATAACCTAGGACATCTAAGTTGTGCTGGTTTGAGGCTAATTAGAATATTTTAATAGAGAAAATTACACTATAGGCTGAGAAAGGAAAACATCATGATGTCTACTTCACTCATACGCTTGCTGGAGAATTGTTTGGGAACACTAACCAAAACAATAGATAAGTCAGTCTCTCTCTGTCGCTTGCTGGAACAGGAGCTGCTGGTGGGATCTAGCAGCTTCTGGGCTCTGGCTCCTCTGCTGATTAATCCTCACTAACCACTTTTCTTCTAACCCCTCCTGGCTGATCCTCCTAATTTACCTTGCACGTAAGGCAAACCTTGGGGTAAGGTACAGGGGTGGGGAGAAGGTGGAGGGGTGGTTGGGAGCCCCTCCTGGGGTCTCTGATTTCTGGGAGGGGAGTTGTGTTGCTGTATTACCTTTTACTTGTATATTTCTGTAAATATTGTGTATATAGTGTAAATATCTGCTGTACATTGTGCAAAGCTGTAAATATAGCTTCATCATTTAACTTCCAGCCGACTGAGTGCTAGTCTGGGTCATTTTACAAAGTGTGTGGGGGGGTGGGTAACTCCCAAACCTTCACATAAGTCGACAGAAGGCACTATTGTTAAGACAACTGAATGAGGCTGCTACTGTTTGGGCACTTTATTCATTCTCCAGCCTGAGTGTGTTGACTTATATGTCTGTTAACAATAAAAGGAGTTTAAGCATTGGTATGTAAATGTTGATATTTATGTATCTAAACAAAAGCTTGCAATGTTTTTTTTCAGAAGATAAGTGTTTCTGTGATATTTCAAGAAAAAATGATGAGAAGCAGAGTAAAGGGGCAGAATCACCTCCCTTGCCCT
>VWZE01013292.1:930-11710 GCA_013396675.1 Eubucco bourcierii
AGATAAAGGCAGTTTAATAGGTAAAGCAAAAGCTGTGTGTGCAAGCAAAGCAAAACCAGGAATACACTCACCATTTCCCATCACAGGCAGGTGTTCAGTCAGGTCCAGGAAAGCAGGGCTCCATGCTGGTTCCACGGCCAGACAAGCACTGCAACTCTCAACTTCCCTCTCCTTCCTGCTTCTTCCCCCAGGTTTTATTGCTGACCACCATGGCATATGGCATAGAATATGTCTTGGATCACCTGGGATCAGCTGTCTCACTGACAGACTTTCAGGTCTGCTTATCTTTTGCAGTGGCCAGGCATGTAAAACTCAGAAAGGAAATGAGATGGTTTTTAACTCCGTATTTCACTCAAAATGGATAGCAAGACCAACTTACTCATTGTTTTAAGATCTCCTGTGTCATCAGCTACTTTGGGTCTGTTTATACAGTCCTCAGCAGAACACAAAATTATGCTGAAGCAACACTGAAGTTCAATGTGACAGTAAGCTGAAAGAGATCAATAGTGAAAGAAGAGTTTGAGGTGATCACGATCCTGCGTTAAAGAGATCTTGAGAGACAGTCAAAGAGTTTAAACAATGTAAGATCGACAAGGGTCAAGAATGAAGGATTGGCAAGGCAGAGAAATGGAACAGATTGAAAGACACAGAGAAGCAGAGAGCTCAGTAAAGCAAATCAAAATAAAAAGGTAATAGAAGAGAAAAATAGGCAAAAAAATAACTGTAATAAAGAACAGAATACAAATAAAGATGTAAAGAAAAGAATTGGAACATTTATATTAGCTTACTTTCAAATGACAGCTGCTCAGCTTTCATAGCACAGAAGCTCAGCTCATATAATTTTGTCAGGTAGAAGACCAAGATGTTGTTTCATTTACAAAAAAGCAGCTTTTCTTTAACTGTTCATGTGCATTGATTGTCTTGACTGATAAACTCAGTGTGGAACATTCTCAGAAGTGGGATGCATGTCCCACTCTCAAAAATAGGACATTCATCCAGGTTCTTCATATTCTGTTCCCACTGTAACTTTACATGCCATAGAATTCAGAAGTAATATCTTGCTTGCATTGAGCCAAGGCTTACCTGTATCATTCATCCTTTTTCTCACTGTACTGACAGGATTTCTTGTCCCACATAGGTTCTTCTTATCCCATGACCCTCCAGCAAATCTGCCAAGACTTTCCACCATGTGCAGCAACAGAAGCCTTGGAGAAGCTCCACTGCTACCTCAAATAACAATGCAGTGTCTTCTCGTGGTTTCTCAGAATTCCACTTTAATATACTAGAATTTAGAGGATTAATGGCTGGTTACTGTGGTAGTCATAAGTCTATAATAGACATATGGATGGAATTTTAAATTATATGCATGATAGGCTTGAAATATAATCCTGTAATATTTATATCAACACAGTGTTTGTAGTGGTGCACAAACACTGCATATATTGGTAGACAATTGTATATTGGTATACAAATATTGTACACATACAAGTACCGGTACACAAACATTGCATATATTGGTATACAATTGTATCTTGGTATACAAATATTGTATATGTTGATACACAAATTGCATATTGGTATACAAACATTGTATATATAAGTATTGGTACTTAGTATAATTTTATTTTCAGAAGATCAGTATGAATATAAACAAGAAAGGGCTGCACCTCCCCAGTCACACAGTACTGTGAATTGTCTCACACAGACAAGAGTGTGAAACAACTCATAGGGGCAAGGTGTGTAATTGCCATGCCTTGCCACAGGGTAAGGAGTAACATGCTCTGCTCTCGTCAGACCCCACCTCTAGAGTACTGTGTGCAGTTCTGGAACCCTCAGCACAGGGCATGGAAGCGTTGGAGTGAGTCCAGAGGAGGCCATGAAGATGATCAGAGGGCTGCAGCAGCTCTGCTATGAGGACAGGCTGAGAGAGTTGGGGCTCTGCAGCCTGGAGAAGAGAAGGCTTCGAGGGGACCTGATAGTAGCCTTCCAGTATCTGAAGGGGGCCTACAGGAAGGCTGGGGAGAGATTATTGACAAGGTCTTGCAACAACAGGCCAAGGGGCAATGGGTTTAAACTGGCAGAGGGGAGATTTAGACTGGATGTTAGGAGGAAGTTCTTTCCAGTGAGGGTGGTGAGGCACTGGCACAGGTTGCCCAGGGAGGTTGTGGCTGCTCCCTCCCTGGAGGTGTTCAAGGCCAGGTTGGATGAGACCTTGAGTGACCTGTGCTAGTGGGAGGTGTCCCTGCCTATGGCAGGGGGTTGGAACTAGATGATCCTTGAGGTCCCTTCCAACCTTACCATTCTATGTTTCTATATTACATGTTTCTCTTTCATGTACATACTTTTAGAAACTGCAGAATAAAATTATTTGGCACCAGACAGTGGAGTAGATCCCTCGGCATACTTGATCTCTTCTCTCTTTCGTATGAGCCAGCCTAGAATTAATGCATGCTACACTATGTGCATGCTTGAGCTTATTCTATTAAAGTTGTTATTAAAGTCTGCCACTCCAGAATAAAATACACAACTTGGATTCAGTGAAGTGCAATTAATGTATTACACTGCTGGCAAATTTGTTGCTAGAGTAGAAATTATTGATCTGATGGAAGTTAAGACATAGAAGATGACGAATCCTGTACAGAACAGACAAACCTCTATTACTTTATAACCAGCATTACAGACCTGCTGATAAATAATCCAGTCAAATATTGCAAACATAGCAGGGCACACTGGCTGCTTATATTTTCTAGTTTTCTTCTGAGAGTTCTCTGAATTATGTACATAAAGGAAAACAAAGCTCTTCTCAGATAATTAAAACCTGTCTCTTTAATCAGGTTTTTAGAAGGCATTATTTCCTGCTTTTCATTTAAGGCTTAACCAATTTGTTTTGGGTTGGGCTACCTGCAATTAGGAGGACTCTAAAAGCATTAACAGCCATGATTTTCTTGTGGTCAATTTTATTATTGAACACTGTCAAATTTTAGTAGAGGACCTGCTGCATTAAGATTTAGTATGGACACAAGAGCTAACAGTGTTGAGGTTTATGGAGTATATCTGAGCTTTAGGGGTGCCTTCCATAGGCTAATTACTCTAAGGTCTTTCTCGATGCAGCGTACTCCTGCAATACTGACAATGGATTCTGTGGAAATAATTGCTTCTGTCATGACTACACTAAAAAGAATGCCTAAAGAAAAAGAACTTCAAGGTAAAATATTGATGTGAACTGCCTTGGTATACCTTTGGGAAAATGAACAATAGCTCCAGGAAACAAAGTTATCCTTAAATCTTTTTGCATAACCACAGTATTTTTTTTTTAACCTATATATCTTCAACAATTAACAGATGCAAAGCATTATAAACTATAAATATTAGAAGCATTGCAATCACTTCAAAGTTTAAGTACCTTGGTGTGACAGTTTGGGAGTTCCCTGCCCCCCACACTATGAAAATCCCCCAGACTAGACTCAGCCGGCTGGAAGTTAAGGACTGAAGCTCTATTTACAGCTCAGCACAATGTACAAGCAGAGATAGACACTATAGACAGGAATAGTTACAGACATAGACAAGTTAAAGGGAATACAGAAACACAACTCCCCTCCCAGAAATCAGAGACCCCAGGAGGGGCTCCCAACCACCCTCCCACCTTCTTCCCACCCCTATACCTTACCCCAAGGTTTGCCCCACACGCAAGGTGAGCTTGGAGGATCAGCCAGGGGGGTTAGAAGGAAAGTGGTTAGTGAAGATTAATTGGCAAAGAGGAGCCAGAAGCTAGACCGCCCGAGACGCTGTGCCCCCAGAGAGAGACAAAGACTGACTTATCGATGTTTTGGTTTCTTCTCTTACACATCTCAGCAAGCCTATGAGTGAAGTAGACATCACCATGTTTTCCTTTCACAGCCTATAGTGTAATTTTCTCTATTAAAATATCGCAATTAGCCTCAAACCAGCACACAGACTTCCAAGGTAAAGTATGTTGTTACTCTCAGAAGGTTTGTCTTGTGTGATTTGGAGTCTCTGCTAGTAAGCTACTTTGCCACTTAGACTAATGACTGAACTACAGAAGCAAAGGTCATGCTTTAAATTGCACAATAACAACTTCAGACCCTTCTCCCTCTTACACAAATGCCTTGACATTTTCTTTATATTAGATGGAATTTTCCTGTCCCTTGTCATTTAGATCAAGAAAATGAGTTACTTTTCCACGCAGCTCTCTCTTTGTGTACTGCTGCTCCCAGTTATTGTTACATTTTGATTTTCTGGTATAATCAATTCAAAATGTTTCCTTTATCAGGCCTCCCTTGAAACTTGTAAAGTTTCACAAATCAAAGCCACAGACCTCTAAGCTCAGGACTGCTTTGAGAGATGAATTTCTTTCACCTAACATGGTTACCTTTTGTTCTTACTGTCAGGTTTTCATACAAGCAATTTCTTCAGCCTACCGTAAACTTCAGTTTCAGGGTATCCCAGAATATTTTCATATGGCAAATAAACAGGACTTGGACAAGATACTGCATGGAGGAGCTTAGCATAAATCAGGAGGCACAGCCAGTACACAGGTGTGATGTTAAAGCAACAATCAAGCCTGTTCTTGTGTAACCGGGGGGCCACCAGGCCCCCCGGCCTTTAGATCCCCTCCACCAGTCACCCGGTGTGCACCGTGGGCACTCACCAGCCACATCGGGAGGAAGATCCCTCTGCCCAGCTGGGCAAACTTGGGGCTTCTGCCTTTCCTGGGGCCCATTTAAAAGGGGAGTGGGCAGGGAGGGCAAAGTGGTCACACCTGGGGTGGGAGGAGACTCAACAGCACCCAGGTGCTCTGGGTTTGGGGGGAAAAGGGTGGAAAATAGGAGATAGGGCTTAAAGGGGGGGAGACAGAGAAGAAAAGGATGGAAATGAAAAAAGGAAGATGGGGGAAAGGAAGGAGACGGAGAGGAAAGGAGGGACATAGGGAAAGAAGAAGCTGGAAAGAAAAGGAAGGACATAGAAAGAAAAGGAGGAAGATGAGGGGGAAATAGGAGATGGAGAGGAAAGGAAGAAGATGGGAGAGAAGAGAGGCAAAAAGGAAAAAAAGGAAAAAAAAATCAAGCAATGAAACCTGAACTGTAATGTTTACACTGGAACCAGCCTTTTCATGACCAACCCTTTGTCATTTCTGCTTGGAGTAGTAACCAGGCATCTTCACTGGCTTACTATGTTGGCTGAAGAAGAGCAAGTCATACTTGTCTAAGAGGGAAAAAAAAATAAGTAAAGAGGAAAAGTAAGAAATAAAAAGGGAAAAAAAAATAAACTAAACAAAACAACAACAAAAAACCACAAACAAAAAAACAACCCAAAAAAAAAAAAAAACAACCCAAAACCACAACACAAATTACACATACACAAAATGAGTTCTTTCAGCAAGTTCCACACAGGACAGCAATGTGCCCTTGTGGCCAAGAGGGCAAATAGTATCCTGGGGTCCATCAAGAAATGTACGTCCAGCAGGTCTAGGGAGTTTCTTCTCCCATTCTGCTTTGCCCTGTCCAGCCTGTCCAGCTCCCTCTGAATGGCATAAGTGTATCACTGACAGATACTGTATCACATCCTGGAGCAGGCAGGAACCATGGCTCAGCTGGTTCAGATACATAGGTGGCTTCAAACATCGGCAAAACTTCTCTCTCGCTGCACTTAAATTCCCAGCTTTAAGGCAGGCCAATGCCCCAGGCATGCCACGCTCCACCTGGATCCAATTCAGACTTTGTAGAAACCTAAACACAAAATAATTTGTTAGGATTACAACAGTGCTGGCATGGAGAACAGGAAAACCTGACTTGGAATACAGAGTCTGATCAGAACCTTTCACTTCCCTGGGCACCTTTCCCTTTAGAAACAAAACAAAACACAACCCCCTGCTGATTCTTGCTGTAGTGTTGCTGTGTAAAGGGTTAACCCTCCTGGGTCGGGGGAGTGGTCTGAACTTGACCCCTCTCGACCTACTCACCACAGCCCTTCTAATGTGGGCCAATGAGGTGAAAAGGGGGGGGACAAAGAGGGGCCTCTTCTGCCCCTCTTTTGCTCCTCTTCTGCTACATTTTGCCCCTCTTTGGACACTCTTTTGCCCCACTTCTGCCCTTTGGCCCCCATTTATCCCCCCTTTTGTCCCTGCATTAGCTGCCCTTTTGGCCCCACTTTTGGCCCTCTTTGTCCCCCCTTTAGCCCCCCTCCCCTCTTTGGCCCCCCTTTGGTCCCCCCCTTTTGGCCTCCCTTTTGGGGTCCCTTTAGCCCCCCCTTTTGCTCCCTTTTGGCCCTCTTTGCCTCCCCCTATTTGCCCCCCCTTTGGCCCTCTTTTGACCTCCCCTTTTGGCCTCCCTTTGGCCCCTCTTCAGCCTCCCTTTTACCCCCCTTTGGCCCCTCTTTTGCCCCACTTTGGCCAAAAGGGNATTCCCCTGTTCCCCCTCCTTGTGTGCTGGGAGTGGTGGCCACGGGAAAGGGGACAAAAGCCCCAGCTTCACCTAATATAGTCAAACTGGGCAAACTGCCATCCTGATTGGCTAATCTATGTCCAAAGGCACTTTAGTCTCGGGCTGAATGGATATAAAGGGATGAGCAGGTAGCACAAGGTTGTTCTCTGCTATTGTATCCGTGTCTGCTTACTACCTCATTGATGCTCAGCTGAGGCTCTGATTCCTCCACGCGTTCAGCCCGCACAACCAGCGTGACAGCTTGCCGAGACTGCACATCGCCAGACGTCCTGCCTGCACCGAAAGCCTCCTGCAGAGACAGCCAGGACCAGGTCAGAGATCGTCTGCCTCCTTTTTCTGAAGCATCCCAGGAGCCTGAGGAAGCTCCAAAGCTTCTAACGGCTTTCGGCTCGGCAGCAACCCCACCGCATGCTTTAGGTATTGTCCTGTGATATTTTTGTGAGTAAATACTTCAAGCCTCTTGTAATCATTAATTGTCTTCTGCCATAAGCAGAAAGAAGCTTCCTGCGTCCATCCAGCGGCTAAGCAGGATAATTAAGTGCAAGCGGTATCAGTGACCGCACAAGCCTTCTCTGCCAGTAAAAATGTTTGCTTCTGCTGGTTACCTTTAAAGTGTTCCAGTTTTGCCTGTTCCCTGTATGTATAAATTTCCAAACCGTGCGTTTTTGAACCTTGTAAATAAGCTTTCTGGTGATATTTAATGTTAATGAACAGTTTTCATAGTTATTAATTATCCCTGCCTAGACATCAAAATTAGTATAATTATTAATTTTGAATCATGTCACTACATCTGGCGTAGTCGAGCAGGATGCACAATGATGGAAACACTGTATAATTTGGGATATAAAATAACAGGCTTGGGTCCGGAATGGGCAACTAAAAATTGACGGCAGCCCAAAATAATTTTTTAAAAACTAGCAGCAAACGCTCAGGAAAATCACACTTTAATCCTGGCTACCTGCTTAGTGCAGACACTAAAGGAGGTAAAAAAATGCTGATAAAAAAATCCTGAGTCTGGAAAGAGAAATTGAATGTTTAAAATTTCAAAATCACAGGCTTTTTTATTTGGTTTAGCTGCATACTTTGCAAGGAGCAAAAGCAGCCTCTCTTTCTCCTCCGTCTTCCCAAGCTGTGACGGTTTGGGAGTTCCCCACCCCCGACACTTCGCAAAATGACCCAGACTAGAATTCAGTCGGCTGGAAGTTAAAAGATGAAGTTATATTTACAGCTTTGCACAATGTACAGCAGATATTTACACTATATACACAATATTTACAGAAATATACAAGTAAAAGGTAATACAGCAACACAACTCCCCTCCCAGAAATCAGAGACCCCAGGAGGGGCTCCCAACCACCCTTCCACCTTCTCCCCACCCCTGTACCTTACCCCAAGGTTTGCCTTACGTGCAAGGTAAATTAGGAGGATCGGCCAGGAGGGTTAGAAGAAAAAGTGGTTAGTGAGGATTAATCAGCAGAGGAGTCAGAGCCCAGAAGCTGCTAGATCCCCCAACAGCTCCTGTTCCAGCAAGAGCCAGAGTGACACTGACTTACCAATTGTTTTGGTTAGTGTTCCCAAACAATTCTCCAGCAAGTGTATGAGTGAAGTAGACATCATGATGTTTTCCTTTCACAGCCTAGAGTGTAATTTTCTCTATTAAAATATTCCAATTAGCCTCAAATCAGCACACAAGCCGAGAGCAGGGGGGGGAGGTACTTCCTCACGCATTAGGAAAAACAATAGAACCGGCTCTGCCTTTAGGGGAAGACCTATTAGCGTCCTATTCAGCTAGAAGCCAGGACAAAAACGGCTTCAATGCGCCTAGCAGCCTCCAGGGAGAGGGAAAGCTGCCTGAAAATTCTCCTGCCGCTACAGCTGCAGCTGATACCGCTTCCTCCAAGCCGCACTTGCCGCGCTGCAAAGCTCCAATGAGCCAGGAGGGAAGAGACGTCAGCTTTCCGAAGCCCAGAGACGTCCGCTTTACGAGCCTTCGTGTGCCCAACGCGATCTCCCGCACCGACGCGCCCAGCTCAGCCTGTTCGGCGAGCCGCGCTGAGACAGCGAACCGGCAAAGCGCAGCCTTAAAGGCACAGAGCACGAGAAAGCTCACCGCCGTCCAGCCTGTGAATACAGCCCGCCTGCGAGCAGCAGGTCCCGGGGCAGCTGCGCCCTGACTCCGTCCAGCGACAAAGCTTCACCGTGCCGCAGACTCCAGCCGCGGGCGGGTAAAAGTCACCACCATCCGATGTAATCCGAAAGGGAAATCCCGGGGAAAAGCCGCGAACTTGAAACAGCAAAATGTTGCTAACCCTACAGCCTCAGCTGAGAGCACACACAACAAGCAGCACAAAGAAAGCCACGAGGTAGCACTGCATGGCCAAAAGAAAGTGCGTTTCAGAGCCGCTTCTGAATCTGGAAGTCAGTGTTCCCAGAGGGACAGGAAAAAGCATTGCACCAGAAGGATCCCCACAACAAAAAAAGTTGTGTCTGCAGCAACTCCTTGATTATGGGTGTCTGGAAGATTTGATAAAGGAAAGGCCTTTATGGTTGCTGAAAAGGCTGTTACTGAACACATTGGTAGAAAAGGTGAACCAGGGGCACCGTGAATTCAGCGGTGAGGAATAGCTGTCACTGTGACAGAAATTCATCTCCATCTGGGGGGTGGGAAATTGAAAGCTCTATGCATACTTTTGATTCAGTGGCGCAAAAGCCAAAACCCCATCACCGATCAAAGGGGTGGGGGGCTAATAAAGATTACTGGGCTCAGAGCAATAAAGCTTTACCCAGTTTTGTGTTACGATCTACATAGAGTAATATGGTAACATGGTTGTATACACTGTTTGTATAATGCATATAGTATGCAACTCACTGTGCATGTGTGTAACCTGTTTTGTACGGGACAACCTAATCCATGTGTGATAAACCATATCAAAGGGTATTCACTGCCAAGAAAGGCAACATGCTTGGACCCAAGGTAATCCACACAAAAAAAAACACTTTGTCCCCAGAGGGTTAACCAATTGCCCTCGCTCAAAGTGGCCCATTGGCCAGGGGTGGTCTTTTGTGGTAGGCCTAAATAGGCCCAAGGTGGGCTTGTACGTGTCCTGGCTTGCCCACTTGGAGCTACTTCACTTTGCCATCCTGTCACCAAGATATTTTAAGTGGTTGTAGGTCTTGAACCTATGTCACTTGAAAACAAGGGATGCTATGTAATGTATCTACCACACCCAAATTTCTATCATAGAATGGTAAGGTTGGAAAGGACATCAAGGATCATCTAGTTCCAACCCCCTGCCATAGGCAGGGACACCTCCCACTAGAACAGGTCACTCAAGGCCTCATCCAACCTGACCTTGAACACCTCCAGGGAGGGAGCAGCCATTGGATTCAAACCCATTGCCCCTTGTCCTGTCGTTGCAAGACCTTGTCAATAGTCCCTCCCCAGCCTTCCTGTAGGCTCCCTTCAGATATTGGAAGGCTACTATCAGGTCTCCTGGAAGCCTTCTCTTCTCCAGGCTGCAGAGCCCCAACTCTCTCAGCCTGTCCTCATAGCAGAGCTGCTGCAGCCCTCTGAGCATCCTCGTGGCCCTCCTCTGGACCCACTCCAACACTTCCATGTCCTTCCTGTGCTGAGGGCTCCAGAACTGCACACATCATCTCACCAGCAATCAAAGTGGTGGTTTATAATACCCCAATGTTCCAAAAAGTGTATGTTTCTCTATCTCTATACAGACCTATCTTTGCTTGTTTAAGAAACAAGTGTGGGAGTGAATCCAGTTATGATGTGTGAAATCTTCTACAGCTTCTCAGTTCAAACTCTGAACTGACGATTCTCTGAGGCTATCTTGTTAACTGAAACGGCAGCTACGCAGGTAAGGTAAACTGCTTGGCTGGCCAATGCTTGCGTGATCAAATAATTAATCAGCCTCAAAGGCAAAATTAGATTTCCAGGAACCCTGCTTCTTGGGATTAGATTTTTTTAATGGAAAAGGTCAGACTGAGCTACCAGCTCTAATAACTCACCATACTTTCTTCTGTCATTTTTGTTTAATTTGTAACAATAAAAATAAGTTTACGTCTAGAGAAAGGGAAAAAAAAAATCTCTTTATTTTTAAGGTACATAGAGTGAGATCCTGACATACTTCCTTGAACCTCCAGTGATTATTTTTGGCTTGGTCTCAGTTTGGTTTACCAGCAGATATTTGCCTGCAGTACATAAGGCCCCCTTGCTAACAGCAGATTTATTCACTGTCTAGAGAGAATCATAGAATCATAGAATGGTAAGGTTGGAAGGGACCTCAAGGATCATCCAGTTCCAA
>VWZE01013292.1:16671-97317 GCA_013396675.1 Eubucco bourcierii
AAAAAAAAAGGAAGACTTTAACATAGCCCAAAAGATTTGTCTTTTCTTTAAGATAAACTGGAGCACAATGCTCAAAATCACATCTATCTTGTTAAGTGACAAAGTAAGAGTGAAAAAAGTACATCTGAAATTCTTGCCACACACATGCTTGCACACGCACTCAAATACCCTTCCTTCTCTTCATTTACCTTATGGTCCTCCTTTTACAGTGGAAAAGAAGGAATGAAGGAAGTGACATGGCTCTACACCACTCTGTGTCTTAAAGCTCCTAAGGTTTTACAGTGGGAATGAGCTCAGCAATAATAAACTCCAGTGTGTACACCTAATGAATAAGTGGCTTTATAGCTCACAGATAACTTCTTTGTTGGGAAAGTGAAGTTAATCCACAGCTACAGCATTTGGAGAGAACATAAATTTTGCCTCTGTACATTTCTACCTACTATGGAAATGTGGAACTGATTGCTGAGGTAGGTATTATGTCATGGGTCTGTATCACCAGGACAATAGCTAATTTAGTTTGAAAAAGTCCAATTTCCTGCTTTCAAGTCTCATTAAAAGAAAGCCACATATTCATGAATGATTTTTTTGTAAAATTAAAAGGTATCAAAATCCAAGAAGAAAAAATGTCATAAAAACTTGGTTTATATTGGAACTTTGCTATGCACATAATGGCACAGCTTTTGCATAGGTAATACAGAAAGGGAAAAAAGGAACTCAAACCCACTTCTATATAAATGGTTCAAAGTTGCAGTAGTTAGCCATCATCAAAGCCAACTCTCAGGAAAAATAAACTTAGCATAGAATAAAGTACATGCACATTTCAATTATGTAAATCACAATGAAGTATCTCGAGATAATGGGGATCTGAAAGCTCTACAGTAGAAGCCCTAAGTAAGAAGCTCTGCTGCACTATGGCTGCTAGCAGCTCTTCAGAGAACAACATCAATAAATGATAGACCTCTTCCACCTTCCATAAGCATGTAAAGCATCACACACAGGAAGACAAACGTATGCCCAATATACAGGGCAAAAAACCAGCAGTGTTTAAACTATAGTGCATGGCTTGAGATAGGGTTTCCAAGTCTTCAACTCTGATCTACAGACTGACATCACACAGGAATCTTCATTTACTATTTCACTTTAAAAGACCAAGATCGCAAACCACAAAATTTATCTGCTCTCCTCTTGGCCCAACTGCAAGGTCTGATGTGCTAACTCATTTCAGTACCTGAAGGGACCACAAAGATCCCTAATTCTAGTAAGGCACCTGGAAAGGATAATTATTAGAAATGTGAGGGATTTTGACAGAGTTTGTTATTCAAGCGAACACAAAACCTTCGATCCAATGGCTGCAAAGCCATCATTGGCTAAACTCAAGAGTCATTGCCGCTTTCAGAGGACACATTCTCTTCATCACAGACACTCTGTTACACGCTCCTGTATCTCAAGCAGTGCAGTACAGTCTGTGCTGAAAGGTAATTCTCTGTAAGGCTCTTCTACCAACTCTGTGCTTACAGTTATTTGTACTTTGCTTTGAAAGAAATTCCATTCAGAACTCGTGTTTTCTGCAGAATAAAATGCTGCTCAAGAGAGGTCAAATCTTGCACTCTGCCTCACCATCTTCAACTGATACCATGTTTCACAGGAGACTCTTTGAGCAAGGTATTAGCACTAATGCCAGTGAAGATGTCCTTTGACCCAGCAACACTGCTCAGTTCCTGCTCAGATCAGATTTAATTCTCCTTAGCTTTTTCATGGATGCAAGATAAAAACAAGGCCACCGTCATCCATCATTCTAGTCATCCAGATATGTGTAGTCCTCACAAACTCCAAACAATTTTAAAGCATTTTTAAATCAAACAGTACCATCTTGAACTTTTGAGTTTTGTTTACTGCTTAAGAGTAAATTAAGTAACAGGTATAAAAAAGCCTTTTGAAGACTGGCACTAAAACTGATTGCTGTTCCCTGGAGATTTTAAACAGTGTACTTCTTCTGAACCAATTTCTTCCTCCCCCACTCAAACAAATATGATTATCTGAAATTACCTCCCTAAATTATATCTAATCATCATGCTATTCAGTTTCAATTCTAGCAGCTCAGATGTCCAGAATAAATTATGACTGTCATCCTCTCTTCACACTGCATATGCTAATATTCCACTTGAGTTCACAGGTTTGAATGGTTCCCTCAAGAGTTCCCCATGCACAGGGCCCCTGGTAAGATAAGGACCCACTAGCCCTCTTCAAGGGTTTCCAAGAACATTATTAGATGACACTACAGAAAAAAAACCCCAACTGAATCTGTATTTTGGATGATGATTTGAAGATGATTCAGATTCCATTCCATTCAGTCATATCGTATTGCTTATACTGTACCACTTAGGAAACAAAACCAGAGAAGCAAGAAACAAAACCAGAGAAGCAGGTGTCCCTTCTACAAACCAGCATCCTGTTTGCAGGGATCCTCACTTAATATAAACTGGTCATAATGGTACTAGAATTCAGTGGAGCACCTTCAATTTACACCTAAGAGGAGCTGTCCTTCACATGCTAAAGAAAATCAACCTCTTCCTTAAAGAGGAACAGCAAGGCCAACACGGAAATATTTGTGTGCCCTTGTGTACTTCACTTCAAAAGTGCAGACTTACAGAGTAAAGGAAAGATTTTTAAAAAGGCAGAATCTTACAGGAAAAATTGTCTAGTAGCTGGTTTCCTTTCACAGCACTACTTTATAAACCTATTTTGAGTACACATATCTCAAAAAGCCCAATCACTTCAGCAGAAATAGTATCTGCAGCCTTCATAAATGGAACTTTGAGGGTGAGGAGAACTTTTCTTTGAGAGTGCACTGGATTAGGGGAGAGCATAACCATTCCACAAATGAATATACTAAAAAAACCCCAATAATCCCAGATTAAATCTAAATGTTAAAAACTTCCTGTCCTTCCCTTTATTTTCTCCCAAGTTCAGACCTCTTTGATAGAGCTCTGCTGTTCAGATTTCCAACACCTTAGCCCAGGCTGTTACAAAAACTGGGCTATGAGATAATTTCACATACAAACCTCAGCACAGACAGGATGAATTCCTATGGTGTTGTCCAGCTGTTCTTTTGTCATCCCACTTTTCATAGCAGCTGCAAACCTTTGAGTGACCTCTCCAGCATTTGGACCAAGGACATGGAAGCCAATGACTCTCTCCTAAGTATCAAAGACAATCAAATGCAAGCACAGTCATGCATCCAGTTCTCTTCAGACAACATGTAAGGCTTTCTTACTCAGACTGTATAATCAAAAATTAACATAACCACACAAATGTAAACTATCTTTAGCACCAAAGGATGGCAGACAGTTGGTATAACTTTGTTCTCTCTCTGAAAAGTAAAAGATTCAACTAAGAACTCTTTGCAAGGTTTTGTGCAGGAGTTCTCTGTTTGTATTGACAGTACACATATTTAACACACACCATGGCCTAAGCTTGGTAATTGTGCATGTCCTAGTTGCAAACATGCATCTCAATTTTAGTCAGGCAAGCTATTCTAGTCATTACAACTGACTGCTTGCCTAAGGGAACTTGAGCAGCTTGCACAAAGGTTTGCAATATCAGGGCCTATGCTGGGTGACTGCATGGTGCTTATAGAATCATAGAATGGTAAGGTTGGAAGGGACCTCAAGGATTATCCAGTTCCAACCCCCTGCCATAGGCAGGGACATCTCCCACTAGCACAGCTCGCTCAAGGCCTCGTCCAACCTGGCCTCGAACACCTCCCGGGAGGGAGCAGCCACAACCTCCCTGGGCAACCTGTGCCAGTGCCTCACCACCCTCACTGCAAACAACTTCCTCCTAACATCCAGGCTAAATCTTCCCTCTGTCAGTTGAAATCCACTGCCCCTAGTCCTGTCATTGCAAGATCTTGTAAACAGTCCCTCCCCAGCCTTCCTGTAGGCCCCCTTCAGATACTGGAAGGCTACTATCAGGTCTCCTGGAAGCCTTCTCTTCTCCAGGCTGCAGAGCCCCAACTCTCTCAGCCTGTCCTCATAGCAGAGCTGCTCCAGCCCTCTGAGCATCTTTGTGGCCCTCCTCTGGACCCACTTCCATGTCCTTCCTGTGCTGGGGGCTCCAGAACTGCACACAATACTCCAGGTGGGGTCTGACAAGAGCAGAGCAAAGGGGCAGAATCCCCTCCCTTGCCCTGCTGCCCACACTGCTCTTGCTGCAGCCCAGCACACAGTTGCTGTCTGGGCTGCACTCACACTGCAGGCTCATGTTGAGCTTTTCATCAACCCAGACCCACAGATCCTTTTCCTCAGGGGTGCTCTCAGCCATTCACCACCCAGCCTGTATTTGTGCTTGGGATTGTGCCTACCCAGGTGCAGGACCTTCCACCTGGCCTTGTTGAAATTCATGAAGTTGGCCTGGGCCCACCTCTCCAGCCTGTCCAGGTCCCTCTGGATGGATCCCTGCCCTTTAGCAAGTCGACTGTGCCACACAGCTTGGTGTCATTTGCAGACTTGCTGAGGGTACACTGATTCCTCTGTCCATGTCACTGACAAAGTGAACAACTTTTACTTTGATAGTTGCTGACAGGGAAGGGCCACAAGCTAAAATTCTGCCTAACGAGATATGGCAGGAAGTGTATTATAACTAAACTGATGACTACTCTAATTGCAGGGTTCACTGTCATTGGGAGATAATGTACCTAGACTGGCAAAACAAACCAAAAAGACATCCATTACAAAGAAGATATTATTACATCACACCTCTCACATCTCTATTACTTTAAATTGCAAAATACATCAAACTGCATGTGCATCCTTAGCAAACACTCAGTGTAGAACAAGGTGTACTGACTTAGACCTGTTTTCCTCAAGGAAAAGCCTGTTTCTCTACGGAAACAAAATCTCCTTGAGCAAATGCCAACTGCTGTGGGCTTTAGTAGCTTTTTCACAGCATTAATCAGAATTTGCTGAGCACAGATGTAGCCCAGTTTGGTATCAAAATTTATCAGCTCCTCCCACTAAATGTAACATGCAAGGGATTGAGGACAATCTATACACTGAAAGGTCACTTTTCTTTCACTAAGCTTGAGATTTTATTTAAATAAGTTATAATTAGTCAAATAATGAAATGGAATTACCCTTATTTTCCTTTAGAAATATGGACATATCTAAAAAATAAAACCATAGAAATGAAACTGAGATCTACAGTTTCAAATATTGTACTACTTCCCATCCAGGGTAACTCTATTCTTACATGTGGAAGTATTTTCTGAATTACCAGGACATGAAATGGAAACGAATTAATGAAACACTTTAAATCACCATTGCATCTATTAGTTTTCTTCTTAATAGTAACTTTGGATTAGGAACACAGCCATGGGCTCTAAAATAGCCTCCACACTAGCAGAAACACCTCCAGAAAGAGGAGATAGGCAAAACCAGGCAAGTTTGCAAATTTCACAATAGGGTGATGTGATGCTTAGAAAAGAAGCAGGAAATTAAATCTGTATCTAAAGATAAAAGAAAATAGCTAAAACAGCTAAAAGAATTTTCTAGGACTGACAAGTCTATGCTACTGTTTTAACAGGAATACATAATAACAGCATATTATTCTTCATAATAATTCATGTTAGTAAATTTTTAATTAAACAGATCATCATCACTGAGAAAGGGGCACACCAATTCTTTCAACTTATCAGTAGCTTTGCTTGTGCTTCAGTGGGTACTGTACACTTGCATGGCCAGGAAATTTTATCCTAGTCCAAGGATAAATGCCTAATCCTGGCATTATCACTCCAAATGAGATTTGTGCAGGCAACATACATTAATCCTGTTAGAACGAGCTGAGGAGTTCTACAAACACTGTGGTGGTTTCTAAGAGATCTCAGCCTCAGAGAGAACAATCTCCCAGGAATATTCCAGAATGGAGTGGGACATGGAAAATAAGATAAACCAGTGAAATTTCTGCCCATCTTCAGATGTAATAGATTTGTTTACTTTTCAAAGCTAAGGAACAGTCTTGGAGAAGTCTTGTTTCACATACATATATAAGAAGTACCATATACCAATAGCAATGGCAGAATTTACTAAGGACCATTTTTGTAGAAATACTTCTCCAATACTTCTGTTTATTACATTTCAAAAGATAGAAAAAAAATAATTTTAGTTTGTTAAAATTAACCTATTTGTAACAGTGGTATCAACTGTCCCTATGAAAAAAAAGAGAGCTGCTGCATTTGCCTGAAGGAAAGATAGAATCATAGAATCATAGAATGGTAAGGCTGGAAGGGACCTCAAGGATCATCTAGTTCCAACCCCCTGCCATAGGTAGGGACACCTCCCACTAGTACAGGTTACTCAAGGCCTCATCCAATCTGGCCTTGAACACCCCCAGGGAGGGAGCAGCCACAACCTCCCTGGGCAACCTGTGCCAGTGCCTCACCACTCTCACTGTAAAGAACTTCTTCCTAACATCCAGTCTAAATCTTCCCTCTGTCAGCTTAAACCCATTGCCCCAAGTCCTGTCATTGCAAGATCTTGTAAATAGTCCCTCCTCAGCCTTCCTGTAGGCCCCCTTCAGATACCGGATGTACTTACATTGTCTTGGATATTGCAAATTATCTTTGCATAGCATTTGTTGTTGTCTCTGGATGGCACTGTCCACTCCAGTGGCCAGAAATGGCTGTGATACACCTAGAAATACAACACAGGTTCAAAAAAAAAAAAAAAAAAAAAAAAAAAAATTTGTAATTTCACTGCAGAGATTATGATCTGCCAGATAATTTTAAATCCACCTTGTCTACCTCCAAAGGTACTGACCACAAACGCTTTTTGGAAAACACACATAAAAATTTTCAACCAGTTGTGACACAGCACAAGGATGATGCATTAACTAACAACTCTACATTAGCAATCAGCCATGCACATTGAATTTGGAGTACTTGAGATCAGGGTGAGACTCTTCCCTCTTAATGAACATCAAAGAAGAAAGCTTCAACAAAACTAGCACTAGTGCTATCCAATAATTAAAAGGAAAAAAAAAAGCCATAAGTGTACCACACTCTGAGAATGCAATTCATCATGCCCTTAAACTAGAAGAATATAAGACAACTCTATTGTCTCTAGGTCTACCAGGATGAAGGCAAACATGTTTCTCAGAGCAGAAAAAGAAATAGCCCCAGAGACTGGGTTTAGGAGAGATGAGGGCATGGTTTTGCATGCTCTCTTAGATTATAGATCACTGCAAAATGGAAAGCATATTTAAAAAAAACCAAAACAAAACAACAAGCAAACAAACCCACATAACATTCTTCTAGCTGCCTCAGCCAGCACCACCATTCTAAATTGCAAATCAGGAACTTAAAATCCAGCTGGAACTAAAGCATTCACCTCAATGTTTTCCTCTCCAAACTTCTCCATCGCAGCCTCTTCTGAATACCCACAGGCTCCGTACTCCAAAGGAGTGAATACAGTAGTTGGAACATTCACATAGTCACACTGTGTGGCATTCAAAACAAAACAAAAACCCACACAACATCAGTAATTCAGCAAAATTCATCAGTCTGAAATGCAGGAAGAAAAGTTGGATTATTCATAATTCTGAAAGCTACTTGCCATTTTTTTCCTCTAATTAAGCTACAGTGTTAGTTTTGTTCCTCTTAGAGGTGTTAACTACAGCAACGACAGTTTACAGCAAAGACAGTTTAAAGCCGCACTGACATTATCATGCATAGGTTAAAAAGAAAAGGAAATTCAATGCCCTGTTTTAAAAATGTACCAGATCTACAAAGCATGCTATTTTCAGCAGGGATGCTGCAGAGACACCACCACCATCTTAAAAACATCATCTTTATCAGCTGTGGCCCAGACAATGCCAAAGCACCAAAGACATGAACTACATTTGGGGGAAAGAGCTAGAACTAGAGTTGATACTGTGTGCCCAGCCACATACCATGAGAGGCAAACACTGACCCCTGACTTCACCGGCACTTTAGTTTGAGCAAAATCTGGGGCTTGACCACTCTTTTTCATGTATTTAAATGCTATTTTCCTGTGTTTCAGTTTGAATTCGTTGCCTCTTGTCCTTTTACGTTTTAATTCTGAAAAGAGTTTGGCTCCATCAGGCATAAACAATGATATGAGCCCCCTAAGCCATCTCTTCTGCAGGGTATCAAAATGCCCAACTGTCTCAGCCTTTCTCAAGTGACAGATGCTGCAGTCCCTTAATAATAGGCATGGCCCTTTGCTGGACTTGCCTTGTTCTTGTACCGATGAGCCCAAAACTCGACATGAAACCCAAACCTGCCTCACCACAACAAAGTGGAGGGGAAAAGGTCACTTTTCTACACCTGCTGCTGATGCTTTGCCAGAATGCAGCCCAGGATGCCACTGGCCTTGTTTGTAATGAGCTGACATGTCTGGCTCATAGTTAGGTGTCCTCCTGATTCCCCAAGGCTTCCCCTGTACAGCTGCTTTCCAGCTGGTGGGTCCTCAGTCTGTGCTGGCGCATGGAGCTACACCTCCCCAGGCAAGGCACTTGACACTTCACATTGCTGAACAACATGAGATTCCTGTTAGCCCACTTCTTTAGTCTGATGAGGTCTCACTGACAGCACAAATATTGGTTCCATCAGTCACTTCCCACCAGTTTTGTATTATCTACAAGCTTGCTGAATGTGCACTCTGTTTCATCACCCAGGTGAAGATGTTAAAACTACAAGACTGAGCATCCAACCCTGCGGCACACAACTAGCAACCAGGCTTCAGCTGGTCTTTGTAACGCTGCTCATAGCCCTGGAAGCCTGGCAGGTCCACCAGTTTTCAGTCCACCTCTGCCCTCTTGTCTAGCCTCTACTTCACCAGTTTGTCTATGAGAATGTTATGAGAGAGAGTGCCATAAGCTTTCAACATCTGCTGCTATTCCCATATCCACCAAACCAGTCATTCTGCCATATCAACACTAGCAGGCTTGTCAGCTATATTTAATTTCTATGGATTTAAATTATAATTGAATCCCTTTGTGACTGTGGACGAGCTGGGATGCTGCTCACTATTCTTCCCCCATCTACCTGAAACACTTCATTAAGTTTTGTACAATTATCCTTCCCCATTTGTTACAACAGTGATGTAATCCAGGTTGCCATCTCTTACTCATTTCCTGGATTCACTGAAAGAGATGATGCTTTCTTTGGCAACATAAGGACTTTCATACTTTGAGAGATAGTTACCTGGCATGCAATGTAAATCAAGACATAGTCACAGTATTGCAGTAAGAAAAAAAATAATCTGGGTCCCTCTAGGGCTCTTGTAAGCTTTGCCTGCCTGATGTAATGACATTATGCACTGATTCAGGACTCCATTACTGCACTACCTGTCAGCCTAAAGCAATATTGCCAAACTCCTGCCAATAGATACACTCAATATGAATACAGCAGGCTCTTAAAAACCTTAAGGTCATGCCCTATGTTTAAGAAGGTGAGACAAGGGCCTGCATCAATGGTGCTCAGATAACAGGTCCCTAAATGCACTTTCCTTTCCTTGTGATTTAAGGATAAGGTGTAAATGTCTACTGATTTTACTCTTCTTTGGACTAGTATCACTTGACTGAAACCTACAATTGCACTACTAGGAAATGTAAACAGTGAATTGATGAATTCAATTTCTCAGGTATAAATACATTCTGACTTACTGGTACATTTGATCTCATAAACAGAACTATGTATTACATTGAAACATTATGGGTGAGAAGGGAAACATTAGTGGAAATAATATTGGAAATGAAGAGCATCACAACCTCCTATTACACTCTGTTTAGGGACCAAAAGCAAGTTGAGGAAACTGCCTGTGAAACAGAGATACAGCATTTAAAGGGAAGGGAATGATTGCTGACATTTACGGAAGGCAGTAGAGTTAAAAATGAGTTAAATTATCTCAGTTAATTTTATTATCATTATGCTCTGAGAAAAAGATAAAGCCTCTTAACAGGAAAAGAAGAGAATACTGTTTAATCCAGAAGGTATTAGTTTCATCCCACACAACTGGCAGAACATATCTGCAGGAATATCTTTGCAAGGGGAAAATGAAAGCGCTCATCAAAGCTAATCCGTAAAAGCCTACTGAGTTTATCCCACAAGGAGACTTGCACTCTGCTCTGAGAAGCAGAGCAATGACAGTGCTGTGTGAGAGCTGGTTCCTTACCTTACTTGTTGCCCCAGCATAAAGCCTTCGAACCAACAATCTTCCTGCCTGGATTGCCACTGGTGTGAGTTCCATCTTGTCCTGTAGTATATCTCCAACAGCATAGATATATGGCACATTTGTTTGCTCCTCATCGTTGACAGGGACTTTTCCTGTTCTGCATTTTGAATCAACAAGAGAAAATATCTAAGTGTTCCATTGTGAAGACTGGAGGTGTAAACAACCTTGTAAGAGAGTTCTGCCCTTTAGCTTTAAGATAAAGACACATATCTGAAGTATGAGGAGAAGAAGTCATAATCACCATCTTACAAGCCCAGGAATGGATGTAAGATAGTGCAAAGTTGACCAAAATGACAAGAATTTACACACTGGATAAAGAGGTAGCCCATGAAGTTGCAATTCACTTCTTGAATCCACTTGGTAAGGCATAAATCCTTTCCTCAAATACCCTCTACTACCAGCTGAACTGTGTACTGGTAACCTTGAGGAATGTCAGGAAGAGACATTCTCCTACTCAAGCTCTAGGACAAAAGAATTTATCCACTACCGAAATTCCAGTCCAGTAGTGGCTCGGGCTGTTTCTATAAACTCACCCTTCAGGCTGCTATACAGAGACAGGTCAAGCTGTTAGACATCCTACTTAAGGGACAGTCAGCAATCTTTTTAGCTACAAGTGTATTTAGCTAATGGAAGTTTTTAATTATTAATATTTCCTACTCCATTAAGTAAGATAGTGCAGTATTACTGCAGGAAACACATGCAACAGGGAAACCTAGTCAGAGAGGCACAGGAACAGTCATAGTTATTAGAGAGACCAGTGGTGATTTCCGTGTGACAATCCAACTTTCTCAGCTTTGCTTTTGTTAACAAATACACAGTTTACACTAATAATTTTATATTTCATTCTGCTGGGCTAGTAATAGGTGTCAGAGAGCCATGTACTGTTTTGCAAGACAAGATAGGTCTGCCAATTTTAAGTGGACCAGAATTTCCACTTATTTAGAACACCAGAACAGTTCCCTTCAGAAGCATCAGTCACTGTTCATGTGTAAGTAGCCCTCTGCACTGTTTTTCCACAGGCTACCAAGCCGAGTTCATAGTTCAGTGTCTTTTCCTCAAAAGGAAGGTCTTCTAGACCTCACATGTAGATGTTTTAGTTACTGATACTGAAAATGTTACCGACAGCTCCACTCCCTGGTGCAAGAACCTCACTGCACCAAACATAAAATGCTCCTCTACAGGACACAGCCTGTTGTCAAAGGGTGGCTCTAAGGAAACAAACTCACTCCTCCAAAACCTAAAACACATCACCAACTCCAACTGTTGAGTTTAAGAAATGCTGCTTCGATCTCACATTTCAGAATATATAATGGCATTTTCATTAAAATACAAACAAACCCCATCACCCTAAAAACCTGTACAAACAGATCTCTGCCCCAAGAGGTGGTAGAGATAAAAACAGATGAGAACAAGAAAGTGCAAGGAACAACTAGAAAGACTCATCACGGGAAGAAGCTGAGACTGATATTAGCAAATATTTCTTCACCGAAAATGTTCTCAAACATTGGAAGAGGTTGCTCAAGGAAGAGGTGGAGTCACCATCAAGTGCCATGTGGACCTCGTGGACATGGTTAGTGTTGAACCTTTTAGTGCTGGGTCAAGGGTTGGACTGGATAAACTCTGAGGTTTTGTCCAACTAGATAAATTCTGTGATTCTGTGATCTGTGAACCTAGACAGAATGGAACAGACACTTTTGACTCCCGGCATTCAGGAACTGACATTTTAATACCAAAAAGTAAATGTGGAATAAAATGCAACTAGAGCCTACATAGTCTCCTACTGAAGAGAACAGAAACAGGAAAAAAATTATCCTCAACATATGTGAATGTCTGTGCACCACTACCCTTGCACCATCAAATGACACAAGCTCAGGGCAGACACCTGTCCTTACTTTTCATTGATTTTCACTCCAACTTTGTCCAAACCAATATTTCTTGTGCATGAATCTCTTCCAATTGCTAGCAATACCTGAAAAACAGCAATGCATGTTACTGACTTTTTATAAGATCAAAAGTGCATCAGCACAAGGCTATCTATTATTTTCATTATACACTAAAGATCAGTGTCTAAGGCTTGGCCACACTAAGATGGATACATTAGTTATCCATTGTACATTCCTAGAGTTCAAGACAAGCCACACCATCACAACCTAACAATATGATGCACTGAGATATATCCTTGTTATGGGATGACTAATGGATTGTACAGGTAAATGAGGTCACTGCCATGCAGTATTTGTAGGCTAAAATTCCAGAGTGGCAAATGCTTGTCTTTGTGCACTCTGTATAGTTCTAAATACTTGACAACCTTTTATTTTTTTTTTTTTTAATTTTTTAATTTATTTTTTACTTTCAGCAGCCCAGACAGCAACCAAGTCCTGGGCTGCATCAAGAGAAGTGTGGCCAGCAGGGCAAGTGAGGGGATTTTGCCCCTTTGCTCTGCTCTCCTCAGACCCCACCTGGAGTCCTGTGTGCAGTTCTGGAGCCCTCAGAACAGGAAGGACATGGAAGTGTTAGAGTGGGTCCAGAGGAGGGCCATGAAGGTGGCTCTGCTATGAGGACAGGCTGAGAGAGTTGGGGCTCTGCAGCCTGGAGAAGAGAAGGCTTCCAGGAGACCTTAGAGCAGCCTTCCAGTATCTGAAGGGGGCCTACAGGAAGGCTGGGGAGGGACTATTGACAAGGTCTTGCAATGCCAGGACTAGGGGCAATGGGTTTAAACTGGCAGAGGGGAGATTTAGACTGGATGTTAGGAGGAAGTTCTTTCCAGTGAGGGTGGTGAGGCACTGGCACAGGTTGCCCAGGGAGGTTGTGGATGCTCCCTCCCTGGAGGTGTTCAAGGCCAGGTTGGAGGAGGCCTTGAGTGACCTGTACTAGTGGGAGGTGTCCCTACCTATGGCAGGGGGTTGGAACTGGATGATCCTTGAGGTCCCTTCCAACCTTACCATTCTATGATTCTATCAAGGCCCAAGAAAATGAGTGGGGTGAGGAATGGTGGAAGCAGTCAATCAAACATAATGGCATTACCTGTGCACTGCAATTTTACTGTTTTAAGTATGTGATGAAGTTCCCTGATTGCCTTGCCAGAGGGTGTTAGTTGTTTTTTTGTGGAGATGCTGTGAAGATGTGTGAAAACCTGTTGGTCTTGAGAAGCTGTGACACCTGTTTGTTTAGCTCTTGCACGAATGACGGTTTTATTCTAAGTCCAGAATATGTTTTAACAACTATGGAGTATGTTTTAACTACTATGTTTTTACTACTATTATAAATCATTACTTATCATTTATGACAAACATCCCACTGGGGAAAATTCCTGTAACTGACTCCAGACAACTAAGCTCATACACATCCCTAAGCTAAGAAACAGGTTCCAAAAGTGTGCCAAGTGATTTGGCAGGGCACGTGAGACTCATGCCCATGGCTTCTGAAACTTTTGGCACATTCATTACCTGACTGTGTGCAATTAGCTATGGTAATGATTAAAATAATTTTTCAAAATCTAAACTATGATTAAAATATCTCATAACATCATAACATTAAATGGAAGGGTATTTCACATTTTTTAATGTAGACAGACAGGACTCACAGTATTGTATTCCCCTTCAATCATTTCGCTTCCCTTTGCAGACTTGGCTGTAACTTTCAATATTCCAGGAGTTCCTTCCTCAATCTGCTCAACCTACAAAGTTTTTTTGGGGGAAAAAAAAAAAAAAACCAACAGAAGAAAAAAGAGTTAAGTTCAAATATTCTGATAAAGATATGCAAACATAGCTTTGTGCCACTACATATCTTATAATCCAGAGTATTTAACCATGACTTAAAATAAAGTATTTACTCTAAATACATTTTCACCTTTTTCTAGACATGTGATTTCTACTTACGTATTTAAATATTTTTATCTCCATGCATTTATTCTTAAGACCAACACAGTAAGACCTCATTTCTGTTTATAAAGGTAGATTGATAGCCAAGCTCTTGCCCAAGCCCTTCATGTGTGCTGCTGGTTATCAACTGGGGACTGAGGTGGCAAGGAAAAAGGGAACTCCAGGAAGATCTGGTAATACCATTAGACATTTTCTCCAAACACACCTAAAGGACCACTGTGCCTTTCATCCATGGGAAGCCACTGTCATAGCCCAGTCCATAAGAGCAGAGGCCTTTGCCCTGTTTCAAGTTATATTAGTCTGACATAAAAGGCCTTGCAGGAGAGGACAGCAGCTGGCTTTAAATGGCTGATAAGATGTGACCATCTTAAGAAAAATATCCTCTTCAGAGCTCCCTATAGTCAGTTGAAATTACTAGTTCCAGCTACACACTGTCTTTCCAAGTAATGTAGTAGCTTACTGTCTATTCCAGCAAAGCAAAAAGAAAAGAAAAAAAGAAGCAAACTGATTTTTTTTCCCCCAGGTAGGCTCTTTGTTCAGAAAAATAAAATAATGAAACCCAAAACACACCCCCTTCCACACTCAATCCCCCCATACACCACAGAAGAAAGCAGAAAGAGCAATACCACTGGCTTTTTTTCCAAACACTCCTTTCTCATATAATAAATAAACCATCTGAAATCTGAAGCTACATAGGTGGGTTATTTCTTCTTCTCATTAATAGCTGCTGGACTGCAACAAAAGGACTGGATATCCTCAAGTACAGACCTTCTGTCACCCTCCCAGGAAAAAGCGAGATGCCTGACTGCTTCCTACAGCTGGCTGCACTTACAAGATGCATGCAAGTGTCTCAATTCTCACTTAACTCTGGGAAATTTTAGTATTCATTCTACAGATGTACTTTCCAACAACTGCCCTAGTTCCTCTTTATATTCAGCATTTTAAATGGAAAAAAGGCAAAATCTCTGATAAAGTTCTGTTTTCCCTTGTCCCTTATTTACTTTTATTTAGAAAAGCCCAAACCTTCTGTGCCATCCTATAAACTTTAGACTGTTCTGTTAAACTGCTCCTCCTACTGACTTCAAAGAAAACTGAACAAACATTTAAGGACCCTGGCAAGTACAGGATATAGATGGATATGTCCAAAGCCCATTTACTTTTCCTGGATAGCCCACTGGTCCTAGGCACATAAGCTCTATCTACTGCCTGAGAATTTGAGAATTGGCAATGAGAAATATGATTATTTGTGACACACTAGCCCTGATCTTCCAGGATATATATCTGATACATTAGAGGCAAATATATATCTGCCTAATTATGAGTCTGCATGAAGTTTCACAGATTTCAGGAAAACTGTTGAATTTAAATATATTTAACATTTGCAGGACCAGGATGAACATTTTTAATGCAAGATTTTCTAACCCATCTAATTCTGGAATCTCACAAAATATTAGTACTAACTTGAATCTTTGAATTACATAAGATGCATAAGCTCATTTAGTTTAAAGCAAAAAACTAACCCACACTGTATTACAGCAGATCTTGCATTGCAAATTCAACTTCCATCTACTCATTAAGTAATGTAAATTTTCAAACATTATGACAGATGCATTGCAATCAATTGTAGTCAAACACTACTTTGAGCCTACCTTGATTGGCACAAACTCCCTAATAAACTTGACTCCGTGTTCTTCCATATATTCACCAATTTTATTTGCAATATCCTGGTCAAATCCTCTTAAGAGGACGGATCTCACCATTACAGTGACATCTAATCCAAGACCTGCAAGAAATCCTGCACATTCCAAGGCAACATAGGAAGCTCCAACCACCAGGGTTTTCCCTGGACAGTAAGGCAGAGAGAAAAGATCATCACTGGTGATGAAAAAAAAAAAAAAAGAGAGAGAAAAGAAAGTAAGTTAGAGGCAACCAGAAGAATGTTTTGTGGTTTATATTTATCTAATTTCTTCTGTAAGAATATGACTTTATTCCCTTCCTGTTCACTAAAAAAACCCCACAACTTAATTTTTTAGAAATTAGTTGGATCACAAAATCAATATATGACAATCTAAAAAGTCCTAATTAAAAGTACAAAAATAAAAGTATTCAGAATCACCACCAAATTTTTGATTTATTTTTTTTCTTACAGAAACTTAAGACATATTGTTTAAAACAGATAGGTGGATTTTCTTTCCTCTGAATCCTGCTTCAAATACTTCATTGCAAATTTTAGCTCTCAAGAGCTAAAAGGAATAAGAAGGGGCTTGGCTTCAAGATAAAAATACCACCCTCACTTCTTTGAGGACTTAATCTTTTGCTAAAGTGTTACGCATAGTTCCAACACAGACAGACAGTAAAACAATTTATGCAAACCACAGGAACAGGCGAACACAGAAGCACAAAATTACAGAGAACATGTTTATTTGCCTGCTTTCCATTTCTTTCATCAAGCTGTATCAGTTCTACCACATGTTGGACCTAGACTATAAAAACAGCTTCTCAAGGAAGCAGACTCTCATGAAGGCATGATGCTTGCTCAGGAAAGGCTTAAGCAGAATTTGGAAATGCAGTTCTCCAAAGATATAAATCTAAAATAAGTGTCTCTTTCTCAGCCAACAGCTGCAAAGGCCAAAGAAAGATGCCCTCTGCAAATTTTGTCAAGGAATAAAATGTGATTGTGTAATTAAAGGCTACATGATAGTTCCTTTCCCTCGGGGAATCCAGGGAGGATTACACAGACAGCCTTTAACTCTGGCATTCCTGACTCTTTCAACTTAATGTTATTCTAAAGTACAACTTCAAAGGGTTGCCTTTAATTTCACTACTGCTTATTAGAAGGGAAACACACGACCTGGTGTTTTGGTTTCACAGGGATTATTCCAGTTATTTATTTCATTGCCACAGGTTTGTAAGCCTGTAATTCCCACCTCTGCTTTTCCATTAAGTAATTTTAATGTTACTCTGATATGAAAACACATTCCACTTCCATAACACTTTTTTTTTTTTGGTCAAAGTGGTACTAGAATTGCACTATTGATTTGAATTAAGTTCACTGAGTAGCTGGAAAAAAAATTGGGTTGAGCTTCAAGACTGCCCCAATGCATGAAGGCAGATACCAGCTTCACAACATCAATGGATTGCAACTCCCTTTATCTTTGATATACGAGCAGGGGGATTTCCTCCAAGCAGTGTTTTCTCTTCATTACCAAAAAGCTTCTGTATGTGAACTGAAAGACCGTGAGGAATAGAGAGGAAGTGAGTGTGTTGGTAACTGGGGCAGAGCTGGTGAATTAATTTCACAATGGACACACACACACACACACACACACACGATTTATGGTATTCTTGGTTACTGCTGTTATCAGTCAGAAGCACAACCATCCCAGGCAGTGACCCACAGTTCTGCGGTGCCTACTAGACGTGAACGTTTTTGGCACCTTAAAATTTGCCTGTAGCTATTCCCCTGTGCTTGTGTACTCATAACAAAAGGTTATATAGGAAAGAAAGCCAGCAGCAAAGCAGCTCTGCTCATGCTTTACCACTTTTTCTTACAGGTGAAGCATATACATGTGGTAAATGACCTCATATTCCTCCCAGTTTTTACCTGCTGATGCAGTATTCCTTGTCTCCAGGTATACCCAGGTAGCGTGGTCGTTCACCAGTAGCAATGAGAAATCTCTCAGCTGTGTACAGCTTCTCAACTCCTCTTTTATTTGTTGTCTGTGGACAAAGTATTGGTTCGAGGTGAGCATTTTTCAGTCCTAAAAAGGGGAAAACTATTCTATTTGAAAAACATCTCTTCAGAAAATACTAGACAAAGACCTGGCAAAGTTGCCTGGGGACTACCTTAACTGTGTGTGGCCCAACAAATTCTCCATATGCATTCTCATATGTGACTGACTTCTCTCTCAGCGCAACCCGATAGCCCCAGTTCAGTGAACCAATGTAGTTCTGAACAGATTCTGTCATAGTCATCCAGTTGTGATTGACTGTTAGAAACAAACAAGAAAGATGCATCTTTCAGGTTATGAGTTCTTTTTCCATAGCAAACCTTGTATTCTCAGGAGATATATTTCAAGGAAAAACCTTGTATTTTCACAACCCAGTCATATTCTTCTTACTCCTTTTTTACTCCAAGGTAACTCTACCAAAATGCAAAGAATTTAGTGAGCATAGACAATGTGAAGAAGTCATAGGGGGATAGGTATGACTTAGAATATAGAAAATTTAGACCTACTGCATTGTGGACAGTTTTCACTAAGGGGTTGGAACTAGATGATCCTTGAGGTCCCTTCCAACCTTACCATTCTATGGCTCTATGATTCTGTTCTATTCTATTGACATATGCTGTGAGCAAGTGACATTGTTCAACAAAGACTATGAATCTCTCCATGCTCCTCACTATAGGATGACATCCTAAATAAATACCAATCCTATAAAAATGCACATTAGAGGCAAAAAAAGTACAATTCACTGTAGTGAGACAGAAGGAAAAGAAAGCAAATCCTTGCCTGCAATTATGAGGAAGTTTCTAACAGGGGACATTGTGAGGGAGTATCCTTAGATGTTGTCTCACATTCAGAAATGGAGTAGCACCTTTATTTAGGCATCAATATCTTATCAAACAGTAACATAAGAAGAAGCTATTAATAAATTGAGCAAATGCTGCAAGGCAAGAAGCTCTGAGGCTTTAGATGTGAAAAGTGCTTGGGTTTATGTCTAATCTCCCTGAAGTTGCCTCACATCTAGCATATGTTTAAGTATGGAAAAAAAACCTCTGGATTCTCAGCACAAATGACAAAACTGAGAAAAAAATGCTCTCCTTTACCTTCCTCCGTAAATTGCCATCCAAATTTGCGTGCATCCTGCAAGGCTTGTCCCAGTAAAGCTGCCTGGTGCATCAATTTCTTAGGTATACAGCCCACATTTACACATGTTCCTCCAAGGCCTGAGAGAAAGGAACAGAGTGTGTTTCTCACAAGTGTGTCTGATCTTCACAGAGAATGAGAGTCTCTGAGCAAAGCTCTTTTATAACAGGTTTGCAATGAAGAGAAATTTACCCCATGAGTTTCCCAGAGGTGTAGGCTTGACAAAGTCCAGCACTAGTACTTTCTTTTCATATTTGGCAGCCTCCTGCAAAACAAAAACAGACATGTATGTAAGGATTAAAGGTTAAATTTGGAATAGATGATAAAGCCATGCATTTCTGAAAAGCTTTCTGAATTTTAATTAAGTAATAATGAATTATCTGTAAGGGAACAGCCAGACAGTCATTAATCTTCTGCATTAATCTGTACACTAGGGAGGAAAAAAAGATTAAAGGAAAAAAATAGGCATTCATCCTGCTGCACAACACCATAGCATCAGGTGAAACACAGAAGAATCTGGGAGTCAAAACTCCACTTCTCACCCCAATACTGTCAGTTTCTTCACACTATTTCCCAACATGTTATCTACTTTTATTAATCCAGTTTTGCTTTCAAAGGTGGTTTCTCAAACATTAGTTTGAAATCACATCACACAATGATTTCGGCAGTCGTGGTCAAGAATTACAACTGTGCTTATTCAATTTTTCTTCATCTAGTAGAAGGGAACACTCAGTTCTGAGTGCAGTCTGTAGCTGTCAGGAACAAGTTAGTCAACCTGTGGAAGTTGCTTGTTTTCAGGATGTGCATATGTCATCCAAGCATATGCACATCCTGACAACAAGAAAGTGGTGATTTATTTCATCATATTTCCCCTGAGAAGTTTCATTAGCAAATCTGCAACCATGTGTAAATGAAAAATAGTTTCTATATTGATTCCCTGGTTTCCTGTGTGCTTTTATGAAACAGGGAAAAAGTGACCACAGTAACTGGTACCAGAGAAAAACACACAGTAAGCACTACATAGTTGAGAAACAACAACAGCAGATTCCTCCATGAGATGTAGCAAACTAACTCTGGTACTTAGAGTAGCCACAGTTGCACTGCATCAGATTATGAGTTCTCAGACATGTAGAGCAATAACAACTATAGGCAGAGGATATTACCCTAAGGCCTTGGGTTTGGGAGGAGCTGGACAGCCTTCAGCATTGTTACCAGTAGTACTTGTTAATCCAAATAGCTGACAATCAGGATTTAAATGTACCTTACTTTATGCAAAACACACGTAATTTCAAACAATGCAGGCTGTAAACACCTTTGGAATTGATGAATGTACTGGATTTCTGCATCCAATAAAGGTCAAGGTTGGCCAAGAAGCTAGTTTCTATCCATCAGCAGCAGCATGTCTGAGAAAGTTCCTCAGAAAGGCCCTTAGGGACTGAGATGCATTACTAACACTCCTTTATAATGACAACTCTTAAACACAACTCTAAAGAGCTTTACTAATGTTAGCTGAGTAGAACACATGGATTCCTAAGCTTATACTCAGCTACACATTCACATAATACACACAGCAGTGCAGCTGCCACCTCAGTAGACATCACAAACTGATACAATCACTTCTGCAGAGCAATACACCCACACTAACAAAACCTGCCCTGAAGTCTTTCAAGCCTTACAAAGTTCAGTGCAGAGCCACATGATCACACCAAGGGTGCTTAAGGCTGGAGCTGTTCTGTGCAAACTGACAGTAGTGGCCTGGCACTTTGGCCTGGGTCTACAGCTGGGTTGCAGATTCAGCTTGGCAATGTTGGGACTTACTGTGGAGACATGCCTCCAAAATAGTGAGCTGTGAGCACAGTACAGAGAGGGAAAGGAAGACATGCACACAAAGCTACATGTGTCATAGTGCAAAGCATGCATTTAATCAAAATAGTTAAACTGCTGCAAACTTGACTGCAGATATCTGGAACCTGATGTAAGAGCTGTGTGGTTCTAGAGTTTTTTCCCTTTTGTTTCATTTCACTTTTTAAAGCACCCTTTGGTAATTCAGAAAATTAAAGAAGTCAGAAGCTTATGGGTATAAAACAGCTTCACTTAGACGTCATGAAACTTATTTAAAATACACACATTAACAGCAATAATGATGTTGACTTTATTGATCTACCATCTTCTGCTCTACAGTTGCTTGAAAATGCTAAGAAGTGAAGTATTTTATACACCTAGTTGAAGGAATATGGCAATTTATGTTCCTTGGTACACACCTTCTCTGTCCCACAGCTAAAAAATGATGCAATAAAGATCACTGTTGTAGCTTCACAGACTAGCATATGTACACAACAAAGGAGAGCAGTCTCCTTATGGAAATTTCAACAGATGGCTTTTTATTACTGCAAACTCTTTTTGCATTACTGCAAGTTTCCTTTTACTCCTGTTACTCTCTTCTGTGTCCTAAAACATCTTCATTATCTGAAAAAAGTGCCTGCTTCTCTTTGCAGGTTCTCAGAATTCTTACAAATCTTATCTTCAATGCTACACCATGTCAACACTGCTTCTACTGATGGGAAAGCAGTGAATTACTGAAATAGACTATGGACATATGGCACATTACCATCCACCACTCAGCACTCTGTACTCTGCCATAACAGAAGTTCTTCTAAGAGACCAAGGTTTGGTGTGAATCCATTGGTAGGCTGAAATATTTTCTCCTTCACTCCTCAATGATTTCCTTCATTTGCTCCCTCCCTGGAGGTGTTCAAGGCCAGGTTGGACGAGGCCTTGAGTAAGCTGTACTAGTGGGAGGTATCCCTGCCTATGGCAGGGGGTTGGAACTAGATGATCCTTGAGGTCCCTTCCAACCTTACCATTCTATGATTCTATGATTCATTTCTTGAGAACAAAAGAAATGCCTTCTGTCTGGAGGAATAATCCAGGTCTTGATCAATGAAATGGGTTTACTCCACAGAATGCTCCATGTTCTTCTAAATAGCTAATTCCACTTCAGCGAGAAGCAGCAAAATGTGCCTAACTACTTATGTAAAGGACAGTTACTGACTTACATTACATTTCAGCAAGTTTTAGATATTTGGAACGATAACTCTTAGAGCTGGTATATTCTGCACCACTGTGGATTCTTTCAATTAATTCTAGATATGCTTCTAAAGGAAACAGCCTAAATGAAACTGTTAAATCATCTGGCCAGAGGCAGAAACTGCAGACCCTAGAAGAGAAGGATGAGACCCTAACTCTGCTCAATCTCCATCTATGCAACTGTATTAGCCCACGAATCACAAAATCTGCCCCGTTGTCAAGAATTAAAACAACATACAAAACTACTTCTGAACTGATTTTACTTTCAGATAAAACTAGAAACCCTTGACCTTAACTGAAAACATTTTTTAACCTATTAGAATTCAAGTTTAATTCAACTACTAATAAACATAGTTGAGCTCTCTACTTGTAGGATCATCTCCCATCACTGGTGACCAAGTTCCATGTTATTAAGAAGTACATCATGGCATTTTTGTTTTTCTTCTTCAGAATGTAAGGAAACAAATACATTAGAACTGGGGCTATCCTCAAAAAAATTCCACTGATGAGGCAGAAATGTTATCTTCCTACAGTGCTGAAGATACCCAGATCCAAAGCGCTGAAGATGTCACCCACCTACTTACATGGGAAGTACAAGTCTGTATTTTCTCTCTCATACCTTAGCAGCTGCCAGGCCACCTGATCCCCCACCAATGACAATGAGATCATAGTCATAGGAACGTGGCACCGGTGTATGGCTGTTCATCTCCAGTGGTTCCTGAGCCTCGCCTTCTGTATTTGTCTGAACAGAAAAGACAAAAAGGATTAGGGAACACTGAAATATTACCCACAATGCTCAAAAACGAGTATTTTCAGCACCAAATATCTTGACAAGGGGACACAACCGCATCTGAATTTCTTAGGTGTCTGCTTTTAATCAGTTTGTTCAAATTTCATCTTCCTCATCCATCCTTGACTAGCTCAGTATCTATTAGATACTGAACTATAAATTTTCTTTTTCATTGGAGCACTTAGTTTCCTTGCAGAGCTTAGTTTTCCATATCAGTGCAACTTCAGTGCCTCCTTATGCTGTGTACTCCAGGATCAGATACATACTTGCTGACAAAAGCATTCCATTAATTTATTTCACTCTTTTCATACTCCCTGGACTTTCCTAATTAGTGTTTTTTTCCCTCCTCATGCACATATTAGCAGGAAAATAGGATAATCATATACAGCATTGTAATAATCTGCAATTACCAGCCTTGCCAACTGACTGAACAGAACTGAATGAAGAAAGCAATTTCTGAAAACTACACTTTTGTAAGACACTTGTATTTATCATTGCCTTGGTTTAGCATTCTGAATAATTCTGGTGTCAAACAGATCAAGTGTGATCATTGCAGTTTCACAAGAGATTCTTTTCCTTTCTTAATCAGATGACTAGGGGCACAGAAAAACAACCCTTCAGTCTTAAAATGCATTTTGACAGCTAAATGTAACAAAGTATGCTGCACTGTCTTCATATATTCTTTCTACAATGAGCCCTTCTACCTAACTAGTGAAACTCAAGTTTATCAGGTCTTTGGACCTTCAAACCTTTCGAGCTGCTGGCATAATTTGTGTCTCAAACTGCAGGACAAGATCTGGAGTGAGTAAAAATTAGATTCCTCAGATGATGGAAATTAGTATCAACCAAGGTCATGACACAACTTTCAAGACCAAAAAAGTAAAGAAAGAATCACGCATTTTTTCACTTTACAGATCTGATCACCTTCATTCAAGTGTTTCTGTCTGCCTAACTAGGCAGGACTTGATTCAGTACTCTCAAATAGTAATGGCAGATAAAAGCAAACAACAAAAAAAAACCCGAAATTCCCCTTCTTTTTTCATGTTTATTTTGCTTTGCATTAAGCAGCCCTTTCTACTCAACCCATTCTACTGTTGATTTTCTCTGAGGCTAGATTATTCCCTCTCTGTAACTGTTAAGTATCTACCCCAGGGACCTCTGCCAGCACAGCCATACCCCTAAAATCCCCTGTCCCTCCAGTAAATTACACAGCAGTATCAGGAGAAATTCAGACTGTGCATCTGTCTGTAGAGTTACCTTTTAATAGCATTTCATAACTCAGTGTAGCATATTAATAATAACTAAATCTAAAAAAAAAAAAAAAAGAAAACACCTGTGTCTGTTGTAAAGGCATCCAAAAATACCTTATCTCCCATCCTCTCCTCTTGCTCCATCACCCCAACATGAAGCCCTACCACTGAATTTATTATGTGTTGGTTTGGTTCCCCTTTGTTCTACCTTTAATAATGTGGTCATTGGCCAGGCTCAAACTTCACACTGCAATCAGAGTAAGAGTGAAAAAGGAGCATATATTGTATTATGAGATGCACTTCATTCATGTTTAGTAACATCAACTCAGAAACAGCATGCCACTCTTTTCCAAAGCACACCTTGCTTACTTGGTAGCAACAGGATGGTGTGAACCTTAAGGGCAGACCAACTCCCAGAGAGTCATCAGACCCAGCTACCAAGAACGGTATCTTTACAATGCCTGTAAAGAAACCACAATACCTGCTCAGGAAATTTGCTTAGATCATTGCTTGTATCATTGCTTGTATCATCCTGTTCTTCTCTTTTTTTTTTTTTCTTTTAAGAAAAAGGCTTTGTATTTTCACATGGATTACAAGACTTCGGCCTTTATTCCCTACTATTTGGTTCCACATAATCATTGTTTATGAAAACATATTAGGAGTTTTGATAAGAGAAAGCAGATAAAAACCTTCCCCTCTGAAACCGCTTCTCAGAACTTTTCTCCAAAGTGGCCAGGATCTTGGTAAGCTCTGTGTCCCATTTGCCAGGGGAACTTGTCCATGACCATGATCCCATCCTGAGAATACATCTCCTTCATCCTTCTTCCAAGAACTACAATTACAAAAATGAAGCCTACATTCTTATCATTTTCCAATGTCAAAGCTAAATTATAGTCTTAAATAGTATCTCCCCCTACCTTTAAAGTTTTCTCATGATCTCCTGTTTGCTGCTTCTGTACAAAACCAACTGGTTGTGAAGCTTCTGCTGTGACTTCACGCTGCCCTTCTTGCACCTTCTGTGCTGCCTCTGAAATAAAGAATAAAGTAAGGTAGTGCCTGGAGAGACGTCCTTTATGAAGGCTGTGCTCCTCAAGCAAAGTTGTCTGGGGGAGTGGCCTGGCGGCTTCATAGCTTCCTCATCACCAGCATGCCTGTCCCAGGGCAGCGTTTCCTAAAGATGAGTCATTTGCAATGTTAGCATGACTTGCTATTTCTCTTTAATAAAATCCCATACAACAGTTGGTTGGGATTTTAGCACTTTCTGCCCATCTAACAATATGCTTGGGATGAAGCAAGGAAATAAGATTTGCTGTGGTTAAGACTGAACTTTGAGTTTTAAACAATGATTTCTACCTTTCTTGTTCAAAAAGTGATTTTCTTATCCTAGTGTGCTATTGTTTTTTTCAGTCTTCAACTTACAGTTCAGTTTTTAAAGTACTTATTTTTCCTCTGCTATTAGTTCCCTGAAAATTTCTTTCAGTTCAATTTATTAATAGAATTGTTTTTCCATGCAGCTCTACTCCCTCAAATAATTTCTGCCAGATGTTATTATTCATACTATGAAATCCTATAAACTAATGTCTTCAAAAGTCTGGAAAATATCTGTTTGCCCATTGATCATAACGGATTTTATATATCCATATATCTCCAATAGAAAAGGTTAAGTATATTAGTGAAAGGGAAAAAAATCAACATACTTAACTACAGCCATTTGATACGGCATAGAAAAACAAAGAAACAAAAAAAATCTACTACTTGATTGGAATCCATTATCAGCTCTGCCTTTCTCCATATGACTCTGAGTTATGTTAAGCTTAATTTCCAATAAATGGGTCAGTACACAGTTTTTTGTACTTAATCACATACCTACTTTGCACTGCATGGGTAGCATTAATTAGCAAACTCTGACACGTGCACATAGTTCGACAAACAGCCATACTGGATACGCATACATCATCTGGGCACTCAGCCCACAAACCTGAAAAGCATTCACACAAATCACAGAATCATAGAGTGACAGGGGTTGGAAGGGACCTCTGGAGATCATCTAGTTTAACCCCCCTGCCAGAGTAGGTTCACCTACAGGAGACTGCACAGGATGCTGTTCAGACAGGTTTTGCATGAATCCAGAGATGGAGACTGCACCACCACTCTGGGCAGCCTGTTCCAGTGTTCTATCACCCTTGAAGTAAAGAAGTTCCTCCTCATGTTTAGATGGAACTTCCTATGTTCACGTTTATGCCCATTATCTCTTGTCCTTTCACTGGGCACCTCTGAAAAAAAGATTGTCTCCATTTTCCTGACAGCCAGCCTTTAAGTAGTTACAACAGTTGATCCAGTAAGATCCTCACTCAGTCTTCTCTAGGCTAAAACTCCCAAGCTCCTCAGTCTTTCTTTGTAAGAGAGACGTTCTAGTCCCCTAATCATCTTCATAGCCCTTTGCTGTACTCTATCCTTGAATCGACAAACCCAAAACTGGACATGGTACTCCAGGTGAGGCCTCACCAGGGCAGAATAGAGGGGTAGGAGAACCTATGTTGACCTGCTTGCCACACTCTTCTTGATGCACCCCAGAACACCATTAGCCTTTTTGGCCATAAGGGCACAAGCAAGGAACAAGGAACAAATGCAGAAAAGCAGTCATTGAAAATTGGACTGTAAGACTGCCGTCTCTAATTTCTTCTCTGAAATGTGGTGACAAAATCCCTTTATCTCAGAACAGTATTGGGAAGAGTACTTTGCTGATGTTGACAAAGGGATTTAAAGATCAGACCAGAATCATTATGCAATAGTTAACAGAAATATTAATGCTGGGTAATACTTAGCCTATTTTAGCTTGGGGAAGGAATCCATATACAGACACGCATTTGAAAAATTGAAATAAGAACACAAGTTTTGAACACTGGTCACAATCTTCACCAAGGAGAACTTTATTTTCAGTGTGTCACCAATGCTATGGGCCTGCATGTACCTGAAGCAACTAAAGCCTTGTGTTTTATTCCTACAACAAGTTTGAACAACCTCAGGAATGTTCACCCAAAACTCTAACCTTAAGGAGATAAAAATCTAGTCATTAGACAACACAGGCATTTATATAAACATCTCTAAATATCTTCAGGTAGATCCGTGCTAGAGGTGCCCAGCCTTAGCAAAAGGCCCAAATCACAAAGATGACCATGACGTCTGGTAGTGACTTGAAAGAGTTTGTATGTAGGCTGCAGCTTCTGCTAGGGGCCTCTCCCCTGCTGGTTTGGGCAACTTGCCACAGGGAGGATGACAAAGCAGAAAGTGCTCTGTGCATCACGTGCTTTCTCTCCATAAAATTCCATCCACTAATGACATTTACAATTACCCACAGACTTGGTGAATCACCCTTTTTCTAGAAATCAATCAGCAGATACATCTTTTTGCAGAATGAGGATGCTAAGGAGAACCTGGACCACTCTGGGTAACCTTCAGAGACGTAGCGGTAAGGACAATTCTCTCTGTCTTTAAGCATCAGTGTTGCTTCAGAAGCCTCTAGCAACTCACAGCCACCGCAGGAAGATCCAGTGAGGCTCGTACCCTGCACTACCACCATCTTTCAGTTTAAGTCTCAATCTAGAAGATGGTGGTTGGTGTGTTCTACCTCCCCTACAACCTGCTAAGCGCTCCTTGGCATAGGGTGAACTTATATAACAAGTTGCTACTGGCATAGGAGGCAAGCCCACTCTCTCCCACCTCTCTTCTTCTTCTTGCTGTCTGCATACTCGGTACCAGCTCTGGCAGCCAAGAGACCCTTACATGAACTAAATCAGCTCACTAACCTGAGCGAAAATGAATCCAAGGAAAGAAAAGATGTAAAGTTTCCCATCAGCCTAACAAGCTCTGCCAGCTCAGGGAAAGATACTGTAAGCACCACAATCAGTGCCAGGCAGAAGGTATATCCATACAGACCAACAGAGAGGGAGAGAAAGCAGTAACTTTTCTATCACCGGTAGCAGTAAAACTCAGTTTTACTCAGCAGCTTGTTAAACCAGCAAAACACCCCACCTTCTTAACATCTACTTAAACCATTTCTGAATCAGACTGCACTGTCTCACTCCCACTGCTTGATAAAAGAAAATTAAATAAACACACTGAAGGAGCTGTGGGTTTTTTTAATCCCTGTATTTCCTTATTGGGAAGGAACTTCCTCACAAACCAAAGTCCTTCCTGGTACTGAGGCCCCTGAACTTTTGACTGTTGGTTGTGTAACTTCTGGTAGCGGTGAAAAAAGGCATGATTGGTTTCGGAAGGCCTTGACCAGGCAGGAATATGACCAGCCCAACACAACAGATTAGAGTACCTCTGCGAGCTGAAGTGCTCCAGGACAAATAATCACCTTTCTCTGCAGAGGCATTCACCCAGGGATTCAAAATGCTGGCAAGGCAGGATGTGGGGACCCATGGAAGGTAACTGCCCTTCAATGTTTACCATGAAAGTCTAGAGGTGGTGCTTCAAGGCAATGGCCTTCACTTACTTACCTAGATTTTGTTTATCACACAGGAGGATATTATCAACAAGAACAGACTTCACATCTTTGATACAATGTAATTTTAAAGCAGTTGTCTCTACTCCAGTAGTTTAGAAGATGCCTCTAACGTTGTAAATGCAACTTGCTTTACAGTGTTATCTTCAGGCATCCTCTAGGTTTTTCTTCTCTTAGATTATTAATTTTTGACCTTTCAACACAGGTCACTACTTCCCTCATTGCATAAACTCAAGCATTTAGAAGTAAAAGTAACAAAGCCATTATATCATCCAGACTATGACAAAGAGGCAAAAAATCAAGCCTTTAAAATGCACCCCTATAGCCTGGAACATGACACAGAGTCACATTGAGAGGCTGCCTTGCAATCAGCTGAAGTGACAAAACTACAAAGGAAGGGAAACCTGTAGCAGGATGCAGGGAACCATGAGAACCTCTGCAACTGCCTTTGCCCCAGTAAGAATCACAACACATCCACACTTCACTGAGGGCCAGGATCAGTGGGTGGAAATTAAAAAATAACACTTATAAAATGCACTCTGTTGTAAGTTAGACCTTTGATCTACCTCATATGTTTATTTTACACTGTGACAGACACAGTGTAGCCTTTCAAGCCAATCAAGAAAGCAACAGTTGGCTATTGTAGAAGACACATCAGGGCCAGCTCAGATAAGGGCTGCATGTGCTGCACGCTACTGATCCTGGTCAAGAACCACTGGTACCTTTGACAGGATAAACTAGCACAGCCCTGTGGCTAATCTTTTCTTTCCAAGTGATGATTCAGCACTTGGCTGCCCTGTCAGAGGAAGTATAAAGATAGCTTAGAGGTGCATTTGCCTCCTCACCTGAACTCAGCCCAAGTCTGAACCCGTAACAAGTCAGTAATATTAAGACAGGCCAACCTAATACAATTTACACACAAAATTTGGTGCTCACTCACGAGTGTTGTCATTCAAGAGTGAACCACTTACGTTGCATGAATGCTGCTTTTGAAAGCTGGTATATACGAGCCTTGAATCCTGCAGACTATGCACAGGACAAAGACACATGTTACACCCAATGACCTCTAGCCTTCTCTCTGAAATTATCAACTTGCCCTTAACTACCCACGTGTAAAGCATCATGTGTGATCACTGCACAGAAATCATACACCTAGAGTAAAATCTTTACTTTCCCTTGTAAGTGACAAATACTAATAAAACAGAACCCAGACGGTGAAAAACTCTACCTCAGAGCCTCTTTTGCGCCTACTTATATAAGCAGAAGCTTGCAACAGTTGTATGTAATCCATATGGTTCACAATTGTAGGCTACAAGGCAACAGAGTTCCACACTAAGTGCAACAAAACCACGTCACCAAAACCACAGAAACACACTTTTTTTACCAGAGATAAAGGCTGTTTTCCCCTAGTCTCACTGCATATGCAAGCACTGAGGGAGAAGTTAAGAAAGACTGATCTATGTACTCACTCCTTCAGACTAATTGTTATGTTTGGTGCAGTTCAAGTGAAAAAGAAAGAACTTCTGAGCATTTGAGTAGTTCCTTCAACTGCAGAGAACACAAATATTAACAGATGAGACTGAACAGTGAAATTACTTTCATTCTTTTTTCCCTGGATCGCAGGTCTATTTTATCATCTACTGGTTTCCCATATATGCAGTCTTCATGTAGCACAAACAAAGTACCACATGCATAAGACCAGAAAACGTATTTGATGCTGCTCTGGTTCTGCTAGTGACCTGACTGACATATTGCTGAAATATCTAAAAGGTGTTTAAGTTTCTGAAATTATTGTGACAGGAAGCACTCCATCAGAAAGTAGATGCATAGGTTTTCTTGGGTTTATGGTCTATCCATGTCTGGCCAATAAGCCCTTAAAACCATTGGTGAGTGTTATTTCATTAGTTATTGTATTTTTCTTAGCAATCTTTGACTGCTGATACAAGTTGGAACAGATCCAAACCAGGCCAAACTTCACTAAGAGACTGGTTGCATAATCTGGATCACTGATGTCCTTTTCTATGCTCATTTCCCTAAATCTACCAAATTCATCAACAAATGTGAACAGGGTGCATACAAAGTTTGATTCTGACTCACCCTCCACCAAGCTTCAAGACTGACAACTAACAAAGTGCATTTTCCTAAGGAATCATAAGTTTTCTGAACTATGTTATTGCTTATATTTTATTCAGTGTGTTGCTGCAAAGTGGTTTAGTTTCCATTCTATTCTTGTTAATCCATGTTTCATATCTAAGAGCTTAAGGCTTCTTGCATTTAAATAAAGCACAGCTTGAATGAATATTCCACACAATGTGGAATAACAACTTTGTGTACTCTCCTTCAATTAAGTGCAAACAGAAACCAGGGGGCTCTGCTTTGGCACAGATTTTTGTAAGAGAGTCCTGGGCTGTAGTTCATAGTGCTACTCCAAAACACCAATCTCCTTCGTGAAAACACGAATTCCTTTCTACCACAATTATTTAAGTACAAAAGGCATTTAAAAGCATTTTCACAAGTGGTAAAACATGTAGATATAAATTTTCTTCTGGGAATTTTCAAGCTAGGTGTTAAGTTTTCTAAGCCAAAGGAAAAAACCTTCAGTGTTCTCAGCAATTCAAATGCAGTTAACACATGAAAAAGGCAGAAAATGACAGAATGCCTCAGAGCACTGCTTTCTCAAAGGACAATAAAAATCTACTGAGAACTTTTAATCTGTCCTCTACATAGCAGAGCAGGAATCACAAAACCAAGACAAGCCAAGTAAGAAATACTGACAGGGGAATGGCAAAAGCCTGAGAAAGATAAGCTTTGAGGTGACATCTGTCTAACGGTCTTATTCAAAGCTCCCTATATCAAATAGAAAAGTTCCCATCCAAATGAAAGCCTTAAGTAACAAAATTCACCCCTTTCAGCTCAGTTTTCTAATGAACACCTTGGAATTGACTCAGCAAAAATCTTTCAACTAGCTTTTCACTCTAGACAGGTCAGCACTCTGTTTTGAGGGTTGCAATCCACTACCTTTGCGTCCAAGAAGAACAAAACAAGTCATCAATATAGGGCAAGAAGGTTAATACTAAAATATCTTCTTCTCAGCCTCTATATGACCAGGAGGTCAAGTTCTTAACTTGTCACATACTGATAATCGCCAAAAAGGGTTCTGAAATTGGCCTCAGTTCCTAGGAAAAGCAGTAATTACTGCTTCTAAATATCTGTGTAGCTACCATGAAAATCCAACTGTAATACAAAAAAGCACTTTGCTTTAACAATTTCAGCAGGGGTATCATTGTATTTCTTGGTTTGTTATGAAAAGCCCTACAAGATGTGTTTCTGACTTAATAATTACAGAACTCGAAATCCCAGTCCAACAAGAGCTGGGCTTTCTCACAAACTTTCCTACTACTGCTTTCATCACCAAAGTCCTCAGCATTACCAGACGACTGGTACTTGCCTTAGAAAGTCTTCAGCCTTTACTTTTATGTAACTGTTTACAGTAAATCACATAGGAATTAGTCAGGTTGCTCTAATTAACAACAGTAGCAATGTTTTCCGTGAGCATAACATCTTATCTTGATCTCAAATATTTCTAGAACATTTATAACACAAACTCTATTGACTTAAGCAATAAGCTTAAAGAATAAGCTGTATAAATCAAACAAAGATAAACTTCAGATTATCTCTTTTTCAGTAAAAAGGCAGGTAATGCTTTCTTTGACTACTTCCATCTTCCATTTTATTTCATTTAAACTACATTCATTAGATTATAAAAAAACTTAACATAAAGCTTCTCAGCATCTGGAACTGTAGTAAAAGCTGCAACATCTCATATAAAGATTTAAATGCAATGTTTATGGAAAACATCATCTTACAATACCACCAATTTTAACACAGACCTTTGTCTAATCCCTTCAAAAGTTGTTGTTGCTTTTGGTTGTATCCATATTAGTATAATTCTTTGGTGAATACCTGTAGATGCATCACACTCACAGTGCCATCCATACTGGCTCACTCCTCATTTGGGATGATCTTAAAAAGCTGAGCTTCCTTGTTTGTTTATTTTTCTTGAAATTCCAACGGCAAACGCAAAGCTGTGGCTCTTACAAGCTATGATTAATACTCTCATGATACTTCTTATTTTTTCTGATGAGAAAATAAACAAGAAGAGGAAGGATCACCAGTCATACTCGTTCAAGCGTGGCACCTGAGGCACACAAAGAGCTGAAGCAGTACTTAGCAAAGCTAGAACAGGATCTCCTGGTACTGCTGCTATTCATTAGCTCCTACTGTCATTGGCCATACCTTTAAGGTTTCTACCACAACTAAAGCCATTTATTCACTCCCATGTGTCTCTGTAATCGGGATTGCATTTCAGTCACAGAGAATATGAAAAGAGGCAGAAAACAGCTCACATACTTTGTGTTGTTTTGTTTTTTGTCAAACAGGCCAGTATTAGAAGTGAACATGGTTAAAAGAAAACATGCTTTCTGCAGGCAATCTCCCAGAATGGGCCTGAAGTTTAAGACAGGTACTGCAACATGAAGAATACCTGGGTACTTGGCTCAGAGGCTTGTATTTTTTTCCCCCCCAAAATAGGACTTTTTAAAGAGAGGGTCCAGAGTAATGAAAGCTTCTTATCTTTGAAAAACAAAAGGACTTGGGCGGAACAATTAAATCCTGTTTGTGGCAGCCCAGCAAACAATGACATAGCAGTTGTATAAGATGAGTGAAGAAGGATAATCTAACAGAGATCATCAGCCTCAAAGAACCACAGAATTATTTTGGTTGGAAAATACCTCTAAGAATATCAAGTCCACCCAACACCCTGTCTTGCCACCTATGTGATACAACAAGCCAATCTGACGGATACAGGTTCTGACGAAGGTCTAGCTGGACACTGTTGTGAAAGATGGGTGAAAACAGCAAATATGCAACACTTTTGCGAGCTAGAATGACAAAGATGTGTTTACTCTGTGTCAGGTTATGCAAACAGTGGAGGAGTTAAGGAAGTTAAGAGCTTCCTTCCCACCATACTTGGGATGCAACACCAGGACACAGGCAAAAACAATCAAGCCAAACACGGCTTTCTTCTCCAAGCAGCTGACTCAACAAGTAACACAGTCAAGTTTACCAGAAGACAAAAAGTGATGACATCTTGTTTGTGGAATACTTAATTTCACTTTCATTTAATTACATAAACCCAGTTCATTAGCACATTCTTAAGAAATGTTGACTATATTATACTAACCTACTGTTATTTGCTATGGGAACAGAAGTGTTGGCATGCTTTACTTACTTCCTTTGCATTTGTGCTCATGCAAATAAGGGTGATGTGTCAGATAGCATTGTTACAGACAAAAATTACAGGGGACACACCACAAATGAGTCCGAGTACATAAACAACAGCACACGGCACAGAGAGTACATACAGGAAATGCAATGTGCTAAGGAAACCAACAGCTGTGAGATTTTTGGGAGAAAAATAGATTGTAAAATCAAACTGAACATGAGGAAAAAGATGGCATCAGATATACCTTAGCAAGTCAGAGGATGGCTCTGTGAGGAAGACCTACAACACAACACCATATTTAGAAAAGGAAGATACTACAAGGCATGAAAAACATGAACAAACACTGGAAATTAATTTTGCAGGAAATACATGAGTCAAGATGCTACAGACTAGAAAACAGCTGCATTACAATAGGTGGGTATTTGAAAAGCAGATATCAAAACGACATCAAAGACAAAACTTTCTCAGGAGACAGCCATGGTAAAATACACTCACTTTACACCAGTTGGGAAAAGGAAAGCTGCCAATTCAGCATATTGAATAAATCACAGTGCACAATTTTATCCTACCAAAGGATGTCCAAGATGGGATTACTGGAGGAGCAACTTTCAGATAGGAACAAGACATTAAGTTTTGTCTTCAAGGAAGTCTTGAAAATAGAGAAACCTTAACAATGGACTGGGGGGAAAAAAAAAAAAAAAAAAAAAGAGATCAGTACTACACACTGTGAGGGGCCAAGTACTGTTCCTGTTCACAGGAGAAGGAGCGATGGATATAAGCTGCGGCACAAGAGGTTCCACCTCAACACAAGGGGGGACTCCTTTACTCTAAGGGTCACAGAGCACTGGAATGGGCTCCCCAGTGAAGTTGTGGAGTCTCCTCCTCTGGAGATTTTCAAGGCCTGTCCGGATGCATTCCTCTGTGACCTGATTGTATGATCCTGCTCTGGCAGGGGGTTAGACTCGATGATCTCTGAGTCCCTACTCAATGATTTCTTTGGGTCCCTTCCAGTCCCTAATATCCTGTAATCCTGTGTAGAAATCAGACAGATGCATAACTGTTCTTCCATTACCGTTGTTAATAAGGGCCACCATGACAGCTTCTCCCACCCTGCTCTTTTCCACAGAGTGCTATGACACATCTGTTACTGTTACACCTGAGCAGTTAGCATGTAACGTCAAAATGTTTGCAGGAAATACTGCAAAAACAAAAATATTTGTGGCCCCATTACTCACACACACACCACATGTAAATGTCAATACAATTTAATCACTATCGGTGTTTGTACTGCAGCACAGAAGTAGGAGCACCAAAGTGGATCCTCTGTTATTCTACCTCAGTTATTCTGAATTGAGAGGCTCTTATAATAGGACTAAAATGAGGAGCAATGATTTTAACAGTACTTGGTCAATTCACTTTGCGGAATCCAACACAAATTTCAAAGTCTGCTATAACTTTCCAGGCTAACTAGTGAGCATGTGCCATGTCCCAAGTGCCCATTCCTGAAAGTCACAGAACAACTTCAATTTAAATGAAACTCAAACTCAATTGAAAACACAGCCACCCATAAAATTCCAACTAGCATGAGGATCTGGAAAATAAGCAGTACTTGAGGTGATACCACGGTACAGTCCCACAGAAACAAACAGCATGTTCTATATGCCAAAAGCAACAACCCAGATGATCTCAATTCTGACATGTTTAACCTCTTATTCTACAGCCTTGCTTTTTCTTATTAACCCTCTCTGTAGCTAAATGCATGTTTGTTGTGCAGAGATAAACTGACCAAAAAACATCAGGAAAAGCACAACCTTCTCAAGTTATTTTTAATTTTCATACCTTTTCACCCACAAAATGTCATAAATACTGCATACACAAAATGCAATTGTTAAAGAATGCTATTTGAAGATTGTAGGACAACCTTTAAGAAAGCACAAAGTAAGGACAAGAGAATGTATTTAATAAGCATGTTACGTAAAATATATATGTTTAAGCACATTATCCTTTTTACTTTTTCCTGTGCTAACCCCATCATTTTCCTTGCCAGATCATTGCCAGTTTGCTCCTGTTTTTTTCTTAAACATCCTTAGATCTTGCAGTGAATCAGTAACTGAATTTATTATTCCCATTGATAAAATGATGGAAGGGTGGGAGTAAATCCAGAGAGGAATGAAGAAATTTTTAAAGCTAGGAATGTCTCTATTCCCTCTTCCTGCTACACATGTAAGTTTAAATATGCCTTATCTCAGATATGTATGTAGATATATAAAAAACCCAACCTACTTTTTCGTATTACCAACTACACAAAGGGGTAAAACTGAGATTTTTCATGTTTCACAGTCAGCTAAATTATAAGCAAGTAGTTTATCTGAATTATGCTTCAGCTTTAAGGTAAATTACTTAACTCTTTTCTCATTTCTGTAGTTATTCAGTGTTAATCTTCTATTTAAACTCTTCAATAGCACCCACAACCCCTCTTGTTTCTTGTCTTTGACGGATATTAAAAATCTTAATTTCTTCCTTCAGGAAATGAATGTTAGGTTTCAGATAATAATCCACTGGTATGCAACATCCCAGAAGCAAGCCTGCCTAGATGCTGAAATCATAGAATCATAGAATGGTAAGGCTGGAAGGGACCTCAAGGATCATCTAGTTCCAACCCCCTGCCATAGGTAGGGACACCTCTCACTAGTACAGCTCACTCAAGGTCTCGTCCAACCTGGCCTTGAACACCTCCAGGGAGGGAGCAGCCACAATCTCCTTGGGCAACCTGTGCCAGTGCCTCACCACCCTCACTGCAAAGAACTTCCTCCTGACATCCAGTCTAAATCTTCTCTCTGTCAGTTTAAACCCATTGCCCCTAGTCATGTCATTGCAAGCCCTTGTAAATAGTCCCTCCCCAGCCTTCCTGTAGGCCCCCTTCAGATACTGGAAAAGCTACTCTAAGGTCTCCTGGAAGCCTTCTCTTCTCCAGGGTGAAGAGCCTATAAACCTCAGTGTCACAGTTTAAACCGATTTAAACCAACTTTCCTGGAGAAGTACTTTAGGATGTCACCAGAGTTGTACAATGGGCAGCAGGGAGTAGGAATGTCTTTAACTGAAAAACCACAGGCATAGCAGAGCATATAAACCAAAGCTCAAACAGCATATTAAGTCATTTAGCCTAAGTGAGTCAGTTTCACGAGGCTGAAAAAGCTTGTTAAAATGTAGGCCTCATTTCTGAGTTTTTGTCAGCAGATCACATCGTTCAGCCACAGGTTTGGGTGTAATTCCATAGCAGTGCCCCAGACTCTGTGGTACCACACCTGCCCAGTGCTCAGTATCTGATTTAACGGCAAATAAGGTATTTCTTAATCAGAATGTGGTAGTGGCAGCACTATAAGGGAACTGTTGGAGTTTAACTGTAACTGGTCTCTGGGCACTGCAATGCCCTGAAAGTACAGGGACAACTGGACACTATTGACAGTAGTTTGAGAGTTTGTTCCCAGTTCTTCCTCCTAGGGCCAAGGAATATCTAGTGCTTCCAGTGCCAGGCTTCTGACCAAGAACTGGAGTATTTTAAGTTAGTATAATTGAAAGAGGCTAAGCAATATGGAGCCCTAACAATAAGCCTATTTCATGACTTTTAACTGCTATAAACCTCATCCTTTTCAAGTTCTGCTATGCTCTCATCTTTATATAAATTTTTACTCCACAGACATCTTAATTTGTTTGTCAGGTCTCTGTCAATTTCCATTCTGCATAGTAAGACTTGAAATATTATATAATACCCTGAAACTACCAAGGTGCTTTAGCATTAATGGTCTCAAATTACTGAATACATACAAATATTTTTAAAAGCAGACTCCTTTTTGCAATGATTTGGTTTTGCTCAAAACACTCTTTCAGTAATAGATCACAGAATCATAGAATGGCCTGGGTCCAACAAGATCTCCAAAAGTGATTTAATCCAAAACCTCTATGCAGCCAGCAGGGGTATCCTCAACTAGATCGGGCTGCTCAGAGACCTGCCCAGCCTCACTTTGAATATCACCAAGGAAGAGGCCTCAAACACCTCCCTGCGCAACCTGTTCCATTTCACCATCCTCATAGTAAAGAACCTGATCCTAACACCCAATCTAAATCTGCTCTTCTTCAATTTGAAGCCATTGCTCCTTGTCCTATCACCACAGGCTTTTGTAAACAGTCTCTCTCCATTTATCTCGTAGGCCCCCGTCAGGTACTGGAAGGCCAATATTAGGTCTCCCTGGAGCCTCCTGTAGGCTGAACAACCCCAGCTCCCTCAGCCTGTCATCATTGCAGAGGTGCTCCAACCCCATGACCATTTTTGTGGACCTCCTCTGGACCTACTTCATCAGGTCCATGTCCTTTCTATATTGATGGTTCCATACCTGGACGCAGTACTCCAGGTGAGGTCTCACCAGAGGCAAGTGGCAGAATCCCCTCTCTGGATCAGCTGGCAACGCATCTTTTGATACAGCCCAGGATGCAATTGGCCTTCTGGGCTGCACGCACACACTGTCTGCTCACGTCCAGCTCCTTGTCCATCAGCACCCCCAGGTCCTTTTCCACAGGACTGCTTTCTGTCACCCCATCCCCTAGTCTGTATTGATAGTGAGGATTGTTGTGGCCCAGGTGCAGAACCCTGCACTTGCTCTTGTCAAACCTCATGAGGTTCACCTGGGCCCACCTTTCAAGCTAGTCCAGGTCCCTCTGGATGACATCCCATCCCTCTGTCATATCAGTAACACCACTCACCTTGGTGTCATCTCCAAACTTGCTGATGGTGCCCTCAATCCCGCTATCTATTTCACTGATAAAAATACTAAACAGCACAGGTGCCAGTACGGACCCCTAAGGGACACCACTTGTCACTGCTCAGTGAAAGACTACATCCTAAGAGTGTTTTCACATACAGAACTGCTGTACAGCCACAGATGTAAGCACAGGGTAATTTTCTAGCATTACCTCAAGCTACTTTTCTATTTTTTTTACTAGGAAAAGCACGCTTAATACTACATCCAAGGAGCAGCAGAGACTGACGTTCTAACTCCAAAGAATTATAAAGTGGACAGCTGAAACACAGATTTTCCCATTGCTATTGCAGCAACATGCCTCAGTCCTGGTAGACAGAAATCATGTCCATGGACCAGAATGCCTTTAAACTCCCGTCTAACTCCAAATCTTTGATCTACCTCACCGAATGCTCTCGAGATAGCAGCTTGTGCCCTGAGCCCAGGGCTGCTGCCTGCATACCCTCAAGGCCAGGGTCCCATACCCCGACTCTCACGACGCAGCATTTTCTTTTGCCCTTGTAGGTGCTATGATACACACAGCCCTGCCCTTTCCCGCACCATCTACGATGACCTCAAGTAAAGCACGGCAGGAGGACAAAGTAAGTGTGGGAGTTGCTTGGGACCATGGAACTAAAACACGCAATTGGATCTACAGTAGCAACATTCAAGTTGTTTTCCAGTGTGGCACTCCCGCACCCAGAAGATCCATCTGAAGGTGCCATGGGGAGGGGGCATGCAAGGGAGGGGGCCCGGCCAGGCCTCTCCGGTGGTTTTTACCGGGAAACCGAAGGTCATTTTCACCCTCCCGCACCGCCGCACTGAGAGCTCGCCGTCCCGAAGTGCAACTACGCAGGTGCCTGCCCATCGACAGCCCTTCGCTGCCTACCTGCCGGCTGTCTCCGCTCAGGGCCGCCGCCGGGCGCCTGCCGCACCGCTTTGCTCTTCCGCAGAGCGCTCCCCATAGCGCGGTTCACTGCCCACTGCCGCGGCAGCTCAACCGTTCAGCCACTTACCCACCCCCCGTCCTAGCAGCGCCCCCTCGCGGCCACGGTCGCCCCTTCCTCCGCCCTCCCCCGGCCCTCGGTGAGGCCAGCTCGGCCCCGTTGCCATGGTGAGACACGCGCGGGCCAGGGCAGCTACGGGGCTGGCGCGACCCCTTGCGGCTCCCGGCGCTGGGCCGGGGACGGCCGTCGGCGCCAGGCCGGGCTGGGTGAGGTGCTGTGGCGGAGACGCCCACGGGGAGCAGGAAAGTTACAAGCTAGAGTTCTTCCTCCGCTTTTCTTCCGCGAGGCGGGCAGCCAAAGAGGCGATGCCGACCGAGCATCGGCCTGAGCGCAGCCCGAAGGGTGCAGCAGGGTCGGGGAGAGGGGCTGACACTGCCGGCGGAGCCGCGGGGCGGCTGCGTGGACGGCCGCTGCCGGCTGCCACCACCGAGCGGGCCCGCCTCAAGCTATCTATGCGATGCTGGAATTAGGAAAGTATTCAGGAGGCGTTTCAGAAATATTTTGTTCTCACAATTAATGAATCATTCTAAGAAATCTATACAAACAAAGAAGACAGTCGTAACTGAAAGATTAATTGCGTGGGGCAGAAGGTCTGATGAAGTTTATCATGCTGCTCCCTTCTGGTCTCGATATTATTTGCCATCATAATCTCACCGTCCTGCTTAGGTCATGGCCTCACTGTGATGGCAAGAGGAGTGCCTTCCAGGAAGGATTTCTGGCATAAACTGAAAAGACAGGGTATGATGAAAGCCATAACCCTATAAACCACTAACAAAACTGCACATAAATGTCTGCTGTTTACTGCCAGCTCCACTCCAGGCTTTCTTCATGTGGAAGTGTGTGACTTGTTAGACCAAGCATGGTCATTTACCCATATTCTCACTAACATTTGTTTGAAAGGTTTTTAAAAGATGCTAAGCCAACTGTTAGTGATTCTGGTGGATGGATTCTCTTTGCACACACTACTGGGCTGTATACTCTGTAAGTATGAAGGCTGCTGTAACACTAAGGTGTAGCAAACAAATGCACACTATGGAGTCAGGAGCTCTTAGTCCAATTCCTGACAGGACCCATCAGGCTGTTTTGTGGTCCTGAGACACATTAAGTCTCCCCTACTGTGCAGAATGTAAATGTCATGTCTAGTTATTCTTTAATCCCTTCTGAGCTGTTGATTGCTAGTACTGTACTCTGCACTGGTTAGGCCACACCTTGAGTACTGTGTCCAGTTCTGGGCCCCTCAATTTAAGAAGGACATTGAGGTGCTTGAGCTTGTCCACAGAAGGGCAACAAGGCTGGTGAGAGGCCTCGAGCACAAGCCCTATGAGGAGAGCCTGAGGTAAGTGGGACTGTTTAGCATGGAGAAGAGGAGGCTCAGGGGGGACCTTATTGCTGTCTACAACTACCTGAAGGGTGGTTGTAGCCAGGGGGAGGTTACCTTCTTCTCTCAGGCAACCAGTGACAGAACAAGAGGATACAGTCTCAAGCTACACCAGGGGAAGTTTAGGCTGGAGGTGAGGAGAAAGTTCTTGACTGAGAGAGTCATTGGCTGCTGGAATGGGCTGCCCAGGGAGGTGGTGGAGTCACCATCCCTGGAGGTGTTCAAGGCGGGTTTGGACGTGACACTTGGTGCCATGGTCTAGTCTTGAGGTCTGTGGTAACGGGTTGGACTTGATGATCTTTGAGGTCTCTTCCAACCTTGGTGATACTGTGATACTGTAATACTTTTAGTACAGGACACCAACCATGTCGGCTCTCAGTACTCAGTCACCAAAGTAATGATGAATGACAGTGAAGAAGTGAAAGAAAAGGAAGAAGAATGGGATAGCAAGTTTGCGCCTTGAGATTTAGGAGGCATTGCCTCCCCATTCTCAGCTTTGCTGCACAGAAAATGTTTGCAATTTGTATTTCAGTTGCTGTATTACTCTTACACACTGCAACATATCTCCAGTGTCAGGTAGAGTTCCCAATACCAAACCAACCCCAAACTATAACTAAACTTCAGACTCAAAGTGGAAAAAAGCATCTGAACTCACTGTGGCAATGCCCACTGTGATATTAGAAATCATGTCTTCAGTATAGGTATGTGTAATGGAAAAAATATTACAATAATGAGGATAATAATTGTTACAGGCATTCAGGGATTATTATTCAGTAATAAAGTTATTAAATTTATTTGCTCAACAAGCTTAGGGAAGGAACTCTATTCCACCAAACCTGAGCTCACTACTTTTATTAAGTTGGGACTACCAGCTGGTAATCCAATCAATTTGAGAAGAATCAAGTTTTTAAAAAAACCCTTGGAATGCTGCCACTGTCCTTTAAATGTTGGAGTCAAAGATAAGTCTGTGTATTGAAGTCACTGGGAGACTGGAAGTGTACTTCAGTCCAAGACGAAAGCACACATTCAAATATTCTTTGGGCTTGTCTGTTAGTTCCATATATATGAAAACTTAATGCAGATCTTCAGAACTGCTGTGCTAAGAAACAGGATGGCAAAGGCTGTCTTGTTAGAAATATCTGTAGAACAAAGGAAAATCTTAAAAATCTGTTGTACTGCATCCTGCATCCTGTTTCCAATATTGGACCATTATAAGGCACACACTGCATAAACTACCAATGTTGAATTAAGAGATCAGCTGTTATAATTTGAACTAACATGTAAGAAGTCTAGAAAATACTTGAATAACTAATAAAAATAGTTACATCAAGACATTAGCTGACAAATTCTTTATAAAAATGAAAGTGCTTTATCTTGAAATCTCAATAAAGATATTTTCTAGCAAACATATTTGGTGTGCGAATGCTGCTGAAGAACCCTGTAACAGATCTGTGATAATATAAATGGTACCTCAGTGGGACCAGTCCCTCATTTGCTTCTGAGATAATTGATTCCCAGCTCCCTGTGGCTGTGATCATTAAGATAGTATTAGAATTGCTGTTTCCACAAAGATTTCTACATATTCCTTCTCTATGTAAACTGGGAGGAAGGACATCTCAGTAAATTAAGAGCCTGAAGTGCCATCTTCTTATAAAATACAGAATTCTTGGTGCTGAATACAGAATAAGACTGCATCATTAAAGATCATACAGTCCTTGCATTTTCAAAATATTATTATCATTGTAATGCCATCAGTCACTTTTGCAAGCTTAGATAGCTTAGATTCATCTTAGCTTGTATCAACCACCTAAAAGTTTGCCCCCTCACATATAAGCTCTTGATCTAAGCATGTCCAGATATGTCTCATCCTTCCACAGACAAGCACTTCTAAAGAGCAAGCCTAGCCTTAGCCCTTAGTGTGGACAAATTCAAGTGAGGAGAATTCCGGCTATCACGTTTAAGCTAACAGAAGAAATCTATGTCTCTGCCTACACTACAAATGTACAGTGTCTCTCAGTATCTTAGTGACAGTTAAGGGACACAGTTAAGGTCCACTCAGTGCAACAGATTCTGCAAGAACAACTTTGTTTTAGTGATGCTGCTGACACAACAGTAATGAGTGCAGGCCTTTGAATCAGAGCAGTTTGTAAACCCATATAAACACTTCTACAGGAAGGAAACAACAAACACTGACAAGTGCCACAGCCTCTGGAAACCTCTGATACTTCCAGGAAAGTGATCAATTTCTCCAGTCATGCCAAACACAGCTAAGTGATCAAATCTATAACCATTGTGCAACTTGACTGTGTGGACAAAAGGTGAGAACATAATCTTTATGGGGAAAAAAAAAAAATCCATTGCTACTGAGCAAGACTTAGCTCTGTAGTTCTCCAGAGCCCCTACCCAGTAACTCCAGTATATCAGCACTGACAGCCTCAAGGCTTTCATAACCTTAACTGCAATCAGAACTGAACTGGGCAATAGTCCACATTTCCTTCCTTCCCATCTTCATCTGACCTGCCTTCTGTGCTCCCTCTGCAGTACCTAAAACAGAGCTGTAATAGAACCCCGGTTATTCACTCATGGGAGATGTAGTGTTTCACTGCAAAGCCATTAAGCAGCTGCCTACCCTCTTGCACAGTAGAATTAAATAAGACATCTTTCACCATACTTAGGCTACTGAGAAACTTCAATCCCACATGTAGCTGATAATAGGAGAGACCCCAAAAGATGTAACTACAGAATGCAGCTGAATGCAGATGACAACAAATCAACTCACATGAATAACACTTGCAAATGCATCATAAATTTAGACTACGACAAAATTTTACTAGAGCTACTTAGATTTCTCATTTTATACTTTGTATTACTTGCCATAGTTTGAAAAAGCTAAATTATTTCATCCTTTTCTGTTTAAATGAGCATTGATTCTTTTCCCCTGTGATGTGAAAAGAGCCAAAACCAATACAAATGTTTTTATCAAGGAGGCTGTAATGGCACAATTGCAAAGCAAGGCTCCTGTCAGACTGCATCTCAAAACAAAGGAGAAAAGATACTGTTATAGCTTTACCTCCAACTGTTGCTGTATTATTCATGGCCAAGTTAGAAGCTTCTGCCAAGATTGCTTCTAATCCTTCAAATGGTTCCATCTGGACCATCATCTTGCACATGTACTTTGAAGTTCTTTGTTGCTTTTGTGGAATGTTTATCCTTGATATTTGAGACATGTTTTAACATATACATTACCTTGATTACAAGTCAGTTCTACTCCAGGTACATTTCAAAGGGATTGCTGCTAGCCACATTTAACCCCACCTGGCTGACATTAACTAGCTATATCTTTGGATCTACTTACTTGACTACCTGTGCCACTGGTGGAAACAGTAGGTTGATTTTTATTTTTTTTTTATCTAAGGGAACAGGACTTAGGCATTCATGCTCTGCCTGTCTGTCTTAGCTCCTCCAACAACTTGAAATATTGTCCAAGTGTTATCAACTTTAGTGAAATATCTCTCAACATGCTACATTTCTGTACATACTGTGAAAGATAACCGACCAGTGTTGAGGAAAAGGCTCAGAAATAAGTTCACCTGTTATGAGAGATTTCACACAAGATCTTAGTTTCAAGAAGTCTTCAGGAAATGGCTTCACTTGCGGTACTCTTAGGTCTCCTGTTCACCTAATATCTAAGCCGTTCACGGTTCAGCTCAAAGTAGGAAAGTAATATCACAACTGGTTTGGCAGATGTGGAATTGAGATACAATGTGATTGAAATTCCTACTTTCAAAGGTACTTATGCACTTCTCAGTTGAAATCTGATGGCCTCAAGTTCATAAAAAAAGTGTGCAATAGACCTAGGAACTGAATCCACGCTTGCACCTTGCTCTTTGGACCACAATTCTCAAATAAGATGTAGTAATTTGAGAATTGCACTCTGCCCTGCAGCCTCTTTGGCGGATACCAATCTGCTCTGAATAAACACATTTTTTGGTCCTCATGCTGTGGAGATCAAAGCTGGCTAGTATTCTAGCTCTGCCTCTCAGGCATACTGTAACAGTACTGACCCTATACATGACTCCCTTTCAGAGCTGTGAGATGACACAGGATGAAGGCCACCTGAGCACCTAGTTCCAAGTGTAGCAGAAAATTTACTGTTACAGGGGCAGTGCTATCTAAAAGCGGGGTACACTTTGGTGGCTAAAGAATTTTTCAACACAAGTGAGAACTGCTGATCCTTGGAAAATGAAAAATGTTTGGAACTTCAATTAATTCCATCTGATCTCCTCCTACTATGACTTGGTTAATTACATGTAGATAATTTCTTCTGGATTCCACATTCAATCTTTTTTTTTTTTNGGCTCTGTAGCACCTTCCAACTACCTTTTAATTAGGATTGTCTAATACAAATAAGAATTTTTTAAAAAAATTAAAAAAGAGAGAGAGAGAGAGAGAGAGAGGAAATAAGCTTGAGAAAGACCACTGTTAAGAATGAAAATAAATAATAAATTCCTGAAGCTCCATGGAGTTCCTAGTTTGACAACAGACCTATTTCCAGTCTGTTACTCTCAGAATTTTACATTAATGAGAACTCTGGAGAATGTTAGATGAACCTCTCTCACTAGCATCCAGTGCTATTTCTACAAAAAAATGTAATTTCTTATTTCAAACACATTTCCAAATTACAGAGTTCAGAGCACAAGCAAGGCACATATTGGAGCAAGTTGACAGATTTGTTCTCATTTAAAGAAGCATACTTGCTCACCTTTGACAGCTTTCTTAGCTAACAGCTACTGAGTACAACAGAAGATATCTGAAGATTTTGGTTTTCTTACTGAAAAGTTCAGACAACCTCACCAAATGGATCACAACCTCACAAAACTCTTTTACATCTTACTGCATTTAGCTACACCTGCTCTTGACCATTCTTCCCCTCCTTCTGTACAGAGCTAATTTAAGCTAATCTAAAAGGAGAGGTAGATTTGGTACAGAATATGAGGAACACAACACAGAATGGAGAAATTATTAATGAACCTGGAGAACATAAAATCTGAATGACATGATGGAGAATTTGAGACTGTAACTGACAAGCACCTTGACAACAAAGCAAAAAGCATTACACTGGATGATTTATTAAGGTTCACACAAGACACCCCTAATACTGTACAGAGTGGAGATGCAGATGAGATCTGCTGAAATACACCTTTTCAGGATATACAGAATAGAAGACATGGTGCTTCAAGTATATGGAGCTTGAGAATGTACTTGGCATATGGATAAAATAATAAGTCAGTTAAAAACTGCATGATAAGTGTGTGACAGAAGTTGTTACTAACGGAGGAACACAAGATAAAAAAATTTATGTAAAGAAGAATGCTGGGTTGAATTCTCCGTTTTCAGCTGGCTGACAAGTTTAACCACTGAGTGCTGTTCTGTCACCAGCAACAATGAACACTTGTTCCCACTATGCTATCCTACAGAAACGCACTGTGTAAAATAAGTAGATAAGTAGTTTCTCCATCAGTAGAACACTGATAAATGCCAGCCAAAATGCCATCAGATAAACACTTGATGTTTTTGTTTCAGGTTTGAAAAATATGCAGTAGAAAGATTTGAGTGCTACATTTTCACATAAATATTCCAAATATCAGTTAGCTGATAAAAAAAGGGCAATGTTTGCTCTGTGCCCTGAGGAACCTGCAGACTGGTCAGCATTCATCTTTCTACTCACTTGTTAAATTGTGGGCTGACAGAATCCATCCAGAGATCTTAAAACTACACAGCAAGATGAAACATGTATTTCGATGGCACTATCTTTAGTGAACACCAGCTGTAAAATAAAGGGGGAATTAATTCCATAAGGTCCTAAAGTTAGTGAATGTTCTTTTCATCAATTTGCAACTTCCAGGCATTTAAAAAAAACCAACAAACTAATAACTGCTCACAGTACCCACTAGGCAGAATCAAGTTGCATATAGTATTTGCAGTAAAAACCTGAGGCCATTCAAGATTTGTCTCATTTGATGTTTCAGTTTAAATTCAAAACAGTCCAAATACATGAACATTTTCAGTGAATCTGAATCCTTATATTTTTGTAAATCGTTATGATACACACACATACATATTTATACAGATTAAACTTATGTTGTTATGGGGAAACAAGTGGAAATGTGTTAAGTTTTGCTTTGTTTAAATCCAAATGTCAGAATAAACCTAGGAAAGGAATGTACTGTGTTTGTCAGGTCTTAACCAGAACACTAGTATAGGGTATTGTGAAACGTGCGTTTCATACCTGTTTAGGTAAAACACTTAAGACTCTCACATAATGAAGAATGACTACAGGCCATTGAAAGCTGCACAAAATTACTCACTTTACTTACACTGTGGAGATTGCACACACACATGTTGATGTCAGGTGTGTGGAATGTCTTTGGCTGCCTTCAAGAAAAAATCCCTCTCTCCAATTCTACTGAATGGCAGAATTGGTGGATTATGAAGTGTTTCATATAAATGCTTCTTAAGAGAGGTTTATAGAACTCAATGAAGTCATTCCAACTGTTAAGTCAGCAGCTCATACTTCTTCAGAACAAAGCCTAAATGTATAAGTAAAATCTGCTTGTCAGACCCTGTATCACCGTGAGGGGGAAATTTTTTTTTCCAGTGAGATTTTATTTCTGTAGAGAGAAAGGGCAACACAGAACCAAGATGCTCTAAACAGAGCATCTTTGGTGCTCTAAATCAAGATTTTGCTCCACTGAACATGCAGTTGGGACCTAGGTGCCATGGGCCACTGTCCTCCTTCCGTCAACCTCCTTTTCCTTAGGCTCTTTTTCAACTTGTGTGAGACCCAGGAACTCTCAAGGGATGTACCGCGTTTTTCTCTCAACCGATGAATCCAGGTGCTGGTGGACAGATTTCAACAGCGCTGAGGATCCCGTCGATCCTCTATGAAAAATGGAGCCAGCCCCACTGACCCGTCTCTGAAGTGATCGGCACTCTCCGAAAGGACGGGGACAAAGCCGTCGGGACACCGCCAGCAAGGCCACTCTCCCCCGTTCGCCATCTTCTAGGGTCTCCTTTACCCCACCTCCGGGAAAGAACTGCGCCTGGTCAGAGACCCCACTACACAAATATCACCAACACCAGCCCTGCATCTAGCAGAAGAAAACTCTTTTGCCAGAGACAGGTAAAGGAACCTACAGAAGCATGCCGCTAGGCCGTTTTACCTCAGCCCCGCCGCAAGGCCCCCTTCGCCACTAGGTACGGAGTGGGCGGCCCCAGCTAACCCCCCCAAGGCCGGTGCCTCTATTCGCATAAAGCAGGCGGGCAGGGCCGCAGCTCCGGGGGGCGGGAGCGCGCTGAGGGGAAGAGCCGGAGCGCGTGGCGGGGAGGCGGCGCGGAGGGAGGGCAGGCGAGCTGCGGGAAGCGGGGCTCCGCGCTGGGACTGGTTCCTTCGCAGCCATTTTCTGTCCAACCAAACAGCCGATTTGCGGAGGGAGCCAACCAGGGCCGCACTGGAGGTTTGTGCCTGGCTCCGGCCAATGATTGGTAACCGGTTCCACTGCAGGCTCGAATGAAATGTCCGTCTCCCTCCCCGGGCCCCGGCGCTGCTGCCGCGCCGCCGCCGCGGGGACCAGGAAGTGGGGGGCCACAGCCCCCGGGCCCCGCCACCGGCCGCTCACCTCTTTGTGCGCTGGGGTAGCGCGGCCAGGGGAGCGGAGTGGGAAGGCGGGGAGGCGGCAGCCGCTCGGGCAGGGAGGCGGCGGCTGGGGGGCTCCTAGCAGGGACGGTGGGGCTGCTTCCTCCGCCGGGTCCCCTCTCTTGTTGTAGGGCCTGGGTCTCGGAGATGTCCCCCGCCGCTCCGGCTCCATTTTGTGGCCTAGGTGGGGGGATGGATAGGAAGCGGAGACGGGAGCGCGGTTGCCCGGCGGCCGTACCCGCCGCTAAACGGGCCGCGGCCGTTCGTATGCGGGCAGGTGGAGAACTCGGCACCTCTCACCGCCCGCTGAGGTCGCGGCGGGGAGTATGCCGACTCCAGTCTTTTTCCGGGCCGAACTGGAGAGCGCCACGACCCCTTAACATGACTTTCCCTCCCGGGCCGCCGGCCGCGCTCGGTGTGCCCTAGGGCCCCTGTCTCGGTGGTGGCATGGCGGGCGGGGGAGGTGGCTTTGTGGCGGCCGCGCCTCGCCGTGCGCTGGCGGAGGGGACTCCATTCTTTTGTTTTTGACCGGACAGCGCCGCAGCCCACGGAGCCCCCTCCCTTCGCCGCGGGAGAGAGGGGTCGCGGCCCCGCCGCGCTTCTGGCGGCCTACCACCACGCCCACGGCCCCGAGCCGGTCAGTTGGACTAGTCCGACGCGGCCCCTGCTGCCCTTGTCAAGAGCGAAATTTTCTTGAAAGCCTGGAGGTGTTTGAAGGGATAAGGAGTAGAGGGGCGAGTCACTGCGTTGTGATGGGAGTACTGAGGTGACGGTGCGGAGAGCCCGATACGGGCACGGCGCTTCGGGGTGGAAACAACAGGCAGTGGTCTGCAGGAGGGCTCCGGGAAACAGCTCCCAGTAGCGGGCTGCTGTAGGTGTGCGGCCTCATGTCCTCACAAGCCCGGGAGGCTGCTGCATTCAGCACGGAAATATGAGCCGTGGTGATTTAACAATAAAGTTGGCAAATAACGGAATGCAGTGTCTTGTTCGCTTTGAAAACAAGGGGTCACAGTAGATAAGGTACCTGTCGAGTAGATGAGACCTAGGTGCTAGGAAGACTTGGAGTGTATAGAAAGAAGGTTTCCTGCATGTGCCCCTGTGCGGTCTGGTATTGCATCATTGAAGGGCATGAAATCAGGAAGTTAGATTGATCAGATGGCAGAGCCAAACAGTATCGGCAGCATCTTAGTCTGTACTAGATGGCAGGTAGAGAGGTGAGACTCCTAACATTCCCAGTGTCTATGTAACTGTTGTGTTTTCAGCAAGTGTTCCTGGGCATACCTGCCTATGCCAGTTATTGCTCTGTCCAGAAATCATGTAGTTGGTGATGTTGAAGAACGTTTGTGTAGATCATTCACTGACAATCATATTGGTAATCAAAATATTGTTGCATGAATGTTATGGCAACTACTATGATAAACAGGTTAATGAAACCTTCCTCAGTCCTACTGTAATACTGCAGTAATAGAAAACCAAATTCTAGCTTTATCAGTTTCTTCAAAGGTTAACCAAAAAGACTGTTTTGTATAGAACTGTCATGTAAAAGCTACATTGTGTATTTTATTTACATATAGGAGAGCAAAATATTGATAACAATGACTCAAAACATTTCTAGGCAGTGAGGGATGTATAAATCCCTCATTCAGCCCTTGAATAGGCACTCTTAAATGTGGTAACATTTTCATGTCTTGCTGATAGATGGAAGTTATTTTCAATTTTAAAAGTCGTGAAAAGCAATACGGAGCTGCATTATTCACTCTAGCTTTAACTGGCTTTCTGGAATGGAGAAGTGGTGTACACACGATCATCAGCATAGAGTTTCTAAAGCTTGGTGATTAGTCTTTTGTGTTGCTTATGTTGCCTATGACATGGCATAATGTTAAGAGGGGCATCCTTCTAATTCTCTAGGAGATACAGGGTGGATTAATTTGAATTACAAAATGTTCCTGAGTTACTTGTGCTCTGCATTGAGTGGGTGATTAGATGTGGTTTTGGCTGCTGGCATTTGTAGTTGTTGTGTTTGAAAGAAGTAAAGAATATTTGGTATTGCTCATTAAACTTCAATGACAGCAGTTCAAAGTTTGATCGATAACCTGTGCCATTAATTACATGAAGGGAGGCAGTATACAGATACTGAATGAAGAAAATTGTACAAGATACTGTGAAGACAGGGAATGTTAAATGTTATGAAACTTTCAGAATCAGATTTTGTTTTGTCAACATTTAAAGGATTGCAAAGCTCCTTAGTGCTTTCACCTGTAAAATTTGCTTGAACTTCACTTTTCAGTGCTGAGCTTTGCAATACTACTTCAGAGAATATTTGGGAATTGGTGTTTAGTGGCAGGATATTTGTAAAAAACACAAAACATGACACTGTGCATACTGAGCATATGTAAATAATGTCAGTACAATAAAAAGAAGAGTCAGAAAATTTGATAATTTTGATGAAAATACTGGCCTGCTCTGAACTAACTATAAAAATTACTTGCCCTAGGAGTAAGTTTCTTGGCACACCTCATGTACTGCTGCAATGAGGGAAAAACATAGCCAACTTATGAATGTTACCAAACTTAGAAAAGAAAAAGACAGACTTTATGGCTTGCTGGTTTAATAAAGAGATAAGTTTAGTTTTTGACAACAAAATGCTAGAAAAGCATTGAAAACTATGGGGAAAGGTAATACAGGGCATTCAGTCAGTGATGCGGGAGGGAGGAGGTGGTGGTGTAGTCTGTTCAGCAGTATTGCCCTCCTGCAACTTCTGCAAAAACAACAGAACTGCCTCCATTGCTCTGGTGGGCTTTTTTTGTTGGTTGGTTTTTGGGTGTTTGTGTGTGGTGGTGTTCTCTCCAGTTTTCTCTTTTACTGCTTAAAAAAAAGAGAAGGCATGAGAACTGTTTCTCCTGCTTGCTCCGAATCACTGATTCGCTCCTACTTCATGTAAAAATATATACGTTGTTAGTACACCCATATATATTGCAGCTAGTCATGCTTATGAGTGGTTAGCCAGTGAGGAACTACCACATAAGTGAGCAAAGCTGGTTCCATGCAGATGGGACTTGTGACATCTGGGGTTGTAAGATGACCCATAAAGCTAATGATAATGTGGTTTGCAAAAGTGGAAAATGGAAAGGTGAAAAGGCCTGATTGGTTTCATAAAGGAAAGATTTCCTCCTCATAGTCCAAAGGAAGGACCCTGGTACAACCTAGATGATAACAAGCCTTAGCAACACTGTCAGGTCCTTTAAGCATCAGTCTGCTGCTCCAAATGTTTTTCTGCTGTGGGGGAAAACACTAAATGTGAGATATTTAGAGGAGTCCAATATGGAGAGGTACAGCATAATGTCTGTGTTCTAGGCATGTGCTAAGAGGTTTTAACTTTGCATTTTTGTGGCTGTACTACTATGATGTCCTGTGAGTTCATTTACCAGTTGATGTTTCTTGCTACAGGAGACACTGCTTTACTACCAGGTGAGAATTCAGTGGGATATTAGATTCTCCAGAAGTCATTGCAAAATAAAAGGAAATTAAAGGTGTATTTTCAATTAACAATTATTTCTGTTTCTAGATAGGAGCAATAAGTGAAGGTGCAGAAGGCTCAAATAAAATTTCATTGTCTCTGCTGTTGTGTACTGCTTTACATATGATGCAATAACGTGGCAAAAATTGATCTAAAAGGACTACTGTGGTTGCTACCTACAGCTGTAGTTAAAATTTCTGTGCTGCTCCTCTGGCAGGGACACCTGTGTGGAAGATGTACCAAGTGCTTTGGTTCAATGCATGTAATTTTCTGCTGTCCATTTTGTAGGGTAGCAGCTTTGGGAGACATGATGGATAAATACCACGTGAAGTACTTAAATCCCAAGAGGCCTTTGGTTTCCCCTCAAGAGGCTAGCTTTGCAAATCGTTGCCAGATAACTTTTTTTATTTTGAAGACAAATCCTGTTTCCCATTATGAAGACAAAATCCTGTGTCTTTGATTCCATTTTTGTGTTTTATACTGATCTAACTTTTAGATCCATCTTGTCCTCAGTGCTAGTAGGTCTGGGCTTGCATTTTTTAGCTGTTGTTTAGCTGAGCCACCGATACTGCTCTCCTCTTGAGATTAAACAGGATGCAAGATGTACTTTGAGATACTGAGGTTTTATTGATTCAGTATAACCATATTTTAGGAACAGTTTGAGTTGTGGGCAGCTGACAGGTATTTTTTAAGCATCCCTCCAAAAAATCTACCAGATGTCAGCGTAAACCTGTACGTGCATTCTCTTGCATCTTATCACTGAATTTTCTTTGATGTTCTTGATCTGAAATGTTTCTTTTTTTAATATATTTCTCAGGCTAATTTTATTGGATCCATAATTTGTACATTCTTAGTAATACTATTTTTTTTCATTGGAGGTTAAAGACAAATGAAAAGCTGCACCTGAAAACAACTAGTAACAGCCACAAAGACACCCCTCAAAAATTAAATATATATTAAAAAAAAAAAGCCTCCCAAACAAACCCAAAATGAAACCAAGCAGCAAACAAACAAACAAACAAACCCCAAACAAACAAAAAACATAAAACCAACCAGGCAACCAAAAAAACCATTAGGAAACTTTGTGCTGCTGCTCTGTGTTGGGATGTTTTTTCTTACCTATCACCAAATAATTGGGTTGTGCCCTATTCTTGGTTTCTGTCTCTCACTGTTGATAAAAATCAGATGTTATGGTCACTTTAGAGACCAGTGTGCTGTCACTTCTGATATGCTTATCTGTCAGTCTTGATTCAGTCTCAGTGTGTTCGTCTCATGGTGGAGCATCAGTATTTTTCTAGCACTTAACTTTGAGGATAGTGTGCAGGATTCAGTAAGTATTTCTTGTAGAGGTGTGCAGTATGTGCTACAAGACCAACCAGAGTGTTGGAATCTCTCCTCCTTCATATGATTCAGTAGCCACACAGGTGCAGGAGAGTCGGTATTAAAAGACATCGCAACATCTGAGTGCTGAAACTGCCATGCAAATAGGGTGCATAATCTGCAAATAGGTGCTGTGGTTTGAAGGAAGTTGTAACAGCGCTACAAGCTAAAATTGGAGGAGGGATTCTTGCCCATCTGAACCTTTCAGGATTAGATCTCTCAGAGTTCTGTCCATGAAATTTAGCATCTTATTCCGTAGAAAGAAGTAGCACTTTAATACTAAATGTGCCACTGTAACAGTTGTCCTTTCAGTCTCCCAGTGACTGCAGTTACTGTAAACGGGGTGTTTCTATGCTACGTGGGACCACTGTCTTTTTAGATTAATTTGAGGGGCACTGAAAGCAGTTGGGTTTGTGGTTTGGGGGTTTGTTTGGTGGGTGTTGGTTTTGCTTGGTTGGTTTGTTTTTGTTTAAAGGGTGGAATTAGTTAGCAATAGTATATTTAGAATAGCATGTTTTCATTTTCTGAGTGTTGTGTTATCCTGAGCTGACAGTCAGGTATGTGTTGACTGACTTGAGTCTTAAACACCTGAAATTAAAACTGTAGTACTTGAGGGTGTGCCTGTGTTCATTATGATATGGCTAGAATAGCAGTGGTCACATTTTTCATAAGGGCCTTGTTTGTGTTATCTATTGGGCTTAAAGAAATACTAGTAGGGTGTCTAAGTGGGGTATTAATTACTGTTGCTATATTTAGATACCTGGATCTAGAATTGAATGAAATTTCAAACCTGACAGATTCTTCTATCCAATTTACTTGGATTGAAGCAGTATGTAGCAATGCTGCTCCTTTTCTCAACTGTGAGGCCAGCCAAACTGTGGAAGAGGCTTACAAAGCAGGTGGGTGTGGCTGGATAAAGCCTTGAGCAAGCTACTCAGAGTGGACTCTGAGGAATAGTTAGACTAGAGACACCCCAAAGCCCCTTCCAACTTGAACTGTCCTGTGATCCTGGATTAGGACCTGGTTACACTAAGCGTTATGCAGAAGGGTGTTACACTATCTGTAATCCCCTGTCCGAAGTTGTCCTGGCAGCTGAATGTCTTTCTTAAAGTAATACTCACAGAAGTAATTCCAGATGGTCTTAAGCAGGCACTGACAGCTTGCTTTGTCTGAGACAGGTCTACCTTTTTCCTGTGCAAGCCTTTTCCTGTCAGTTTTGCTATTCAGTATTTTAGATTCATAATGTTGATAAGCTTCCACTTAAATTCTCACTAATTGTGAAAGAATACATGCTGTATATAGATAGATAGGGAAATGTGCACACAGAGAAGAATAAAAGCAAAGATAACACCTCAAGGATGCATTAGTATAATGTAGCCAAAACTATCTGCAGGTGCAACAAAGATTTTAAAGAGATTCTATTGGGAATCAACTTTTGGAGGTAAACTGGGCTAGCAAAATGGGTTTCCTAATGACAGTGCTAAGTATTGGCAGTAAGGGTTCAGATGGGGAAGCCTGCAGGATGAATGCACAGGAATTTGAAGAATATTACAATCCGGGAAAAAGGAAACATTTTAGAAGATACTGAATCATGGAATGGCTTAAGTTGGAAGGGACCTCCAAAGGTCATCTAGTGTAACAAACCCTCCACCACCACCCCCTGCAGTGAGCAGGGTCACTTTCCATTATATCAGGTGTCTCAGAGATGACTGTAAAAGAAGGAAAAACAGCAGGGCATTTTAAATAACACCGAGGCTGAGTAAACTTAGTGCTTAAAAGCATATGGAGACCCTAAGTCTGAGGTAAATTGTAGTAGGGATCAGAGAGCCGAAACTGAGAAGAAGACTATTAGACAATACTAACAAAATTTTGGAGATAGCTTTTGTGATGTACCAAACTGCAGTGTGTTAATTGCTTCAAGTTGCAGAAGGAGAAGAAACACAACTCTCTTTATCATGGATTATGTCAGTTTTGATATTTCGACAAACAGGATTGTGATATCCATGTGTTGTCATGACAGGGAGCTGAGTAAGCAAACTGCAGACCCTTTGGAAAATTGAAAACCAAAGTTAAATCTCCCAAAAAACCCTTTGCAAAATGCAGAAAAGGCAAATTTACATGAGAATTGGCACATGGGAATTGTTTCAGGCATTAGCCTCCCTTCTTTTGGGCAGAGCGGCTGTGTAAGAAGTGAAACTATTTTACAGAAGCCCACCAAAAGGGAACAGAAGTGCATTCATTGAAGAAAGAAATATGTATGTAATATTCTATATGATGAAGAAGAGGTGTAAGAGTTGGGTTTTTCTCTTTCAAGCAGCTCCTAAGGCTATGTCCAGCTGTTGTAATATTGTTTGCATGTGAGCAGCGCTCAGGTTACACGTGCATCTGTAGCAGTGGACATTGCCTGAAGGTTTGAGAGCAAAACCTAGTGTGACTACAGGCAAAGTACAGATTGGAGAGAGGTTAAGTTGCTCATATTTCTCTTTAAGTATAAAAATAGCAGAAGACTGCTTCTCCCTCCCTCTCCCTGTGTAGACTAATGGTACTGGGAAGAAGTGAACATGGTCTCATTGGTAATGACCTTTTTGGACAGAGGTTATTTTCCAAAGCAACCAGAATACTTGCACAGCTGGTCTAGATCAGCAGGTGAATGGAGCTGGGTTCTGCCTCCCAGGGTGCTGTGTGAGTATCTTGTCAGTAACGCTGGCTGGTCTTGTCAGAAATGTCTGGAGTGGGAAGATGGAAGGATGGGAATTACTGGCCCAGAGAAGAGGTTGGATGAACTGGAGAATGGGAATGGAAGAGATGATTTCCTAGCAAGCAGGTAGATAAGCAAATAGTAACAGTTCTTTGATGTTAAATATAACATCACATTAAATTCAGGGCAAAGGTGAATTTGGTGCTGTGCATCTAAGCATATTTAAAAATTCTTTTGATTTGTGTGCTAGCGTTGAAAGAATTTGCATATGCTGGGAGCCCTTTCCCCCTCCCTAATTTTTGCACTGTTTCCTCTCTCTAAAAGAAGCATTACTAAAACATGTGACTACAAAAATACCACCTTACAAGGAAAAAGAAAGAGGCACAAAAACTAAATGTTCTGCAACTGGAAAAAAAATATTATTAAAAAGTTCTAGACTTGAATTCAGACTTCTATTTGACATCCCCTAAAAGTGATACTTTTTGTTGGCCACTATGTCAGAACATTGCAAAAAGGAGCACTGAAATATGCCCAGGGAGAGTAAAGCAGGGCAGGAGCAGGGAAAGCAAAGGAAAACATGACTCAGAAGGCACCTCAAGGAGAATGAGGATGCCAGGCTGGCCCTGAGGTCAGTTTAGAAGTTTGTCAGTGGACTTAACAAGAGCTGTTGGTGTGGAGGGTACTGGTGAGTGAAAGATGACACTCTTGTGTAATAACTGTAGGTAAAACATTCAGTGAGTAGTGGACTAATGTAGATTTTGAGAGTTGTTAGAGAAACAGATGCTTTGACCAGTCAGACTCTCATGGGAACAATACAAGTTTGCTCTATCTGTGCTGCTTGAACCAGATGCACAGCTTGTGCATCTGGCTGTATTTTTGGGGAAGCTTCACAAAGCAATTTTACTGTTTCCACTGTCAATAAAGCTCAGCAACAAGAGAGGGGATGCTGTCCTCAAATGACAAAATACACTTTGTATAAATTTGTCTCATAGTTTAAAGCTGATTAAAGTGCTGCTTTTCAGCAATAGCTGCATTTAATGATGTAATAAACATAGCTGAAAGGTTTCCGTCTTCTGGTTGTAGATGGATGGTGATAGCTCCACAACAGATGCTTCTCAGTTAGGAATTGCTGGAGATTACATTGGTGGCAGTCACTATGTGATACAGCCTCATGATGGTAAGAAATATTAACAGTAAATACTAGTATTTATTTGTGTGTGCATGTATATATATGTGTATATGTATATATTGCCTTCAAGTTCTTGCATAGTTCTCTGCTATCTTCTCTCAAGCTAAAAAATTTATAATTATTTGTATTCATAATGCCTCACTATGTAAAGTATATTTTCTTCAGTCTGAAGGGTGGGGGTCGGATTTTACTATGTTAACACCAAATCCTTTGAAGTCATGACAAAAAAAAGAGTTCTAGGAGGCAATTTGTATTTTGATGTATGACATTAAGAATGCTTGGTGTTCAGCAGCTCCATGTATTTCTGCTCATAATGTGGGAAGGATGATCCTGAACAACCATAAGGTACCCTAGGGTGCATCTTTTTCTTCTTCTTTTTATTTTTTTTTAAGCGATTTCTTCAGTGTTAATACACTGTGCTTTCAGAGGTCTTTATCCTGCAGTGTAAGATTTTAAACTGACTTAATTACAGCTTGCTGTCTGTCAAATACAATGTCTGTTAACTTTTCTTTATTTCATTAGACACAGAGGATAGCATGAATGACCATGAAGATACAAATGGCTCAAAAGAGAGTTTCAGAGAACAAGATATATATCTTCCCATTGCAAATGTGGCAAGGATAATGAAAAATGCCATACCCCAAACAGGAAAGGTAATATGTTTGTCTGGTAAAGAAAATATATAAATGCATTCTGTTCCTTCCTCTGAGTAAACTTGAGTTGGTATTTTTACATACATATTTTTACAAATGATCCTGATTTACTGGACAAAAGCCTTACAAAAGAAAAACACAAAATCTGAGCAGAATTGAGTAATTGAGACTAAGTCAAATTTCCTTAGAAGTTTTCAGAAACTGCTGTAATGAGAATATCCAAAACAGTACTCTTCATAGGGTTTTCAAGAGCTTTCTATTTCCATGTTCTCTGCAATTGTCATAACAGGCCAGATTTGGTGACAATTCTGCATCAGTAACGATATTTTCAGTGCAGTTCTCTTAAGAAATTTAATTTACTTCTATTGAGGTGCATAACATTTGGAATAAATGAACCATTTTGGATTAAATAAAAATCCAGTCCTCACCCTGAAGGAAAGAGAATGGTTAGTCTTCCATCACTTGAATCTTTACATATCCAAATGCCTAAATGATGTAAGAAGGCTGCCTCGTATGATGTAGCAGACAAGGCTGGATATTGAAGGACTTTGTTTCTTACTTGTAAGAACAGGCTTTTTAATCTATTCTGCTGAGGTAGTGATTGAGTGTTTGGCCATTCTACCTGTTTATCTTAAACTTTTGCAGGGCTCATATTACTTGCTATTTCTCTATTCTATTCCAGTATAGTTCCTGCCCCAGTAACATTTCCTCTAGCTAAAGCTGATTTTTTTTTTTCTCTCTCTCTTTTTTTTTTTTTTGTAGTTTTTTTTTTTTTTAAATTTTATTTTGAGCTCACTCTAAATAGAAGCAAGACATAATTTACTTGCATCTGCTTGTACTTTTTGTAGTGTTCAGGGCTTTCTGGAGATCTGGGTGTTACATTTATGTCTTTGCTGTGAAAATCTCTTCACTGGTCCATATTGTCATAAATTTTTAGTGATCAAGATGAGATTTTTCTCAAGAATTTAGCATATGGGATGTCGAGCTATCTTGAAAAAAGGGAGGTTTTTGTGAAAAACTACAAGGGAAGCTGTTGACTGATGAGAACTTCTGAAAAATCTCACCCTATGTGTCTGAAAATATCAGAGGAACTGGTGAAGATTCTACACATGGTTACTCCTGCTTTTTTTTTTTATAGGAACAGGTTCTTCTCATGTAAAAAATAAGAATCTTAGTTATTATAGTCTTTCAGTTGGCTCCTGTCAGCTTCCTAAATAAGCATGAGTAATGCTTGCTGTTACTTATTTTAAGTCAGGTAAATTACTTTTGTCCAACTGAAAACCATAATCAAATTTACTTACTCCATTTTTGCCAGGGGCATATGTTTCTTCATTTGAATTCTCATTTGGAAAAATGTATACCATAATATTAAAGCATTAGAGAGGCTTACTGCTAGGCATATATTGTGGTCCTTGAATCTGGTCAGGATAAAAATACTTTTCACTGCTGAATTTGTGGGAATTTACTGCACTGGGGCTAGAACTGCTGAGTCTGTGAAAATGAAAATGCAAGTAGGCTATGACATTGTAATGAACAAGTTCGAAGAGAAGGCCTGGTTAAGCAAAGTAAGCAATACTGAGATGCATCTATACGTAAAAGCTCATACAGACACAGTTGTCATGACTTGAGGAGATCCTGGCAGTTGGCTAGGCTGTGTGAAGTAGTAAAACAAGCTAAAATCATCTTGCAGCTGTGCTTACATAGAGCCGTGATGACATCCAGTGGTTCCCTCACATACAGGTGTTGCTTAAATGGGTATTTATCATCAGGTTTGGGGATATTTCCTTATTGTCAAGTGTATTCTTTGGGATTGTTAAAAACAATCAAAACAAATCTTCTTCCACCAGCATTTTATGATACTTTTTCCTTACTAGATTGCTAAGGATGCAAAGGAATGCGTGCAAGAGTGCGTAAGTGAATTCATCAGCTTCATAACGTCAGAGGCAAGTGAAAGGTGTCACCAAGAGAAAAGGAAGACCATCAACGGAGAGGATATTCTCTTTGCCATGTCAACCTTGGGGTTCGATAGCTACGTTGAACCCTTGAAGTTATACCTCCAAAAATTCAGAGAGGTTGGTATATTTTACAATATATTTCCTTATTTGTTTAACCTGGTCGAGTTTATCCTTAGCTCCCTGTCATTTTAATTGTACCGTGGATAGCTTGCACAGTATCTCACAGCTATTGTCAGGGACTAATCTAATGTTTTAAAGTGTTACCAGAGGATATCAAGAGAAAAAAGAGAAAGTAAACATTTTTATTTGACTTGCTGATTCAAAGTGGTTAAAGCTTTCAACTAAATAAATTCTATGATATACTGCTGGTAGTAAATCACTGTGGTCTTTAAAGGTACCTATTAAGGATACTTAATTCGATCTTTGGGTTCAATCAATAAAACTGTGCTAGACTGCATCCTCTGAGGAACTACATTAATGCCTGTTGTTTGTGGGGGCTTTGGATCTGCAAAAGAAATTTTTCTCATGTTGGAATAATAATTCACATGGAAGCTTATCTGCTTCAATTGGCTTTTTCTTTTTGCCTGTCCCTCATTTTGCTTTTGATACATAGTACATGGTAAGTATGTGATCCAAGCAGTTTAATTTATCCCTTCTCTGGCAGAAAGGGACTTTCAGTGATTTAAACTTTTTGAAGGAGCAGCTGCTTGTGTTCATTTGGGTTTTTGCATTTGGTTTTGTTGGTTGTTTTTTTGGTACTGTTCCGCTCCCTCACCTCCTGTCTGGAGACCAAAGAGAGTTACGCTTACTTGCTGCTTTACTTTAGTGTTCTTTTACCTCAGAATACCAGATTTAACCAAACAAATCAAAGCTATTTTTATCCAGTGACTTCTCATAGACCTGAATGAAAAAGTTGTTCAGGATTGAAATGATCCTGGCAGGGGGAAGGAGGGAATTTTTTTTTTTTTTTTTAAATATGGATCTGTCTGTCAGTTTGACTACTTGGCTTTACTGGCATGAGTGAAACAGGTATGTCTAATCTGGCAGCGCTGTGTGTGTGCATGTATATATATATATATATATATATGCTTTTCAGACATTCTTTGTGTTCTATAAGCTGAAGTTTTTAATTAATGGTGTCAGATAAGCTAATGATCCCTAATTTGCTGATGGCACTTGAAGCTTCCCCTTCCCAGAAGGCCTGTTTGCCGTGATGACTGAGTAACAGGAGGTCTAATCTGAAAGTTGGAGTACTGCTCTGTGCTGCCTTTTTCCAGTTCTGTGTAGCAGTTGCACATGCTGTCAGAGTGCTATATGTGCTTTAATAAAAAATGAAAGTAGTTCTTAACTAGTTCCAGTACTTCTGAAGAAATCTGAAGTGGCTCACTTCAGAATGAAAGTAGTATAGAATGTTTCTGCAGATAGGTGTTGTGGGACAGGGTTTTAACTGGATGGGTTGGATGGTTTTCCTCATCAGTTTTAAACCTCCATTCCAGGTAGTTTTTGGAGTAGCATGTATGATGAAATATTTCTGATTTGTAGCTTAGTATTTGCTCTACATCAAAAAATTGTAGAGACTGTCTTTTTTACCTGTATTATTTTCTTAGATGTGTTTTTTTTGTGATAGCTTAGAACATCAACCATCATACTTGTAAAACTGCATGCAGATGACTAGGAGCCTTGGCTTTCTCTGCTGATATCCTTTCTGGCTGTAGTCCTTGATGTAGGAAAAGAAATCCAGTACCTTGGTTTAAATGTCAGCTCTTAGCGTTGTAATGATGGTACTAGTGTCTGGTTGGTAAGCGAATGTTTCATATTCTCAGGAGTTCTGAGATTCTGTGATTTCTTGGAAATGCTTTTAAATGCTTCTGGATTACTGCAGGTCTTTGACCTTCTGCAGAAGGTGAAAGCCTTTCTTAAAACTACACAATCCTAGTTAGCATAGCTTTTGTTTCTGAGGAGTGTGGCTAAGATGAAAAACAACCTTCCTATGTTCTTGTACTCTGAATGTTCTTAAATCCCATGGAGTTTTACAGGTCTTGGATTGCAAACTCCCACTGCTGCACAGTGACTCTTCTGCAAGTCTTGGAACAATCTGAAGCTAACACAAATTTTCCTTTTTCTTTCTCTCTCTCTACAGGCAATGAAGGGAGAAAAGGGAATTGGGGGAACAGTTACAACTGGAGACAGTCTAAGTGAGGAGCTCACAGAGGAAGCATTTAGTAAGTAATACTTTTAAATTTTATTATATTATTACTCTGGCTTTTCCAAACCCAGCACTTTCTTTAGACATCAGAATTATTATTTGAGGAATACATCTTGGGCTGCTCATGTTACACTATGCTCCACTGAGATTTTCATTTGAGTTGTCTGGAAAATAACCTGTGCTCAGATAAATTCCCAGTCAGTGGAATTTATGGGCAGAGCGAAGTAATATAGTGATAAATGACAACACTCTAGTAAGAACTAACAGCAAGCATGGAAGATTTTTAAATGTATATGATAGTGCCAGTATTTTTCTGTACAATTAAACACAGATTGCAATGAAAGGTGCAAACTTTACTTTTTTTTTTTCTTTTCTTTTTTTTTTTTTTCCCTAAACCCCCAGTAGCTCTGGCCACTGGGGCTATGTCTAGGCCACATTTATTCTGCTTGCAAGACTGTTGAGGAAAAGGTAAAACAGACTCAGCTTGAGGAGCTTGTCTTTGAGAAATGAGCCAGAGAAGAACATCAGCTTTGTGTAATGCTAAAATACTTTAGTATTTCTTAGATTGAAGTGAATGCTCAGATTGGCAGCTGAGAGGTGCAAGGCAAGGAGCTTCATGTGCATTCACTCTAGTTTTTCTTACATTTACTGTGAATTAAAGCCTGACAGTTGTTGGGACTTTGTATTGGTTTTGTTGATGCTAGATTCTCACATCTAGCTTTTACCTTGCCTTCTAAATGTTACGGGCTGGTAATTTTGAAGCTGATACATGAAGAATTAGGAAGCACAGCTCTGGTCATGTCTAGTGATGAGATTTGTTTTTTCAAGCGTCCTATAAATCTTCTATTTAAAAGTTACTGCTAAACTACAGAACTAGTGAAAATTTAGAGCCTAAGGACTGAAATTACCTATTTAGAATCTGAAACACACTTTGATCCCAGTATACTGACTTTGGCTATGCAGAACAGTACAGATTTTCAGGTCTCTTCTAGCCTGGCAGATGAGATCATAAAACTGGCTGGAAATTAGGAATCTAAGCCTGAATATTTGCAGGGTACTTAAGAAATTCTATTTTTATGTTATAATTAAAGATTAGGCAGTACAAATAGGTAATTCTTAAGCCATACTCACTCAGATGCAATAGTTCTGTTGGTTCAGAAGTAGTAAGACACAACTATAGCCCAGCTTACTTACCTTGGATATGTTGCTGATTGTTTCCGGAATGCAGCTGTTGAGAGCCTGTCCAGGTGGGAACCTTGTCACATAAAATACATAGCAATTGTTCTAACAGCTTCATTCTACATACATTCTGGTTTACATTTCATACAGGTAAACTGCAACTAAAACAACCCCATGTATCAGTATAGGTTGGGGACTGACCTGTTGGAGAGCAGTAGAGGGGAAAAGGACCTGGGCGTCCTAGTGGATGGAAGGTTAACCATGTGCCATCAATATGCTCTTGTGACCAATACCATTCTGGGGTATATTAGAAGGAGTGTGGTTAGTAGGTTGAGAGAGGTTCTCCTCCCCTCTACTCTGGGCCCCTCAGTTCAAGGACAGGGAACTGCTTGAAAGACTCCAGTGCAGAGCCACAAAAATGATTAAGGGAGTGAAACATGTTCCTTATGGGGAGAGTCTGAGGGAGCTGGGTCTCTTTAGTAAAGAGTAAATGCCAGGAGGATGGAGCCAGCCTCTCCTCAGTGATGCTCAATGACAGGACAAGGGGCAGGCGGTGGAAGTTGAGGCATAGGAAGTTCCACGGAAACACGAGGAAATTTTTTTTTCACTGTGAGGCTGATGGAACATTGGAACAGGCTGCCCAAGGAGGGTTGTGGAGTCTTCTCCTCTGAAGATGTTCGAGACACACCTGGATGTGTTCCTGTGTGATCTACTCTAGGTGATCCTGCTCTGGCAGGGACAATTGGACTAGATGATCCTTCGAGGTCCCTTTCAACCCCTAACATTTCTGTGAAAAGTTGAGGGAGAATACGTAGCTGGAAACTTCTGATTGTCTGTGTTCCGTGTCTTGTTTTGTAAGAGGAAAATTCACCAAAAATTTCACCTCTGGATGTGCATGCTCTAAGCCTAAATACAATGCCTGCCAGAAAATTGAAACCAAAAAGGAGGAATGCGCTTACGTCTGAAGATCTTCGTTCCTTTCCCAATTTTGGTCGCATCATAGATTATTTTGTGTTGGAAGAGACTTTAAAGATCATCTAGTTCCAATTCACCTGCTGTGGGCAGGGATACCCTCCACTAGATCAGGTTGCCTTGTCCAGTCTGGTCGTTAACAGTTCTAGGAAGGAGGCATCCACAACTTCTCTGGGTGACCTGTTCCAGTGCCTCCCCACGCTCACAGTAAAGAACTCCTCCTGCACCTGTAATCTAAATCTACCCTCTTCCAGTTAAAGTCATTGCTGCAATCTGAAAAGAGCAACTTTGGAGTTGAATATCATTTCTTAGCAAGATGCAAAGTAGTATGAGAAAACAAAAGAATTTCTGTGAAATAATTATGTGAAGTGCTGCAGGTATTTCTCTGCACAGAGACAGCTAAGTACCAGTTCAGATGATGGTCTTCCTGCAGGAGTAGCAGTAGTAGCTGTGCTACTACAGTTATGCTGTGGCATAACCTTAGCTCTTTGTCTTAGCTCATGAAAGGAAGTTGGAGCCAGGTGGGTGTTGGTCTCTTTCCCTAGTGAAAATGATAGGATGAGAGGAAGTGGCCTCGCATTGCACCAGTGGAGGTTTAGATTGGATATTTAGAAGAAACTTCTTTACTCAAAGGGTTTTAAACACTGGAATAGACTCCCCAAGGAGGTATTTAAAAGAGGTAGAGATACAGTGCTGAGGGACACAGTTTAGCACCAGACTTGGCTAAGTTAGGTAACGTTGGACTTGATGATCTTAAACATCGTTTTCGATCAAAATAATACTGTGATTCTAATGCCAGAGTTGGGTCAGAGTCTTGGCATTAAAAGTGTGTTGGCTATGGAACATGTACATCAAAGGGCAGTAAAATTTTGGACCTGCCAGAGCCACTTCTCACTGTGAGGTTAATGCATCTCTTAACTTGCAGCTTAAGTGTTTGAAAATTAGTACAGTGAGGGTAGGAAAAAAATACCAGCAACCCAAGCAAAAACCCAATTTAACCCCTCCCTCCCAAGCATCAGCTTTCAAATGAAATGTGTCAGGATTAGACTATATTTTCAGATATATTTTTTTTTAATGTGTTCTGTGTCTTATTTGCACATAGTGACAGGCATGCTTTAGAAGGAAAAAACCCTGTTGTTTGGCTCCTGTGGAAGAACATTATACTGCAGTGATTTGCCTTTCAGCTTCAGAGCTTTGCTGCTTTGCTTCCAAGGAAGAGTTGTATATCACAGAGCTCATTGTACAAGATTTTGTGAAGGTTTATCTTTAGAGTGTCACTCCTGAGTTTTCTTTCTATGTCTCAGAAATAATGAAATTTGGAGCTGTTGTGCACATCCTGAAGGGCAAACTGAAGTCAGCTGGTGTGATGTCAGGCTGTGGCAGTGCCAGGCTTTTTGATCATTGCCCATCTCTGTCCATCTCTGCTGCCTTCCGTGGGGCTCTGACCTTGCAGTCATGGGCAGATTCTGGTTTTATAAGAAATGCGAGTTTCATTGAGTTCCTCATGCATGTGTATGCTCACATGCTGATTTTAACCTCTGAACAAAACAAACTGAATTCTTCAGGCTTCTTGGGGTATTGAATGCTGGAGATCGCTTCTTCAGTGGTCAGGATAGCAAACTGCAGCCCTCTTGTCAGTGTACAGCCACGAGTGTTCCGCTTCAGATATATCCAGAGGTGGAACAAGGTGCAGTCTTACTTTTAGGTTATCTGACGCAAAATGAAACTGAATTTTGTTTCTTAGTAACAGGAATACACTTATTTAACATTCAGTAACAAGTGTGTCTGTACCAAGTGTAGGATGGTAGCTGTCAGGAGATGAATGTCTCTCTAGTCCTGGAGTGGACCACAACTAAAAGTTATTTAATGGTGACAGACACATCAAACAGAGTTCTGTGTATTCTGCAGTTCCCATCTAACTTTCTTAAAACTCTTTCTTTCAGCTAACCAGTTGCCAGCAGGCTTAATAACTACAGACGGCCAACAGCAAAATGTTATGGTCTACACAACATCATATCAACAGGTACTGTATCTCACCCCTACTCTACCTTCTGCTGCTAAAATTGAAACGCTAGTTCAGCTGCCCCGTTGTGAAAGATGAGAAGGAATTTAATTTAGTCCCTTGGTGGTGGCTGGCATGACACTTCAACACTGCGACAATTCAGGGGGGCGATGCAGTCTCAGAAAAGGTGCATTTGAATGTAAGATTGCATTTTCTTTCTTTAGATCTCTGGTGTTCAACAAATTCAGTTCTCATGATTTGAAGATAACTTTGTATCTGGGAACACAAGACGGAATAGCTGTGCAACTCTAACGAAGAGGCAGTTTTAATGACTGGTGAAGAGATTTATCTCTTTGTATATTAAATAGCTGTAATGTAGCTACCAGAAGCTTGACTAAATGAGGTGTGAGTTCTGACTCAAATCTTTTTCATGATGATTTTAAGGAAAAAAAAAAAAAATTTGGATTTTAAAGGTATTAAAGTATTTTTGTTTTGTACAAGAGTTTGTTGCTCTGTATAACTCCTGTATGCATTGTATATTGCAATTTATTACTGTCAGAGATTTGTAGACAGTTTCTTATTTTCATATTGAATCATGTTACTTTTGTAATTCAGGTAAACAGTTGGGTTAATTCATGTTTACCCTTGGAATAAAATTGTAAGGGGTAAAGTTCATTTTCAAATGCAAGTTGCCTTTATTATAAAGATTGAGTTGGTCTTGGTTATGTAACTTGTCTTGCATGACAACCTCAACTAACCTTACATGTCAATATATTTATTGAAACTTTGAAAGGGAGCAGGTCAAATGAATTGCTACAACTGCATTATTTTTTTCTTTTTTAATGTAACTTCAGAATTAAAAGTTAATCAAAATCAATCGATGCTCTACTGCAGTTGGAGGCTTAGAGCTTATCAACAGTGTTGATGAAACACTTGACTGTGTGTGCTGCAGGTAAATTTTTTTTTTTAATTGTGTTTTTTTTTTCAGTTGTATTAACTTTCCGTAGACTGTCTTTGATATATTTAAGGTAGTCTTTGTGCTACTGAAATAGCTCTTCCTTTTTATGTATGGTTTTTAGAATCCAAATCTTAGAAAAACAAAGGGTAGTGAGGGTGGGGGGTGGGATTTTTTTAGCCCTTCTGGTAAAAGATCTCATTTTAACTTTTTACTGAACTGTTTTAAAGTTTCTTGTGAGACTGTGGCAACTCAAATGTGTTAGCAACTTCTGCGTGCGTATGTGTGTGTGAATGAGTGAATGAGTGAAACTTGAACAACTGATACAAATCTGAAATGGAAGGCAGACTTCTGGTTTGCTGTCTCTTTTCTGGTTTTGCAATAAACTCTACCTAGGCAATGTAGTTCTGTATGTTTAGTGACCTGTTCTTAGTAATGTTGCTGTTTCTTTTAATAAATGGGTGGGCAATTCTGTTAGATGCAGTGTCTTAGCCTGTTGGGGCCAGGCTGTGGCTTTAGTGATATCTCTTATTAAGATGAAATTTTGGGACCTTTGATATATTTACTGAAATGTAATATAATAATTATCTTACCACATACCTGCCATTAATTTAAGCAAAACACATCTTGAATCTGTTGCCGTAACAATTTCTTGATAGTTTTGTCTTTTTATTGTCTTTTTTTTTCTTTAAAAAAAAAAAAAAAGAAGAAAGAAAAAGGTAACGGTTTGATATTGGGGAAAATAGTTTAAACTAAGATATAATAGTTTAAACTAAGATATCCCAGTAGCCTGAAGTAACCAGCTCTTTGCCAAGAGCTAACAAAAATTTCACATGTGTGCAGATTGGAACAGTGTTTCTTACAACTCAGTGTCATGCTGGCAGATCCATTGGAGACAATCCAGTGTCTTCTGCAGCGATCTGGATGAGTGTTCTGGGTCTTGTGGCAGTCTGTCATTCATCACCAACTCTGACTGAACAAATGGAGTTTTTCATTAAATGTAAACATTAATAACACAAACCCTACATGAGCCCCTTCTGTTTGTATTCCGTTTATTTCAGGCCGTCACACCCTAGTCTTGATGGTTGTAGATTTACAATGGAAAAAGCTGTGATCTCAGTTAAGGAGAAGCTAGGAGACATTTGGCAGTTGGATGTGCAGAAAGAGGGCTGTGGTCTTCTGTCACACTGGCTTTCTCTGGTTTGCCATCTTTTCTGTGAGTTTAGGTTAAAAGTGTTTTGACTTTGTGGTTTACACACTATCATATGAGCAACATTGCTGATACTGTTTTGTTTTTGTTTTGGTTTTTTTTAATCTTTCTTTCCTCTCCCCCTCACCCACCAAGGTCCAGAAACAAAACTACAGCTAACTTGCTCATTCACTTCCTGAAAATGCAGGTGTAGAAGCAACAGTGCCACACTTTGTTTGTTCTCTGAGAACATTCACCTCATAAAGTTTGCAGGGTACTACTGTAGTGCAGGTAAAACAAATGTGGTATGAGAAAATACTCTACTAATTTACATTAGTAGTAGTGCCACCACTGTGGAGTCTTTTTTTTCCTTTAACTGATACATGTTCTTACTTTTCTGTTCTAAGTAGCTTAGGACCAAACCAAGTGAGCGTTCCTGTTGTATTCCACCTGCTTCTACAAAACTGTTGTCTTTGGTTCTCCCAATGTTTTGTTTCAGTAGAACCACACGTTGAGCTTGACCCGAAGACAGCCGTAGCAGCCTATGCTAAAACTTAGAGAAAGGCTGCTTGAAATAAGATTGGTGTTCAAAGATCTTTTTCTAAGCACAATGAATTTTTAGGTGTCTTTCCACAATACATGAAAAATTGACTACATTAAATTAATTTTTTTTTTATTGTGTGACTTGTGCCTTCTGATCTTCCTTTACAGAGTGCTTGTGGTACCTTTCAAAGCACAAAAACATTCATGTCTAGCCAAAATGCAGTTATGAGGAAAGCTAATTTAGATGATGTTCTTTTCATTACAGACTTAATGGGAGCTTAGGCTCTGCCTTTACCGGTCTTGCTGATGTATGTATCCATCTTTACCATTTTATTTATTCCGCTGTTCTGATTTCTACTGAATACTAGAATACACAGCCAGATAGTGTAGCCAGAACACAGAGGGAGTCTTGGCATGAGGCGATAGATCCTAAATATCTACTGACCAATGCTTATCTGCCTTTAGCTAAAACTCAGTGTGAATTATGGAGGCAATACTTTAAATAGTTATCTTCCTTGAACTGGATACACTGTGAATCATGTCAGGTTAGTAGATAGTTCCTACTGCAGTTTCAAAATGATGCTGATTAACATGTTGTAAGCTCCTACAGGGGATTTGTCTCTTGCCTTTGGCAGGAGAGGAAGCATATGGGCAACTGCAGGCACACAGAAGATTCCTCAAAGCAATGCAATATGAAGAGCAAAAGGAGAGAGCCGAGGGCTACTAATTTCCCCAGCACCTTGCTATCATAATAAGAGCTGGCAGCAGCCTTGCTTATAGCTATAGCATTATTCATTTTTAAGAGCTTTGAATATGATTAATGTTCTGTGTAAGTCTAAGAGACTCACTGCTTTGGTTGTATTCACAGCAATAAGACCATTTGCTTTCAAGTGGCCTGCACCATTTGGGAAGGCAGTGAGATTTAAGTTTTCATTTGTACTGAGTAAGGTAGAAGAAAAAGTTTTTTCACTTACATTTGAAGCGAATTTCCTGAAGTTTACAGATGGAAAAAATAAGTATATACATTCTAAGACAAATAGTGCTGTAGAGAAAATATATTTTATGTAGGGCCCATGGAATCCTATAGGAAGAAGTTAAATACTGATACTGTGGGCAATGGTTATTTTTATAGTTCCCTTGCAAATCACTTAGGTGAAAAGAGGAGTGATGGAAGGATGCCTTTTGGCAGTAGTATATTCTAAGATGTATCTAGTTGAAAAGATGGGCCAGTTTCTCCTCTCTTAAAAGAAAGACACGTTGTTCTGGCATAATCACTTGCACTTCCACCCTCTTAAAAGGCTGAAAAAAATTATACTTAAGCAACTGAATATTGATCTGTTTACCCACTGATCTGTAGAGCTGGCATGATAATGGACTGCAACGTCACCTCTGACCCTCCGTATGTAAAAATGTAGCGGAAAGCTCTCTAGAAAGTCTGTGCCGTTTTAGCCTTCCAAGGCCAAATGCTCTTGGGAGTAAGGGCAGTTTGTCCCCTATGGTCAATGGTTTCCAGATTGCTGCTGGTTGCACTGCGCTTATTAAATTGCAGTCTCTAAGAATGGCTGCAGAGGCGGGGAGAGAGGGGAAGCGGTGCACAGCAGCTCGGAAGGAGCTAGCTATACTCATTTAGGAAATCATCTGGGCAGAATGCCAGGGTAATTTCTGGGAATAATTTATTGCAGCACATTGAGCCAGAGGATCTGTTCATCGGGAGCAGTGGCACCTCATTTGCTTTTGTATGAAAGAAAACTGTTGAGGTCTACAAATCTGTTGGGCAGAGGAGCATCCTTTAGACTGCCCATCTAATCTGTGTGTCCCTAATACTTGATCTGGTCCAGCCTGCCCAGAAAGGGCAGCTGGTTTTTAGGACAGAGCTGTCAGAAAGGGTTTCTGGCTAACAGACCTCAGTAATAGGTGGGTGGCTTGGTGCTCACTCCAGGAAGGCACATCAACACCACATTGCAAACAGTTTTGGCAGCAACTTGGCCCAGGCTTTTGATGCTGTTTAGAGCTGCCGACTACTTTGCCCTAGAAATTGCTGGGTGCAGGGTGAGTCCTCTCCTGCCACTGAAGTAACAGTGAGAGAAGCAGTGCACTGCTGTTCCTAAACTGTTGTCATTGTAAGTCTTCAGCGTGCACAACAAAAGGAGATATAAGGGGCTGTTGATAACTTAAAGCAGTTCCCTGGCCTGCTTTGCTACACAGCTGTCTGTAAAGTGGAGGTAGGGCAGGGACCTTGCCCCTGGTTGTAGCTCACCCAGTGACCACTACCAGCAGCAAACTTTCTTAGATGCATTTGCTTCAGGTGTCTCTTTAGCATGACAAAAATGAGAGCCAAAACTACAGGAAAAAACAGAGTAGTGAAGCTGCCTGGATGAGGTGGCTGTGATGAGAATTATCTCCCACTCAAAAAGGCACAGTAACAATAAATAAAAGTAACATCCAACTGCATACTGAAGCCTCAGTTCAGCTATCAAGGATGTGTCACTCAAAATGTAACTGGAGCTAAAATGTCTCTATTTTATGCAACAGCAAATCAGGAGCAATATGCACTAATTTTACTCCTCTCTGCACCCTGTGTGAAGAACAGTCTACCCCATCAGAGCGTATCTGCCATCACTAGTAAGAAGGCTATGGTCCAGATGAAGGACTCTGTCTGCAGTGTCCAACTCCTTGGCCACAGTCACAAAACCCAAACCCAGCCAGATGCCTCAGTTCCCTGTGTAATGTAACACACTAAGAGAAGCAATCTGGTGAGGAGGGAGCTGCCAGGAGGAAAAGCCAAGTACTGGAGAAGAAAGGAAAGGATCTGAAATCTCACCTCCATCCAGCTGGAAAGCATTTCTGCTCCAGGGAAACAGGCTCTGTCACTTTGAGGTGGGAAGGAGGAGACTGCAGGGCTTGTGTAGCGCTGCATCGGAAGATGAGCCTGCTCTTGGTCTATACTACACCAGCAGAAACAGCCACGTTTTGCAAGCCAAGCACCTGAAACTCATCCCAAGACTTTCTTGAGTGGATGCAGTCAGAGCAAATTCTGTACCCACCAGAAATACTGACAAATGACACAATTTTGTGTTGTCTGTCTTGACAGAGCCCATGTTGCTTCACGTGGCTCAGCAGCACTTTTCCACAGCAACTTTATCTTGTCTAATCCCTAACAGCAGCACAAATACAAGAAACTGATCTTGCTAACTAATCTTTGAATAATAACTACATAAACAGCCTCCATTTATACTCAAACATTTATGCTGTAACTGAAGTAGCTGATGCCTTACTACGTTAGATGGAAAGTGGAAGTCTTTTTTTCAAAACAGCAATTTCAGAGAGTTGTTCCCAGGCCTTGAATATTTTCTTTCTGGAGCAGACAGCACATAAAGGAAGGCTGGGGAGGGATTATTTACAAGGTCTTGAAACGACAGCATAAGGGGCAATGGGTTTAAACTGGCAGAGGGCAGATTTAGACTGGGTGTTAGGAGGAAGTTCTTTCCAGTGAGGGTGGTGAGGCACTGGAACAGGTTGCCCAGGGAGGTTGTGGATGCTCCCTCCCTGGAGGTGTTCAAGGCCAGGTTGAACAAGGCCTTGAGTAACCTGTACTAGTGGGAGGTGTCCCTGCCTATGGCAGGGGGTTGGAACCAGATGATCCCTGAGGTCCCTTCCAACCTTACCATTCTATGATTCTATGAGTCTATAAAGTCAACATTAAAAAAAAAAAAATCTTCTCCTTACTCATGCAAAGTACAATGAAGGAAAAAATGACAAAGCTGCTACTGCTGCTCAAATTTACAAACTACTACTTGTACCTAATAACTTTTTGTTAAAGGATAATTACACCAGCACTCCATAGAAGAGAGAGGTGGTTATTCTAAAATGCAGGTAGAGTCCTAGCAAGAAAGAAAAAAAGGAAAGGGAAAAAAAGGCAAAACCTCCAAAAAACAAACAAACAAACAAACAAACCAACACCAAACACAAACCTCAAAAAAACCCAAAACGGACAACCATTTAAATGAGAAACAAAACAAAACCCAACCAGCCAAAAAACCCCAACCAAAACAATCACCAAACAACTAAACAAACCCCAAACAGGCAAAACCAAAACTAACAAAAAGGATGCTAAAAAGTCCCAGAAACTGGTGGTTTTGAACTTCCTAAGACAGCACATACACAGGGTGCCTCTTATAAGCGTCATGTGGAACTAATTGTGTGCTTATAACTTCCATCTGTGGATAACAGCATTTCATAATTTCATCAGGTACAGAAATAACTCTCTGAGCACTACTTACCATTTGGCACACAGCAAAATGCTTTGATTCTCTTTCTCTTTGAAGATACCATATCCGAGCCTTAATTTTCATTTTAAGGAGCTGCTGTACCAACTTAGCATTTATATAATATATTAAAAGCAGGTGCTTGTGAGAGGCAAGAACCTCCTCAATAAAACAATGACAGCAAACCAAGCCCAGCCCCCATTTGGTAGATTTTTTTTTTTTTTTAATATTGGCAGGGCTTTTAGTTGAAGAAATGTGAGGTGCTTCAGAGTTTTGAAAGACCTTAGGAACCAGACCAAAGAGCCATTTACCAGATGCCAGATTTTCAAGACCTAGTGTTAGGCACATATGGATGGAATTAGACAAATGGGCCAAATAGCTCAGAGAGATCTTTTGGGCCTTTGTCCTATCACAGTCCTCATCTCCTTTCTCCCTCTTCTACTTATGCAGCTCAGCCCCTCCCTTTGTTTTGCTCTGCTGCTTCTGTCTCTGTGAAGCTGTTGAGCCTACCATCTTCTCATGTAATCCAAAATTAAACTGGGTGCCTAAACTGCACCAGCATCCCTCTGCCTCTTGCCTTCCAGGCATAAGCTTCCTTCCCTCTACACAGCAGTTCCCCCTGCTGTCAACAGGGGCATGGCCAAACGATGGCTTTTGTGCTCGACTCGGGGTGAGGTAGGCAAGAAAGTGAGGGAGAAGGGGGCAGAAGGGGCTGTGTCTAAGGCACCAATTCCTGGGCACCCACCATTGTTCGCAGCTGGGACTCCTCCCAGACCCAGACTGGGGGCTGACACCAGAGGCTGTTTCTAAGTGGATTCAGTCAACACCCATTGGTTTGGGAAAGTGAGGAGGATTCAGCTTTATGGACCTTGCTAAACTGCTTGTCCTTGGGCCAGACAACACACCTGGGCTTAGTTTCTGGTTTTTTTTTACAGTAGGGGCATTTCCCAAACCAGGTCTCTGTAAGGCCACAGCAGAGCTCTGCAAGTGCAAGACAGATTTGCTGGCTGAGACACAACACCATGCATTCACACAGGCTCTAGCCTGTGCCCAGCCTATCTCCACCTGCCCCACAGCGTGTTGTAAGGATGTCCTCTCTCTGGAGGTAGCACTGGCAGTGCAGTATCCTGAAGACTAGCCTATAGAGCAAGTGGATCAATTTTAAGCTCCTCTTCCTGCTACTTTCAACTTACCTCTGGAAATTCTAATGAAAGGGATCTCCACTTAGCTTCAGATCAATGGTTAATGCATGAAATGTTAGATTTCCCAACTCTTAAGAAGAGGAACACATTAACTGCCAACACAATGCCAGCAAGTCCACGCTCCACCCTGCCCCGAGAAACTGGAAATGCTTCAACGTCAGAACTGGAAGCTACGGCACAAAAGCTCTGGCCTTCAGCTAACTACAAAATGTTTTTAAAACACACCAGGAACACGATAAAGAAAAAATAAAAATTCAGAGTTGTTTTTAAAATAAATTCCTGAATTAAACTCTGTCTTAAAATTACTTCTTCTCTAAGGATTTGACTAACAAAGAAAAAAAGCACAATGAGGGAATTCTTCCCTTATTGTTTAAATTTTCCCCATTTGTTTTCCAGTAATGCAAGGGTCATAAATAATTTACCATAAACCAACAGTTACTCTATTGTAATAGCTAGGAACATAAGGAAGGAATCCATTTGGAGTGGACAGCTTTTAGTAGCTTATGTGAAGTCTCTTGGAGGACTAGAAACAATCCTGCAGACCTTTCCATTTAGTCCCCTCTGCTCCACTCCTTCTAACAATATATCACTTATTTCCCCAGGAATTCCTCATACACAAGGCAAGTTGCTAAACTCTTTAAGGCAGTGAAGTCTGCAACACTTTGATCAGGGTTTGACATGCACAATTCATATCCTTACTAGATGCCTTCTGAGCAATGCTAAGTGCTGGCTCAGATCTGGTTTTTTTTAGCAAGCTGTAATAATGCAGTACCAAACTGTCACTCTGAACAGCAATGACATAAGGGCTGTACAGACACGGGAAGCCATTTGAAAATATTTCATTTCAGAGGCCACAGCCTGCAAGCTGCTCAGCACAAAGGCATGCAAGGGGGTGGAGTAACGGTGAAAGCAATTGCAGGAGAAAACAGTGCAGGGAAACTAGGGAATTCCACAACTACAAAAAAAAAACCAAACCATCAAGTAACAAAAAAGTAACCTGAGAAATAGTTACTACCACTACCATGGCGCAAGGCTTAGCATTAAACACTTCCTCAAATATGCTCAGTGTCTCCTCTGCACCATCCCCTTTCCTAAAGCAGGGCAGAACTCTGACATTTGCAAAGGTACACCTCCGAACAGACAGCCACACTTCAGCGTTTACAACGCACTTGATAGGACAACCACTTTATTACAAAGAACAAACAATGCTTCGTAATAAGACCGATCAAGTTGAATTGTACAAAACGTCAGTTTCCTTGTAGAGGTCATTAAGTAACAAGCTGTAAGACTAAGTTCACGTCAAATTCGCTATCCTGAAATATCAGATAACAACAGTTAATACTTCTATTTTCAGTGTATGGCATGATCATGTGCTCTACTCCAAACTACATTCAAAAGATATTGCTAGAATTACTTGGAAAACACAAAGTGTAGGTTATTGTTCACTTCATCTCCACTTGCACAAGAACATTCTTCAGGTGAAGCTGTAGCAGTGTCTGCTGCTGTAACCGGCAGAACTGTCCTCTCCTTACACAGTCACAACTTCTCCAAGGAGTTTAATCAGTAAACCCAGACATTTTTACAACGTGGATACCGCCACCTGATAGATTTCGGCTTGTTATACGCCCTTTAGCACGACACGGGAAATAAATGGCTAACACAGATTCTCGAAGAACTGATGGCAACGGTCTTCCAAACAAAGGTAAAACTGAGCAATCAATATTTGTCTGGTATCTAGCTGATAGGCAAATAGGTGGGATTTAGACATTATAAATACAGTTCTAAAAACAGACCACAAAGTGTATTTTACAGCGTGTACCACAAGCTCATTTTAAAGTAAAAAACTGTGAGGAACTGAAGATTTGCATATGGATCACTAATCACCCTACCTGGACAAAGAAGAGAAAGTGACATCTTATGTCAAGTCAGCCAAAGAAAGCACACTTACAAGGATATAATACTTTCATTGAAAACGCCACAGTTTTACCCTTTGGTAGTTGTGACATACCCACTGAAAAAGAAATTGTGCAAAGCATGTGAAAACAAGTGCAAAAGAACTCCACCCAGACATACCCAACAGATTTTTATTCTGAAATAACAACTCTACAATCACACTTATCAACCAACAAAATCAAAGCCACAAGTGTTTTCTCTAAAGGCTTCTTTCACAGTACTAATAAGAAAAACCAAGTTCTATTCTTCTAGTTAACAGTTCGTGTGTATGGTATTTTAGTTATCAGACAGTATTTGTAGCGAGATCATACTCAATGAAATGGACCATTAAAACACAAATAGTTTAAAGCCAGTTAACTCCAGGAGAAAGTCCTATACATTCATACTATGAACACTGTTTAAAGTGAATCTGGAATCTCTGTCATTGTCATGAACACAATTTTTTTTCCCCTCTGGAGTAAAACCCATATATTACTCCTGTGCCACAAAAAAAACCACTACCATGGCGATTTATGGTCCCCAGCACTTTTTATGTGCTATTATAGCATGCGATGTGTTAATTAAGGCTGCATCAGCACTTCCATTACAACCCTGATTTTCAGGGTAGTTAAAACTTGGCTATTAAATCTCCTCTGGGATGCTTGAGCTGTTAAATCTCTAATATCTTAGTGATACTCCTCCCACCAAACCAGGCACATTATTTGTTTTAGTTTATATATTTACAAACCCTCTTAAGACAAATTTTAACCAGCAGAGGCAAGAAATTCTACCTTGACTTACAGTCTTTTGGCATTTGGGGCAAAATTAAAGTGCAAAGTATAAACTTCATTGCACAGTAAATAATTTAGATTTTATGTTAAAAATAAATCTTATTTAGGTGCCTCAGTCTATCCACCTAGTGACTTTGTCCAACTCAGCCATTTTCCTCTACACTTTGGTAAACACAGGTTTGTGTATATAGAGATACATAAATAGCATTTAAAAATGTTTACCTTTATTTCAACTACTGTGAACATTTATTTTTCTTTTAGCATAGGAATGGATCAACCTATTCCTAGAAGTAATGCTTGTTGAATTTATCAGCTAGCTAGTAAATGTAAAAATGATGCATAGTAAAAAGGGAGATACTGAACTTGATTGGTAGAATATACTGGTAAAGCAAACAAGCACTTAAGAAGATTAACTGGAATAAATACGTTGAAAGTTGCCACATAATATGTGCAAAATTGCTTACCATGTATTCTAGACTTTGGTTAAGATTTTCAGATTGAAGTTTTTACAGAAACATTATGGAAGCAACACAAGTGATTACAAAACACAGGAATGAGGTAAGTTATTATTAGTGCAAAAAGCAAAGCATATGCTAAAAGCAAAGCATATGGGTTAAAAAAAAAAAAAAAAAAAAAAGGGAAAAAAAAATATAATGAATCTCATGGAAGTTTATACAAGACCAGAAAAGGTCTCTTGTAAACATTGGTATTTACAAGTTTAAGATTTGTACAACTACAAAAGGAAAATTCTAAATATTAGTAGTGCATTTACAATTAATTTAGGTTTGTTTTGTTTTTTTTGTAGGAAGAGAAATGACTACATTTATCTTTTTTGCTTTTAAATCTTCAGGGGATATCTTTCAAGGTTACCAGTTATTTGTTACAAATAGTAGAAAAATCATTTCTTTACAAAAAAGTATATATTAAAATATTTATACATTTTTAAGTTACTATGTAATAATTGGAAATTTTTTGCCTTGTACTCAGGCACCACACTGAACAATGTGGTATAAAGGAACCGAAACCAAACAGGATTTGCTCATATACCAAATCTGAGGAGTTATCTCTGCAAGATCTGTAGCAATCAGGGGGAACTGTACCTCCAACACTACTGCATTTGTCAGTCTGTTATTTATTAATTGTAAATCTGAAAGTCTATATATTTTTTCAATTTTAACTGTCCCTATCAAAAAGAGCTACTGGAGAAGAGTATGGTCCTCTACTCCACCATCTTCAACATAGCTTCCATATAGTGCTCGGAATCTGAGCAAGGCTCCGTAACGCTGATATTTCAAACGTAAAAAAGGTTATATATTTTTTAAGGTAAAAACAATGCAAAAATAAAATATTTGTAGCATTTACAAATAGTACAAGAGTTACATTAAACACTACATTCAAAAGTTGAGATTTATTATGTTGTTTCTACTTTGAGCTTGATGTTTTCAGATCTGCAAAAAGAAGGGGACATTGTTAAACGTTTCATCATTTCACACGCACGGTCAAAGCACTTTCAAACAAGTACTGTTTCAAGAGTTCTTGGATACAGATCATGGCCAATTAAAGGGTTAAAACAGCACTGGAATGATAAACTTTATAGAAGACAACTTCTTCACTGTTACTCTCAGAAACACACTCTTGAAAACCAAGCAGTAGTGTATTCAACAGTTTGCTGCCAACCACACCCTGCCGATACAGCCCACAAACTGAGAGTTCAGCTAAACTGATACAACAGTACATTGCTTACAGAGGGAGTGGGCATCCTCCTCCTGCTCTGCCCTTTTCTAACCTTTCATGCACACAAGACTTCTTGCTGAGCAAAGCCAGCTCCCAACTAGCAGCAAGCTAAGGCAGGAAGGAGAGTAGGATGAGAGGAACAGCCAGAAAAACTACTTGTGTTTGAGTCCCTAGATTTGCCTACTTAAATGAGCTGGAACTGATCAGGCTGAAAACTCATTTCCATTTTCAGTGGATCCGTTCCCATCCCCAACTCACTGTGAACTTGCAAAAATTCAAGCACAGATGGAAAAACCTTTAAAGTGCAGATTTAAAAGTGTTTATGTCACAAAAATGCACCTTCTGTGTTTTTCTAATAAGGAGGGGGAAAAGATTTTAAAACCCTCTGATTACATCCGTGCATATAACTGGATTACTTCTTATTGGAACAAAAACTTGAGCTGAAATGAAGCCCTGAGGAACTGAAAGCTTCCTAGGCTTTTATAATTTGAGGGACTGTGTTAGACTCAGGAACCAACATTCCACTTTCTTGCTTGTGAATAAATATAATTGAAGGAAAAAAAAAAAAAACTAAGTTGGTCTACATTTGACAGATTTTCTTAACGTTTCCCTAAGGAACATAAGAACACTTAGAGAATATCACACGCACTGCTGAGGAACACTTTGGTTCCAGAGGTACAAAGCAGCTGCAGCCCACTTAAATGCTGCGTCTGACACTGATTTTACCTTGAAGCCATCGAACTTGTGTGGCTGGTCCATATCCTCTCTCATTCTTTGCAGAAATTCTGAACACTATAGCAGGTCGGGAAGTGTAATCAACGTGAGCATTGGAAAGCTGGGCAGCAGTCACTACACACGATGTTTTAAGACCACAATATATCCTCATAAACACAAGCTGACTTGGATTTTCCTGTAATTGTGTGGATCGGATTGCCAAGTAGGCAGAATATTCCAAAATATTTCCAGAAGGTGATGCAGGAGGCTCCCAAGACAGATGAATACAGTCCACGCTCTGAAGAGAAAGGGAGAATATGTGATAGTATGCAGGTAAACCATTAGATACTCAAATACACATAGTATTAAAAACATACAAAAACAATAACAACCACAACAACAATAGGCAATAATATAGAAATCTCAAAAGATCATCTGAAAATTCCAACCCAACATCGTCACATTTTAGAGGTGGGGATGTGCCTTTTGCCTTTTTTTTTTTTTTCCTTTACTTAAAGCACATTAAACATCTATAGATCTATAGCACAGTCAACTTGCTAGAGGGCAGGGACCCATCCAGAGGGACCTAGACAGGATGCAGAGGTGGGCCCAGGACAACCTCATGAAATTCAACAAGGCCAAGTGTAAGGTCCTGCTCCTGGGTAGGCACAATCCCAAGCACAACTCCAGGCTGGATGGTGAATGGCTGAGAGCAGCCCTGAGGAAAAGGACCTTGGAGTCTGGGTTGATGAAAAGCTCAACATGAGCCTGCA